>OW804100.1:54213250-54813250 GCA_942159475.1 Sthenelais limicola | reverse complement strand
CTCTACAGCAGAGGTGTGGCTATCTATTCCCAAGTGAGGGGGGCAAATACAGTGTCTTGGACTTTTCCCTAGATAAACCTTGGTTCCCAAGAGGATTTTGGTGGTTTTCAGCGGGCATGGCCTTAGGTAGGCTATGATCTAAAGTTACAAACCTCCTCCTATATATACACAAAAAGTGTCAACCCTGAACATGACAGGGATTTAGTGGTGTTGGGCCGTCATCACACCCAAACTAGACTTGATATATGCCATGTAGACAATAGCTGAATGTTCAAACTAAGCAGAGTCTGAGCCACCTAGTAATGCTGGGGGCATATATTCATGATTTCAAGGCCGATTTAGCACCAATGATTCATCGTACAATCTTGTTTCAGTGGTGCACAAATCGTGCAGGTTCACAACTAATCATGGGGCATTATTTGGGGTCACACATGTACGATTTGGGGGCCAATATCAGCGCAGGTTTTTTACAGCTTTCTGATGAATAAACAAATGGGGCTCAGTTTGCTAGAACTGAGGGTGTGTATTCGCACCCCACTGCTGTGACGTCATCCGTGCCCTATGCCTAAGGCCAGGCATTGTCACCTAGCATTAAGTGTTAGTTGGTGTTGTATGCCTCAATTTACTGATGGCACTTATGAGGATATTCTAAATTTTGGTACTGTTCTTTTTAATCCCAGTTCTCTCTGAAATGTGGATTATTTGAGAGGTGTGATTAGGGCGATTTCTGCATTTTAAACAGCTCTAGTAACCACCCTCCCCGCCCCACACACATTAATCTAGAGCAAAAGCTTTGGCAAATGCCATTTCAGCTCTAACAACTTGCAGTGTCTACCAAGTACTATACCTGTATGTCTCCAGCAAGATCAGTTCTCATTGTCCATATGCCAATAAACAATTGTAGTCATTCCTCTCTCTTATCTCTCCATAGAACTAGACACTGTCTAGTTCTATGATCTCTAATCACATGGAACAATAGATGTGTGGGAGTGACCACTGTTTCTTTTACCCCAATAAGCTCTTTTCTTTTAATCTCATAATATTCACCCGCCAAGGAGGGCGGGTGCTAATTTCACACTCTGATTGTGAACAAAATCGGGGTCAAAATCCTTTTCCCCTTTCATTTCTTCCACATATTATCTGTTTCATATCAACTCAATATTGGAACTTTCACTCGCCATCTATATATAGCATTAAATTGTACTTGCCCAGAGTCATTTTTTCGCCCTGGGTGACTAAACATGGGAGTTTTCCAAGCCCTGAATCTAGATGATAGATGAGGCCTTAATGATATGGTCGATTCTCACAAAATATCGTCAATTGGTTGATATGGGTAACAAAATTGGCTTAAAAATTAAATATACCAGAATTCCTGAATATTTTATCTATTTAAAGTTATAGTGTCATACTTGATATGTGCAAAGTTGGGAACACTAATATTGAAAACTGACATGTATATTGAGGCCTGAATTATTTGCATCATCAAGCGATGCAAGGTGGATGGAAACCATGCAATTAAAGGCAAAATATTGAATTTAGATGCAGTTTTGGTATTTGAATACTGATGTAATCTGCTTTCAAAGAGACAAAATATTATAACTTAAATATATACAGGACATACCTGGGGTATAATGAAACAAAGAAGTGGTATCGCTCAATGACGTTTTTGCTGATTGCATACCTTCTAGAACTATGTATAATTAGCATTAAGCAGAGATTCTATGACTATTATAGTGAATTTACCAATAATTATGGCCAGAATTGATGTGATGTGACACCTTGGCAAAATGTATACATACAGCCTTGTGCATTTTGTTTTTCTCCTGAATTAACTGGATACATATCATACTATATGTATCGCTCAATGACTGTATTGCTTGATGATTTTTTTCCTATTTAATACCCAGAAGCTTCATACATAATGGGAACTATATACAAAAATATATCTAAAACAATAGATATTGACATAGGCTATATGTGTATATAATTGTGACTTATTAAAATTTATATGCAAATAAGTTATGCATAAATAAAGATGTATCGCTCAATGATGCCAAAACTACACCAAAAGCCCTTTATGTTATAAAAAGGCATGCTGTAATAAGGCTTCCCCAGTTGGGCTAATATTAAATATACCAATAAATAATAGAACTGTTGAGCTCTGCCTTCAGTATCAATAACTCATTCAATTTAATTCCGATAGCATACTACATGATTGTTGTATCGCTCAATGACGTTTTAATTACACAAAGTGAAAAATAACACTGGAAAAATATCAAATGCACCAGCTTGATTATTTTTTCGTTTATAAAAAAAGGGCCTGCCTATATTTTCATGTTGTATTTGCTTTAAGTTGAAATTACATGATATCTCAGGAATATGTTCAAAATTTGATTTTCATATCTATTTTCTTTAAAATGCCTAAAAAATGGCATTTTAAGGCATCCAGCAGCATAAATATTCATTGTAGATAGTGAAAAGTATATACCCACATGTTCCTCTGCGGTAGCCCGATCATTTTGACACATCCATATTAGTTTTTGAATTATATATTACAAATTATGGCCATATGAGAGAAAACAGCCCATTT
The DNA here is from genome assembly GCA_942159475.1 of Sthenelais limicola. Taxonomy (NCBI): domain Eukaryota; kingdom Metazoa; phylum Annelida; class Polychaeta; order Phyllodocida; family Sigalionidae; genus Sthenelais; species Sthenelais limicola. The sequence continues at coordinate 54,810,660 of OW804100.1, read as the reverse complement.
GACAACATTTAGTGAGAATCTACCATATACTTGTAATCCTGTCTATCTTTAGTGTTTACCCAGTATTTGAAGGCTTGGTCAGAATTGAATCTGTCCACAGGGTTTGACTCTAAGACAGAGTCTGTATATTTAATTTAGAATTAGACAAGTATATCCAACAAAGGACATATATACTTATGGTGCACCCAAATATACCATATATTGGGTCCAACATTGCTATATCGTTGTATAAGTCTTTTGTATTGCCGATCATAGAGAGCTGCATAGTCTGTACGGATCTGGGTCCACAAAATGCCCACCAACGACTCCAGAAAACACAAAACAGGGGGCTTAGGACACTCTTGAATGTGAGAGGACATATCTCAAATTTTGACCTCCATCTGAGATGTGGATTACTCCCGATACGACTCAGACGAATGAGTAGGATATTAGCTCTGACACTCAGAGTGGGCACCTTTGTTGAGAGAAGGATTAACATGAATATCAGGGGGAATATGGGGAGGAGAGTGGAAGTTTATAATTGGAAGAAAGATGCTACCTCTCGGTCCTGCTTATCAAAAGCTGGCGCTGTGTGGAATGACTTACCTGTGGAGTTTAGAAACATAGTGGACCTTGGCGATTTCAAAAATAGAATAAAAGAAAAATTGTGGCTTGAGTTTAGAGAGAGTGGGGAAGTTTAGAAAGGATACTAGGATTATTTTGTGGACCCAGACCCGAAACCAGTTTTAATCATTTTATCTCATGAGAAAACACATAAAAATTGTTCTTTGTTTTTATCGATATGTTCTACTACACCACTAGGATAGCTTAGTATCTGATTGTAGTAAAGAGTAGTTGACTATTATTACCAGGTGGCGACATAGCACATGTAAAGGAAAGTTGCTGTTGTTATCTAATGGTAGGATGAGCCTCTGTTGCATGTAAGGCCGGCTGAGCCATAGAGGTCTCGATTGCTTTATGATGTCTAGTAATTCTTAAATTGTTTAAATATTTGATTAGTACTTTTTTCTTTAAGATTTCTGATATGCTGAGAACTATTATCGTGTAACTGATAAAATGCTATCAATAAAGAAAACAAACAAACAAACAAACATTTCAGAAATATTGGGAAATATTGACTTCTAACAAATAACTAAGCTCGCTACATTGGGATAGAACTAGTGCATGTGTCTATACCTCTATGCCCACACCTACCAGTTGCGCGGGACATAGATGACGTCACAGGTCGCTTGACCCGTCCAAAGATGGCTACTCACCCTTGCCGCACTAGGTTGCGGTGGCCTAACAAATGGTAGCGCTTAAACACCTCCCACTGGTTTAATTGATTAGGTAGGAAGCTATAACTTCATAGATTCAAATTCAAATTCAGAAATTCTTTATTGCATGATTTTGTTCACAATAGGTCAGTCAATTCAGACACCGAGACATGCCAGTTCTTCCGATGACTGCCGACGTCTCTTTCTTGAATTTTTTCGTTATAACAATAACGTGAAAATCCCTTTATAGGGCTTCATAACAACTTAATAATAATAACATGTCAGCTTTGAATGAGATGAATATTTACATCTGAAAATAGTAGATGAGGGTCCTAGCTAATAACAATCTAAATCATTTTTGTGCATCGTTATACATCAATATTAAAGGGTACAGTGTAACATACAATTCCTCAGTTATGTCCAGCAAGTTATACTGACTGCGGACTGAGAGGCGAGAGCGACATAGTTGATTACAGTTAGAGTTTGGCAGCGGTGACAAGTAGGAACACAAATCTTTTAGGCAGGAGCAGTAACATTCTACAGAGAAGAAATAAAGTATCACAGTAGATTGATAAGTTGATATGAGAGAGAAGGCACACTTAATCGGTGTATGCTAATTCAGACACTAGTAATGAGTATAAGTATAAACAGTCGTATTTCAGTGTGAGCAGAAATATTCCACACTCTAAAGGGTGATAATAATATAATGTTATAACAGTACTAAGATCAGAAAGGTGCAAGAAGCTGTTGCATATACTTCCTAAATGAGGAACTGTCCTCTATTTTGTGCGCTGCTGGTTTCAGCTCATTCCACCGTATTCTAGATTTATATGTAATAGAGTCAGTGACCTTAGACAACTTGGTGGTTAAGACTGTCATGTTTCTTTTTCCATTTGCATGGCTTCTAGTTGGTAGGTCTCTTATATCAATATTATTTTTATTTTGGGACAAGTAAAAAGCAATATCTAATATATGTTTATCCCTTCGTGTTTGTAGGGGCCAAATATTTAGGGACTCATGCTCGCGATCCACATTGTCGTATTTGGATTTATTAAAAATTATCCTTAAAGCTAAATTTTGTTGGGACTGAAGTTTTTGTAGCATGGCTTTCGGGGCAGAATCATAAATAAAATCACAATAATCAATATTTGGAAGGATGGCTAACTTATATATATCATGCTTGGCTTTATGAGTCAAGGAGTCCTTAGCTTTATATAATAATCTGACTTTAGAGGTAATTAATTTCAGAGTGTTACGAACATGTGATTTGAAGGTAAGAGATCATCGAGCACGAAGCCCAGATATTTGTACTCATGAACTAAATCTAATACAGCGGTACCAAGGGTGAGATCAATAGCAGAGTTCAATATTTTCGACCTAGATACATAACTTAAGGAGAACGACATGGCCTTGCACTTAGAAGCGTTAAGGGATAGTTTGTTTTGGGCGCACCATAAGTATATATTGCTAAGATCGCTTTGAAGATTGTGATGAAGAGCATCAATTTTAGAATTATGATAATAAATGACAGTGTCGTCTGCATAATGTTGAATTTTGGCATGACGGACTACTGAATGTAAATCGTTAATATAAATTGTAAATAATATTGAGCCCAAAATGGTACCTTGTGGGACACCATAGGTAACTATCCCTTCTTCTGATTTTTGGCCATTTACAGTAACAAATTGTCTCCTATTCCTGAGGTAGTTTGCGAACCAAAGTAACTCCATGCCTGCTATTCCATAAGTTTCTAATTTATCTAAAAGAATTTTGTGATGCACCGTATTGAACGCCTCGCTAAAATCAAGGAAAACTGTCTTGTTAAAAAGCTTATTGTTCAATTTTGTATATAAGTTATCGAGGAAATCTACTTGAGCTTGTTGAATAGAATGATTTTTACGGAAGCCATATTGGTTGTTATTAAATAGATTATTGGACTCAAAATGATCAGTAAGCTGTTGCTGTACAGCTGTCTCAAGAATTTTAGCAGGCATGGAGATGCAAGATATGAGCCTGTAATTCGAGGTGTTCAGTTTACTGCCTGCCTTATATAATGGTGTTACCCGTGCCAACTTGAAAGAACTGGGTATCTTACCCAGGAGTAAAGAAATATTAATAACATGCGTCATTTGATCAGTTAAAGCTAGTAGACATGATTTCATAATAGTGGCCGGGATGAAGTTAATTCCGGAATTCTTCGATACATCAATCTCCGAGATAATTTTCCCTACTTCCCTAGAAGATAACTTGCAGAACTTAAAATTGGGTACATCATATTCACAGGGAGTTTTTAAATCAGAGTCAGCGATGGTTGCGCAAGGGGGGATCTTCTTGGCAAGATTGGGGCCGACATTACGGAAATAGTTATTAATCATTTCAACATATCCTTCCGAATGCATTAAACATCAAATAAAACCTTTACACTTGACCTTTAACCAATCAGAATGCTGCTTTTCAATTTGTTGATTGTATCTATGGTAAAGAATGTTACACTATTTTAATATAACCCCTACAATATTCATATGTCAAACATTCCCTGAAGAACGTACACCCTTAGTACTGAAACTTTGGAATCGCACATAGAAAATACAACAATCGCACAATAAAAATCACCTTATACAGATTGCTGACTCTCTGGTTTCGGTGTCCTATCAACTTATTATTGAAATAAATATTCTTTCAAAAGAAATGAAATATACAAGTAATCAGGTTGGCTAACATGTGCTGCATAAGATAGGCTATATAGGGGCTTGGAGCTAGTGTACTTGTAGATCTTTTTTTGTGGATATTCCAATGCACCACTGCATATCAATCCACCAGGAAATAGTCCCTTCTTATAGTTTGGCACCGGATTCCTTAACAGGGAAGGGGGAAGGGGGAAGGGGGAAGGGGGAAGGGGGAAGGGGGAAGGGGAAAGGCCAGGTGCTTTGGTCATTTAAGTGTCCTTAAACGTTAGCTATCCGATCTCTTAATGGTATGTTGTAAAAAAATACAGAGTATTCAAGCTTAAACAGGAGGAACAAGCACACCCCATGGTCAAGCTGGTTTTTATGAGGATGTTAACTGATTAACAGGGACTAATGGTATTTCTTCTTCCACACATCAACATCCGAGAAAAATCACTGTTGTTTAATTATCCTGTCATAAACAATACCTAGTACCAAACTTTAGGCATTTAAGGTTAAATTTCTAAAAAGTGAATCAACAAAGGTTCATTTTTAACAATGAACAAGAATTTCCCTGGGTCCTAAACAATGGCTATTTTGGAGTCCAAAACAAGGGAAATGTAAAGAGTACACATTGAGTGACCTAGTTGTGGTAGCTGCATGTGTTATGTAACACCTACAATCTAGTGTAGAAGTATGTGAGGAAGCTAGGGGGCAGCTGCATGCATGGGTGATCACTGACCAGTCTGGTCACCATAGAAACTGGTCTACTGATTACACACACATTATCTGGCCATGCTGTCTCCTCTTTCTTCCTCTTTCCCCTCTCTCCCTCCCTGCCATTCCAGCCCCCTTTCACTCACCTTCTCCTTCCTATTACTCTCCAACCCTCTCACCCTCCCTCTCCCTCTCACCCCTCTCTCCTGCTCACACTCCTGCTAACACTCCCGCTCCCCCTCCCTCTCCTTCTCACCCTCCCTCTTACCCTCCCTCTACCTCTCACCTTCCCTCTCCCCCTCACACTCCCTCTCCCTCTCCCTTTCCCTCTCCTGCTCACCCTCCCTCTCATGCTTATCCTCCATCACTCTCTCCCATTTTGGAGATGTAGATGTCGGTATAGGAATACATCATAGTACATTTGGGTGAAATGGAGTGAGAATGGCAACAGACAGTGGATATTCCAAAAAAGAAAATTCAATTCAATTCAATTCAATTCAAGACATTTTTTATTTGCATAGATGATGACTACAAAAAGGAAGGCCCAGTTTTGAAACCTAGGTTCCATGTCTTCCATTGGGTTCCTGGTGGTTGGTTATTGCCAAAACCAATTTACAATAAAATACTTCGATATAAATTTCATGGCTATTTAATTTGATATTCAAGGGCTATTTTCTACCTATCTATGTTTAGCTGTTTCTTTATGGGTAGGCTTAGTTGAATAATATATAATAACTACCTAACAGTGAGTAGTACTTATTAGAATATGATGTAAAAGTTAGGGTACAACAACAAAGTGTAATCAAACAATGGTTGGTAGTTGGTATGGTCGGTCCAGACCAATAAGTGGTATACATACACAACAAAATACATATATTAAAAATACAATAGCAAAAAGATAAAAACAAAATGAAATAAAATAAAATAAAATGTTAGATCCGCAACAGATCATTACATAAATACAGTAACATATACAGAGTTAGGTATGATGGTAGGGGGTGATCTACAATATTTCAATTGTATTTAGACATGTGTGAACAATATTGCTAAAAGTGTTCCGGTCCTGTACCTGGTGAGCAGCAGTTTTTAGGGAATTCCAATATTGTGCCAATTTATAAGTGAAAGAGTTTAGAATTTTTGCAGATTTTGGCTGTAGTAATTTTAAATTAGTCTGCCTTGGGCATGACTTCTAGTTGAAATTTTTCTGTTATCCAAATTGGTTTCATCGGTAGCCATGAAGTGGCTTAAGTTAATTATATGTTTTTGTCTCCTCTTGTTTAAGTGTAATAAGTTTAGGTCCAAATGTTCTTCATCCACATTTGTGTATTTTGTTTTTCCAAAAATGATTCGAAGTGCTGAATTTTGTAAGGACTGGAGCTTACCAAGTAGAGATTTTGGTCCGGAGTCATACAAATAATCACCAAAATCAAAGTGTGGGAGTATGGTCATTTTATATAAGTCTTTTTTGCTCTTCTCTGTCAAACAGTGCCTCACTCTATACAATAGCCTTAATTTTGTACTAACCTTATTTCTGATAATATTTATATGTTTCTTGAAGGAGAGGCCCATGTCCATGGTTAGGTCCAGATATTTATATTCATCATCTACTGATTTCAGGATATTTTCCCCCCGTTTTATGGGGTTTTCTCCTTTAATTTTTGAATTTGACATTGAAAAGTGCATAACATTGCTTTTGGAAGTATTTATGGATATTTTGTTTAGTCTGCACCATAGGCCAATCCTGTCCAGGTCATGTTGTATGTTTTGATTTACAGTTTCAATGTTCTTATTGTGGCAGTATAGAATAGTATCATCCGCATAGTGCTGGACTGTACACTTTTTCACAACCATATTTAAGTCATTAATATAAATTGAGAATAAGACCAGACCCAGGATAGTGCCCTGTGGTACTCCATAATGTTATTTCGCCTTCTGTTGCAAAAAGGAAAAGGATATTCCAAAAAGGAAACAGATATTTCAAAATGGAAAAGGATGTTCCAAAAAGAAAAGCTTTGGATATTTCTGAGTTTTGCTATTTCCCATAGATATCCTTTCTGTTTGCAGACAAAACATGAATTTTTCTTTCGAAATATTTACACTTATAATGATCAATGGAGTTACTTACGACTAGTTGTCTTAATGGTCTCTGCCTGTATGTGTCTCTACTGTATCTGGTGTTAAGAGTCTGCACATTCTTAAAACCAGATCCAAACGAATTGGTTTGGTCGGTAATTAATCTATAGATCTATGCAACATGAAACTGTTCATTGCTTCGTAGCTACTGAAACTGGTATTTTCGTATGAAAATAAAATATATTAGTTATTTAATTAATGATATTAAAGATGTCAGAAAATGTAAAGTTATATCATCATTAAAGGAATACAGTGTATACCACATGCGCCAACCAGCGGCTCTATTTTTCCTGTTAAATATTTGGTTGTTATATCTATCGTCAGTGTAGATTTATTGATTTATGATTTTCAACATGTTTAGTTAAATTTTCTGTTACAGTTGTTGAGAGTTCAAGAAGACTCATTTCATATTTTTAATCAAGGTGCTGCATAATACAAATGACAAAAAAATTAAATGGATATTCGTAACAATATGATATGAGTAGATCTATGGCGGAGTCATGCGCTGACCTACTTGTTGTATTTCATGGATTTGCTGTCTGTAATACAGATGTAAGCGGTATTGTAATATTATATCAACTTAGAAAGGATGGTCAAGCTAAACAGCGAAACACAAATAATCAAAATTACTGCATCTATCAAAAACCTTGTAAATCAGGGAGATTCCCAGATGGTTCACAGACTTTTATCACTTTTCCCATGATGCAATGTAACTGTGATGATTACCTGCAAAACATCGCGCCTATCTATATAGGATGGAGTGTTTGTGGTATGTAGTTAAACCCTGGAAAAGAATTATTACATACATACATACATCCATCACCTCCCCAATTGTGACATAGTTACCAGATTAAATGTCAGAAGTGAGGAGGTGTTAGATCTAATCAGTGATATTGAATCAGTGGAAGCAGAGCGGTCTGGAATGGTCCAACTCTGAGGTACTGAAATTATCTTTTGACAAAAAGCCACATAGACTTAATAGCGTTAAGGGTGGGGAAATCTCAACAGAATGGAAAGAATATTATATCTCACCCCTACGAAAATCAGGGAACTTGCACCCTCTAAAAAATCTCAGGCCAGTTGTCATTGTATTGTTGCCAAAGTGATTGAACATTTTATTTATTTGATGATGAAGATCATACCGATCGAAACGTTGAGAAATAAATAAAAAAAAAAGAAACTTACTCATTTCCTTCCAGGGCCCGCGCACATAAAAAACTAGACTTTAGACAATGTCTAAGCGAAAATCTTCAATAAAGTCCCCGGCTTCAAGGACAATTTTGAAGTTTGATTTTGTTTTTGTCTCCGGCCTCTGAAAATTAGACAATGTAATTGTCTCTTAAATTTTTGTCCTTATTTGCGGTAGTTTTCTGGCAGCTGGCGGTAGTTTTTTGCATAGAGATACAAGCTATTTTGTAAGATTTGCAGCAGGTGAACAGATAATGGAGAGACAATCAAAATGAGACAATTTTAAGTAGTTCTAGACAATATATAATGTTCATAAAGCAGTTTGTCTATTGTCTCTGGGACAATTCTGCAGTCTCTATGACAATTAGAAGGCCGAAAGACCAAAAACTAAGGACAGCTATTGGAGCTGTCCTTAGTTGTCCTTAGTTGTCCTTAGGTGGTTTTGTCTCGAAATGTTGGAGTTTTGTCACTAAATTCACAATTTGGAGACAATTTGGAGACAATTTTGGTTGTTTTAAATTGAATGCAGTTCATCTATTGTCTCTGGGACAATGTCTTTGGGACAATGTCTCTGGGACAATGTCTCTGGGACAATGTCTCCGGCACAATTTTGAGGCTGAAAGAAAAAAGAAATAAGGACAACTCAGATAGCTGTGGTTTTGTCTTGAAATATTGAATTTGTCACTAAGTTCACAATTTGGAGACAATTTTGGTTGTTTTACATTGTGTTTCACTTTGTCTTTAGTCTGAGAATTACTCATATGCCTATAGCTCAATGTCATGTCACAAAACTAGGTTAATGGGACAGATTGTTTTCGGATGTGACGTCACCAATGTGACGTAGCGGAAATGCCATATAAACAAAATTGAAAGTGTGTGCAACAAGAGAGGAAGTAAAATGTCTCTAAAAATAAACCCTGCAAAAAACTACCACCAACTGCCAGAAAACTACCGCAAATAAGGGCAAAAATTGAAAAGACAATATAGTCTCTAATTTTAAGAGACCAGGGACAAATACAAAATCAGGCTTCAAGGACAAGGACAATCTGACTTTATGTGCACACCTTTGGAGATTGTCCTTGAAGCCAGGGATTTTATTGAAGATTTTTGCCTAGACATTGTCTAAAGTCTTGAAAGTTTAAAAAAACCTTTATTCGTCACTGATTACTTACTTGATTGCCCAGGTTAACCCATTCAGGGCGGGGGCAGTTTACACACATATTTGCCTGGTGGACAGGGGCCCTTTCCCCCCTTTTTGGGCTTCAGGACGGGTGTTTAACATGAGGTTTAGGGTTTAAAAACACTTTAGGAATATTTTCTTCAAATAATATGTGTCATATGTACATCGTTTAATAGGTGTAAACAGTTATTGATCATATTTTTTCATATTTCTAGAATTTGGTCTTCAATAATTAAAATAATGGGTCTCAATTGGGTGCAATATGGGGGCAACCTTGCTCCAAATTCACTTTCCAGCATTTACATATGTTAGTTATGACGTCATCATTTTTGTCTCCATGACAACACATCTATACAAATATTTCTAATGTGTTTGTATACATATATTTCAAATTTCATCAAAATCCGTTCATTTTTTATTAAGTTATGCCCCCTTCAATTTATATAAAAAATTGATGCCTTGAGGCATCACCCCGTCCCCTGGGCCAAATTATGTGTGATGCCTTGAGGCATCAGCCCGTCCACTAAGCCATTTTGATGTTGATGCCTTGAGGTATCAGCCCGCCCTCAATGGGTTAAATTCAAATCTATGGCAAATTGTCTCTAAATTTATAATTTAGAGACAAAACTTCAACATTTTGAGACAAAACTGCCTGAGAAAGGCTTTAAAGACACATTTTTTATGAGCGCGATTTTGTCTAGATTTGCTAAAAATTGTCTCGTTTTAATTGTCTCTTCTTTATGTGCGCGCCTGCTGGTGTTATTTCGCGCGGAACCATCGTCATTTTATTTATTTGCCGAACTTTACAGGGCCACATGGATTCATTTAACCTGCTTTCAAGATTTTAAGGAGGGGGTTGGGGGGGCGGGGGGTAAAAAATTACACTCTACCATCAGATCATTATATGAATTTCTGAACCCACTAATTTGGGCATAGAAATTGGGAATATTAGCATGGAAAGTGTACGCTTTTTTGTTCCCATTTTCGCAGAGAAAGGGGTCATTTTTCACTCACAACGGCGGAGCGCGAATTGAGAAATAAGGGTACCAATTTGCAACTGATTTCCGCGAAATGCTGATTTAGGGGGTATTTTTGCAACAAAAGTCAGCGAAATGCTGGAAAAGGGGGTATTTTTTTACTAACTCTGGGGTACTATAGCAAGAACAGCATAGTATCGCGTATGAGGGGGGCTATATTCGCCGAGTATGGCCGAAAACAACGAGGCCGTAGGCCGAGTTGTTTTTTGGCCATACGAGGAGAATATAGGCCCCCAAAGACGCGATACTTTGCTATTCTTGCTTTTATTCCATGATTCTTAACTTAAAATAACTTTATTTGCATTAATTTCATCAAACTGTGTTGTCCCCCAAGTCTCGAACGGTCGTGACGTCACTGTACAATACAGGGAATTTATATTGTCCACCTTGTGAGCGGCAAGTATATCGATTATATTGTACGCTCACAGCCAAATAGAGAGATATTTTGCGGAAGAACAAAGCGGTTGGATGATGTTGGGACCTTCAGCCTGCCTGGTGTTGCGAGGCATAATTTGTATATATACTGAATCTAATGATCTTCTAGCCATTATGCTTAAAATGGCGATTTTACCTCTTGCTACTATTTCATTGATGTTGTACATGGTTTTGATCTCTTGTGTGGATAGATCATGATTAAACGATATCAACCGAATCGAGCGATTCACCGTATTTTGCACTTTCTTAATAATGTTGGCATTTGCCATATTGTACATGAACAAACCATAATCCGCAAGCGGTAATATGTGTGCTTTCACAATCATCTTTGCGACATTGTCATCAATAAAGAATCTCAACCTGGCAAATTTGTTTACCTTCATCTGAACAGTGCACTTCATTTTGAAGAAATGTTCATTAAAGCTTAGGTTCGAATCTATACAAAAACCAAGATACCTACAGTGCTTCGCTTTTGTAATGGCATGGCCATTTATATAGACATCAGCAAGGTTATTAAAGTTAATTCTCTTTAAACGATGCCTTGTACCGAGTACCTGCAGCATACATTTCTTGGAATTGATGGTAAGTTGATTCAAATTCATCCATTTCGCTACACAATTAGCAATATCTTGTGTTACGGTGATGCACTCATTCAAATCTTTACCAGTAACAGTGACAGCAATGTCATCGGCATAGATTGACATTTTAGTTTGCCCTGGGTTATTAAGACATTGTAAACAATTAGGAAGGTCATTAATGTATATTAAAAATAAGAGTGGTCCGATTAAACTTCCCTGCAGTACACCGTTTTGTATGGCAATCGAATCTGAGAGCATATCATTGAGAAAGGTATTTTGTTTCCTATCCACAAGATAATTACACACAATATTTGTTATCATGGGATTCACACAGTAGTAATCTAACTTCCTCTTTAATATATTATGGTCAATCCGATTAAAAGCTTTGGTGATGTCAAAATAGCTTGCCACTGATAATTTCCCAGTATCCATTCCCAATAATATAGGCTCAGTAAACTCAAAAAGAGATAAGTTAGTAGAAAAACCCTTTCTGAAACCACCTTGGCACCTAGTAAGAAGATTGTTTAATTCCATATGGTTTCTCAGTGCTTCACATATGAAATTTTCTAATATCTTTGAGGGTAAAGGAACAAGTGCAATTGGGCGTAGATTATTAAAGTAACGAAGGTTTCCACTCTTGGGTATGGCGACAACATTAAAGTGTTTCCACTCTAGGGGCATCGTACCACAACCAATACACATTTTTAATAATGGCGTGAAGACATGTGATAATTTGCTGAGGTATATCTTTAGGATCTTTGTGCTTACCCAGTCGAATCCACAATTTTTGTTTGTGTCTACTTTATCAATGAATTCTACCACCGCTTTCTCTGAAATGTTTATTCGTGTGCCAACAGTAATATCCGGACTATCACTTAGAAAGTGTTCGAAGCTTCCTCTGGGATGTTCAGTGTTTACACCCATATTCATAAAGAACTTATTTAGCCCATTACTGGCCTCTAAGCCTTTTAAGATTTTGCCTTCATGTATGAAGCTTTCAGGCATGGATTTATTTGTTTTTCCTAAAAGATCCCCTATATTACGCCAGAACTTTTTACTGTTACCTTCACAACTGTTCTTGCTATAATAGGCCTAAAAAGTTTTCAGGAACACTAGAAATTCACAGAAGCATGAATAAATGCATGGTAGGCCTATTCCACGCATATTCCTCTGAATCCTAATGATTCTTATAGCCTAATATTATTATAAAGGAGTGTTGAGTTTATATGGATTATTTCTTCATGTTTGTGAAAATGGTATTGTTAGGCAAGACTCCCTGAAATCATAAAATGGTGAAGTTTTCTGCGTTTTGCCACAAAAGGGGGTGGGGGATAACATGTGTATCATATTAAGCAAGACTCCTTGAAATCGGAAAAAGGGGTCTTTTTTAGCATCAGATTTTCCGCGTTTTGCCACAAAAAGGTGGGGTAAAATGCCTTGATAATTTGCGGAAAGGGGGTAGGCCTACTTTTCAAAGGCTGGAACAGAAAAGCGTACACTTTTGACCCCCGAGTGGGGGGCCCGGGATGATTTGAAACTTTTTGAGTCCAAATGAATGTCTGCTGATGATGAATATTATTGAAAGCCATTTATACATGTAACCCAAATGTACAGAATTTTAGTAATACTTTTCCTAATTTACCTAACCATACTCCTGATTAGCCTTTTTTCTCAGTGAACTGGCATCCTATTTCGAGAAAATTGGCCCAGCTCAGCGGCCAATCCGGAATGTGCCTACTAGGTAGGCCTAGTGTTTTTCCGAAGTAGCAGTGCGTCTAGAGAATTAGATGCCAGCTCAGAGCGAATTAACAAAAGCTATGCTCCAGTCAGGAATTGATGAAGTCTAAGTAGAAATGATGGAAAGGGAAGATTAGATAAATATTAAAAAGCACAATTTGGGAATTTTAGGAAGTTTCCAATTTGGTTTCTAATTCTTGGCTAACCCGGAACGAAATTCCCCAGTTCGCGAAAAATATTTAGTTTCAAGGGCTGAGAAACCATTTTTTTTTAAAAAAAATCCAAGGCAATTTGCCCATAGGAACGCAGTAGGGGTCCAATCACGCAAATAGGAGCAAGAGATAGAGAGAGAGGAGGAGGAGAGAGGAGGAGTAGGAGGAGGACACCAATTGTCAACCCCTAGACCTTTTAGTAGTCTACACAGAAGGATTATTGAAGGCCTCTGGGAAGGACTATAAGAGGAGGAGAAAGAGAGTGTTTGACGACGAAGTAGGGGTCCTATTTTTTTTATTTTTTTTTTTATTCACTTACAGGCCAAAGACATTTAACAACAGTAGTTCATATGTAAAAAACGTAAATGTCCACCATGGACATACTTCATACGGTGCCTTGACTAATTATCTAGATCTACAGACCTCTTAGGGAGATCATAAATTTATACAGAAAGAATAAACTTTATACCATCGATTACTCTCCGAAACCACTATACAAGAGTCAGAGTTATTACTATATCATAAAAAACATCGTAATGGGACAATTCGTTTCATACTAGACATATTACTAATCTGTCAATTTCTGTTGAGTTATCAATATTTGGTGTATTACATTTATTCTAAATATTTATACTATCGTTCCTTTAATTACACCGGTTAAAATTAAACGAGATATTCTGTAATCAGATCATACCAACTGCGGATACTCTTTGATCTCGCAAATTTACATCACAAATTTTGAAAGTTTTCATACCGCTGGCGCCACTCATTTTTCAGTGCTGTTACAAAATTGTCAATGTTGTCTTCTGTTCTTAGACCAATAGACAGACTGTTCCATAAGCGTTTGCCACGGATAAACACACTGCCTCTATATCTTTCGGTTCGCGCCCTCTCAATTTTGAACTTACTCATCTCTCTGTTCCTTAGTTGGTGATTTATGTTCACTAACGGTTCATAACGCAGTTTGCGCTTGAAAAACAATTTCAGAGTTGCAATTTCAGCTCGCTGATAGAGGGGGAGTAAACCGGATCTAGCAGTTATTTCATTGTTTGACAAATCCCGCCCGTAAGCTAATCGTAGGCCCCTATTCCAGACTTTTTGCAACCTTTTCTTTAGATTTGCCCCGGAACAGAGTTGGAGGAAGTTCCCAAATTCTAATACTGGGAGAACATATGTTTTCAACATCATTCCACACAAATCCTCATTCATGAATTTGCGTCTTCTTCTAATCTCAGCGATTTTCCAACTAGCTGTTCTAATTTGCTTCTCGACCTGGTCTTTACAAGAGAGGTTCTCATTAATAATTACACCAAGGTATTTAAACGACTTCACTCTCTCTAATACGGATCCGGACATCACCAATGGGTTGAAATTATTCGTTACGGCTCTCTTACCAAACAACTGGTATTTTGTTTTCTTAACATTCATTCGTAAACAATTTGTCTGACACCATCCTTCGTATAAAATCAGAGCTGCCTTTGCCTTCCGGTGCAGGGTATCGGAATCGAGCCCCTCCATCAGAATAACAGAGTCGTCAGCGTATAAAAGGAGTTTTCCTGGAAAATTACAAGACCTTATATCATTAATGAAAATGGAGAACAGGAGAGGTCCTAACAGTGAGCCCTGAGGCACTCCACTGTTTATGGACTCAGTCCTGCTCACCAGATCGTTCATGCATAAGTACTGTCCTCTCTCTGCCAGGAAGTTTTCCAATACACCCATTAAAAATTGGCCCAATCCCAATTTCCTCAATTTTCCAAGTAGCAGTGTATGATTTACGGAATTGAACGCCTTGGAAATATCAAAATATACCGCGGCCACCGATTTCCCTTCATCAACATTTTTACATACAAACTCCACCAAGGTGTCATACACCGCATCATCAGTTGACAACTTTTTCCTAAAGCCGTACTGTCCTTCGTAAAAGTACTCTGTAGCTTCCAAGAAATTATACAAACGTTCATAAATTACTCTCTCAAGGATTTTACTTAGGACAGGGACAATAGTTATAGCTCGTACATTATTGATGTCACATAGATCACCTTGCTTTGGAAGTAGCTTGATCGGTGCAATCTTCCAACTACTTGGGATGTTCCCACTCCGGATAATACGATTTATCAGCGTCGTCACAAAATCCGCACACGACGATAAAGACATTTTCAAGACACATGAGTCAATTTCCTTGAAACCTGAGTTTTTAGATACATCAAAGCTGTTTACAAACTTCATAACTTCATTTACCTGGATGTCTGGCTCAATATCGAAAATTGTATCAACATTCCCTACTACAATTGGCACGACGTTGTTATTAAATTCACTACCAATTTTGGCGAAAAAACTATTTGCATATTCTACCGCTTGCAGCCCGGTTTTCTTACCATCTGGTGTGTTAAATTCATTCAATGACTGGTTCGAGACTGTCTTTTTTGAATCATAGATAGACGACAACGAAGCCCAAAACTTTTTGGGGTTGCCGCTAAGAGCATTGACCCTATTAATCAGATAATTCCTTTTCTTGGTGTTAATTAATCTGCTAAGATCTTTACGACAGGCCCTCGCCAATCTCCAGTCTTCCGTTGCGTTTGTCTCATGCACACGTCTAAAAGCTAATCTTTTTTCGTTTACTTTCTCCTTCACCTCCTGATCTATGTAGGACTGGTGCTGGTATCTTTTCCTGACTCTTTTCTTCTTAAAGAACCTTTCCCTACACTCAACTATTTTGTCATGGAAATTATTCCACACTTCATTCTCACATTTGTTCACATTGTCAACCTCTAATCCGCCAATATTCTCACTCAATGCGTTCTTAAAATCATTGGCCCGAGTTCTCAGACCCATTCTGACCCATATATACTCTCTTTGATTCAACGGTATACTTTTTCTACCAACAAAACTCAAGGTCGAAAAATGGTCCGACAGAGAGGTTGGAACAACCACGCTTTTCAGGTTCCCCATATTAGTAAATACCACATCCAGACAGCTTGAAGTTCTTTCAGTCACTCTGGTTGGTGCATTTATCCTACCCTCCATACTATATCCCTTCAGGACACTTTTGAGCTTTCTACAGTTAGGGCTCTCTCTTAAAAGATCGATATTAAGATCTCCACAATAATTTTCTTCTTATGACTGCTCAAAGTTTGTAACACCAACTTTAAGTGATCAAAGAAGGGATTGATAGCCCCAGCCGGCGGCCTGTATGAGTTAATTAGTACAAACTTACCAAAGTTTCCTATTTTAACTTCCGCTATCTGTAATTCTATTGACTCATCGATCTTATTTAGTTCTGAATACCGGTCAAAGTCACAACGTACACCTTTTCGGGAATAAATCGCTAGGCCTCCGCCATGTTTCTCAAGCATGCTTGCTCTATCAAACCTCTTAAGATCATAATATGGGTGCAAAAAATGACTGTCACTGTCACCTTGGTCAAGCCATGTCTCGTTAAGCGCGATTACATCCAGGTTATCGTCTAAGAATTCCTGGTGCACCTCATCAACTGCACGTCGCAGGCTTCTAATGTTAGAGCTTAATACACTAATACCCTTATATTGGGCCATGTATGCACCAAAGTCAGTTTCACCCATAATGTACACCAGCGAAATGTCGGATACAGGCTCTTCGTGGTCGGTTGAAATACTTACTCACAGAGTGTTCGTAATATACAGGCAGTACACGTTACACAGCAGACAACATAACTTCATACAAGATTCACGCAAACAAAATAACTATATAAGTCTATATACAGGCAGTACAGTTACATAGCCAATAACCTGTCTTCACACACGATTCAAGCAAACAACAAAACTTTATTGCCAACCTTCTATGTGAATTCTCACTGTCCCAACTTCGTGTAATCCATAAACCATTTATGTGAGGGCCATGCTATATCGATACAGTCCGCCATGTCTGACGTCCTTGACCCTGCTTGAGCATGTCGCAAGAACCATATATATCTACACACGTTTAAACGGAACATACCCTGTCTAGTTGTTGTGTTTTTAATCTAGGAAAGACATTTAGCCAATTGTGACAAAACATTACACAATGAATGAAGTCACCATTACAACAATACAGAACCCCTTTTTGGGAGCAACATGGCGAGGGCAGCATTTCCGCTTACTTCCTCACAACATTGACAAGTGCAATAGGTTAAACTTCTAGCTAATTACTTCAGATAGGAGAAAACTACAAGTTGATCGACAACTATTTCCTACCTTATACAACAAAACTCAGAACTCCAAACAGGTAAATATGTCTCAAATTAGTGTGCGTAAGCTATGAGCTAGGCCGATAGGACCCGCTCTCTCCTCGTGTTATTGTCCGGTAACACTGGTGTGGACGCTTCCAATGGGGAAACTTCCATCTCATCTTCTTGTCGACTACGCTCTAAAATAGTTTAATTTAGTACGACTACTTCTTGATTTGTCTAACACTTGACTTTTGTTATTATCCAGGAATGACATCGTCTTAAGCAGAAGTGCCTCGTATTCCAAGACTTCCTTGGACGGCGCGTTTGAGTTGGTATCATCGCTGACAGTTGGTCGTAGCGGGTCGAATCTGTTCTGCACAGGTACAACTGGACTCATTGGCCTATCTCTTCTAGGACTGACCTTCTTCGGAATAACAAAACCTTGGTCGTCTTTCTCTGCTTGAGGACGAGGTACAGGTGTATTCCCTGCCACAGGACTAAGTGGTACAGGTGACTTCGCTCTTGCGAGTACCGAAGGACGTTTCGGAGGTGCATTCGCCAAGTCAGAACGCACATCCCCAAGAAGTCGTCCCAACATGTTGGTCCCTCTCCACGTGCCGTCTCTTAGGCGGTTGTCTCCAAGGTAACAACCAGCACCCCAGTATTGGTCTCCTGTTGCCTCTATTAACGTAGTGGTGCCCGTAGCCAGCAGTTTGTTAGCAAGGTCACCATTCTTAACAAACTTGCAGATGAGTAGATCCTTCATGAGCGTCACTGAAGTTTTTCTCCAGTGGTTCTCCTCCGGATACACACCCACTTTGCCACCCAGCGACTTGATCTCTATCGGACTACGTGTGTGCAAGATCTGTCTGGCGATGTCAGGATCATTATAGTATAGGGCTTTCTCATGCTGAAACGCCTGTTCAACCGAGTCAAATTCAATGTGGTTGTACACAAACTTTACCGGGAAGAAATTACTACAGAATGCATACTGGCTCTGGAACGCTATGCCATTCTTTACTGGCACCATCTTTACACTTTCCGGTCTCAAGGCTACAGGTAAGGAACCAAATTGATTATAGGAGTATATTTCCCCATCAACACACAACCTATCTCCTTTTGGTTTTGTCAAGTCCGGGTTGGCACCTTTCTCAACTGCGTTTCTCGCTAGGATCCTAGCTAGACTACGCCTTTGTCTGCCTGACTTGGTCGTATATTCGTGCACTTTGTAATAGTCTAAGTTAGGCCAGTGGTTAGGGTCAAAATTACGGTTAACAAATGGGTCGGTAGTTTGGAGAATTTCATCTCTCAGGCTCTTTCTCATGAACTTCACAACTAGAGGAGGGGCGCGATTAGATTTCCTGCCTCTACTTAGCTCCCAGTAAGCGAAGTCAATATCGTTGACATCGGCATCGGGCACAATCACTTGAACCAGCTCTCTGGCAACCACCACGGCACGTTCATCGTCCCTTTCTATGTTTTCGAACACGACATGGTCATCTTTAATTGTCATCTTAAGTTCGTCTACATCATGGTCTACCTGGGCTAGTTTTTCTTGGTTGTATTTCGTCTCGCGCTCATTTCTTTTGATACGTTCATCGAATCTAGAAAAAGTTCTCTGAGTACGTTCATTTACCATTTGCATTTTGCCCATCTTTTCCTCCAGCTCTTTGACCCTTGCATCTAGCTGAATCTTTTCATCTCTAGTTGACTGGTACAGTTTCTCTCTTTCTTTTAAGTCCGTTTCTCTTAAATTATAGAGTGCTTTCAACATATCGGTCTTGGCATCGTCACATATGTCAAGGCTGGCTATCTTTTCGTATATGGCGTCTATGTCATCATCCATCTCTATACCTGCCTCAGCCGATTCATCCACTGATTCTCTGCAGCTGCATCGTAACAAATTTAAGTCCTTGATAGGAGAGGAAGCTTTTCTCTTTTTGCCCCCTTCACTATCTTTCTTTTTCGCTGCCCTCAGTTGGCCGGCCTGACGCCTACGTAGGTCCATCCTCGCCTTGTTAGCGGCCATTGTTTACCTTAGTCACCGCTCCAATATCGCTCACTGAACGTAACTTTTACCGAGATCGTTGACAGTAGCTCGTGGATTTCCCACCAAAGTTTGTTTTCACCTTCTCTAGCGTGCTTTTAGACTCACTGCCTATTCTGTCGATTCTTGTGTCGCCCAAAAACCACTTTAAAGTACTCCGACCATTCAGCCACTCTTTACTCGACTTTCGTACTTGCCGCCATGTTTTGCCGCCATATTTTCCTATTACGCAATCGTACGCAAAACTACCAGTTCAGCTGCAAAACGCAGCACCAAACCCTACCTATGCCTACCGAAACCAGAACTAAGCCTACGATAAGCTTACATAGAGATTATAACATGGGGGATCTGTGAGTAGTATATGTCATTTTAGAATTGCACCGTAAAAACTGGCTCCCGGCGGACCTGTATGTCGACGCGTCCCGTCAGCCGCAATTGGCTCAGTCGGATTTCCGTCCAGATCTAAAGGCAAAATTGAATCGGAGGACGTATTGCGGACGAGCCACGGTCCGACCCATTCCCTTAAAGTGAGCGTCCTTCGGACGCTCACTTTAAAAAGTAGTTCAACAGGTATATAATCACTGAAATGTTCTATAATTCCTCATATGAGTCAACAACTTTGATAGGCGTTCAAAAAAGAAAAATCTTAAAAACTGGAGAATAATATAAACCAATGACTGTCAACTAAATATCAAGACTAGATGCCGACAAAATGAACAATTCGGAAACTCCATTAACACCAGAGAAAATAAACAAGTGAAAGTGAATTTGAAAATCTACTACTCACATAGGACAAAAACATTGGAAACGAGACTAGGCCTATATTTATATAGTCGAATCTAATAAATAGTAAATGCCAATTTGGGGCACAAGAGCAGTTATAGCCTAAGCTAGGACTAGGCTACATGCGGGAAACGAGGAGGCGATATCGAGATAAATGGCTGCCTCGAAAATGTTTTGGCCTACTGTTTAAATGTGTTTAATGGGCTACATGCTACGGTAGTCTATCATACCGAAATTAAAGTGGCACATGTCACCGAGTTCCCGATTTGGGGAAATACATATATTTCGAGTATTTAAGAGTTTAAAACTCCAATTTTGAATCGTGCCACCTCCTGCCTCGCTCCTACTTCACATCCCTTCACCAGGCACTGAGGGCAGCACTATATATATCATATGGTCAAGTTACCTCGCTCTCAGATTTGGATTCCCCAATTGAATTTTTGCCACATTCTTCATTAACAAATATCAATTAATCTAAGGAGTATATAGCGTTGGTATTCCACACAAATGTTCTTACTTATGCATGTCATCGATAACTACAAACATATAGAAATTATGGAACGAGCCACCAGTAATCGAAAATTTATTGGACGAGATTTGTCTGTGTAAGCACGATGCTGTAGGCAGAGTAATTGTAATTTCCGATTACAATGGCGAGGTCCATTCTATATTTATTATAAGTGCATAAATTTTGACCAAATATCATCAGATATCACTGAAAAGTATGAAACAAGTATCAGAGACAGTCCAAGCACCCCCGACTCTGTCCATGCCAATGGATTTGTTGACATGCTTTGCGGAGAGCCAAGGAGCTTGTCTGAGGTGTTAATTTCAGTTTGCCTACATAGAAGTATGAAATTAACACCTTAAACAAAGGCTATTTTTCGACAACTACACTTTTATAGTAGACGTACTATACAAATATTTTTATTGCAACCCACTTATTGCACCTCTCAAGCGGGATGCACATATAGTAAATTTCTAAATGACATATATAGTCAAAATAGTGATATTAGTAGTCCCCAGTCGTTTGGGATCTAGGGCCTGCTTCTTTATTACTATGTAGGCCAAAGAACAAACGACACATTCTGTTAGATATAAAAATTTATTTCGTCTTAAAACATCTGTACATTTTATCCGGATTTGCTTAGGACAAAGATTTATATGAATGTGATGTGAAACAATAAATATTTACAGGATAGTAGGCGTACATGCATTCGTCGGGAACGAATTATGAAAGGGTTTTAAACATTGGCTGATTATAAGCTACATTACATTCTATTTTGCATCTACAAATACCTGATGCTGAAAGTTCATTCGACCTCAAATATATGTAAATATCAATATTCCACTTAAAATGTGTCTTTAGCTTGAGAATACAATTTTAGTCGAAAACGATCTCATAAGATGACTGGTCATGTCTAATGGTTTCGAGCATACTCTCATTCAATCACATCCAAATCTATGTACATTTATAAGATCTGAATTTAAATACAGATCAATAATACGAATTACTCAGAAGCTTTTGAATAGAACCTTCTAAATATGATCGAAATAATATAATTAGTGAGTCGACACGATATGTACCTTAAGGGACAAAAAATGGACCTCCCCAAAGATTCAGATATATCGTAATGCATTAAATATTGCGAACTCAAGGCGCGGATGTTTAAGTATTTCCCTGAATTACATAGTCAACACGTTATCCAATAGATGTGCAAGGGCATCATGGCATACAGGCCGGATAACATAAACGGTCACAAAATGGCAGGTTTGAAATTTAATCTAGAGTATGATACATTCAAGGCATCGCGTGTTCTCAAATAAGGCCAGTAACTCGAGAGATGAGTGCAAGCTGTTGAAATAATTCACCAAGATACTTATATATTATATACAGTGCGTTCCAATTAAATCAAAACATCTTAACGTTCAAATCATGTACCCTATTATACAAAATCCAAATTATCAACAGTTTCATGTTTCCCTCGGGCTGACCAAACTCTGAGCACTCCATCCCAAGTTGTGTACTACAGCTGAAGAGCTGATTTTGCATAACCAAATTACAACATTACTTTACAAAGGTCCTTTTTCTGTTACAATAGTCGCCTCAGGAACAAATAGGCAAGTGGAAGCACTAGGACGGTTACTAGATTGGCCTTCACAGATCCTGCGCCGAGCTGAAATAAAATACAAGCAAAAACATTAGAAACATCAAATATGATAGTTTGCATCTTCCCCCAAACACACACAAATTGTTGTTTGCAGACAATAGGACCCACTTCTATAGATTAAAATTTAAAAAATGTTTGCTTCTTGAAAGGCTTCGAGTGATCGTGATTTTCCTGCATGCACCGTAAGAATGAAAGACGTTAAGTTTGAATACTCACTGTTACGTAGTAGTTGCAAAGATCGCCAGTACAGCATTCAACACAAGCCCAGTCATTGTACCAATCACGCTTACAGTGGGACATGGTGGCAGCCTCCCGCCTTCCACAACCTTGCCTTGTGTCACAGCCTTTAGAGATGTAGTATATACGATCACCCCGGGGAGTCCAATATGGAGGTACTGCATGGAGAAAATGAAAGGATTTTTAGATTTAAAGGGTTTTAGTCATCTAATGCACACTTCTGACTGAGATAAATCCACCTTCTATCCCTGGTACTAACTATTCATGTAGTAGTATTCCTCCATGCCTTTAGACGCCTTAGAACTAAGGCGGAGAATAATCTAATAACACATTAATTATTACATTAATAAAGGGGACATCTTGTGATAGTTGATAAACGGGGCATTTCTTACGAATTTTCTTTTTCATTTCATTACAGGCCAATACAATATTTAAGTAATATTATACAGAAAGAAAAACGCATTATCCGTCACGGATGTTCTAAAAATTCTCAATAGTTTTCTATCTAGCATATCAGTGACACATAACCTATGGTTTTATTCAGTCCTATACATGTACCTTAATTGCTCGTTGACAATCTACGGATGATCCGTAGATCCATAGTCCGTAGTGTCTAAACACTTGTAAAAAGAGTTCAAGAGCTTATTGAACATCTATCTGGCATTGAATAGTTTAAATTATGGTTAATCTGATTAATCTAATTCCATTCTCCGGGCGAAGCACCCTAAAAGGCTCAAAACAAGTTAGATTTGTCAACTCATACAACTGATCCGACCTGACAATAAATCATTCATGATTGAAGTTAAGTTTCAGATGATCATGTCTTTCTACATGATTTTCATTTAATTTTAAAAGTAGCGTTAGTGAACCTACCACCCCATCTTATGTGCGATGTGCAGGCATCCTGGAATTGTTCACATTGCTTGGTGGTGGTGATGCATTTATCTCTGTTGCTGTCTTGATTGGAGCAGGTATAACATTCCAATGCAGACGCTGAAATGAGAACAAATTAAATGTACAAGATATGATTAAATATGAAGATCAAAACAAAAACATTACTATAAGGAAGGAATTCTGGAGAATGCTAAAGATCGATTCGAATGCAGCGTGTTGGATTCGAATTTGGTGAAACAATGTTTTGCTAGAATTAGGAAATGGCACTATCATTATCTACTTCTGATCCCCAATAATCATAACATGGTCAATACACAATAATATATATATTACCAGTTAAGTCTATGACAACACATGTACGATCTTTCGGATATATGAAGTTTGACAGTTTGTTTCACATCCAAACTATATATGGTAGCATTTACATTGCATTTAGGTTGACCATATTATGTAGATCATAGTCTAAAGTTATCAGAACTAGTCTAGAGTAGTCGTGGTCTGTATAGTGACATACTGAGCCTCATGACATACATTTACATCACATGAAATATAGCGTTTTCAGATATATGGATTCCTTTTCCACTAATGCAAACTATACCCATTAACAGAGAAGATTACATGACAAAAATGTACCATTCTTGGGTTAAGGTTAACACATTTCTGACTTGAAATGCGGGAAATTTCCCTATTAGTCAGTGTGACCCAGTTACATCGCCATTTTGAAAATAACAACTTTCTCGGACAGGTACACAACAGGTATTAGAATATCCATAAATGGCAATGTACATATATCATGATAGAATGACACAGATTGAATAAGATGCGGTGAACTTACCAATTGATATCAATGCGGCTATAACAGCCGAAAATATAAGTAATTTGTCCATATCTGCCTAGTGCTAAGTCCAGCCGCTCGACATGTACCTTTAGAACGGGGAAGCCCACCTGCAATCTGAACTAGGTCAACTCTGAGGTCGGACCAAATGGTGCGTGACGTAGGGGTGGTATCACCATTACTTACAATAAACTCAACTTAGTTTCTCTTTTGGAATCAAACTAACTAAAACACTTATTTTAGAGGTTCCTCATGACACAAGAGAGGGCATTATGTGCAGATGAGATGAAATTAAGTGGATGTTATGTACGTTTGATAAACGACCACCCCCTGTGAAAGCGGATTTGGACTCGTCCAGCACAGGTGAGATTGTCATTTACCTATATGAATTAAGGCTCGAACATCCAGGTGTCGCGCCTGTCGTTTACCTGCGGACAGACCGCGGGCCGGCGATCTACAACCCAGTGAAATTAAACTTAAAGTTGACCTGATACAATTTCAAAGTAACTATCTTTGTTTTAATCAACTAAAATGAATGAGAGTAGGCAGGAAGATGACAAACAGATTTTGGTTGCCTTATAGTACAGATTGGTTTTCCATTTCAATGTGTATTTCAAGGGTAATACACCCTCAAAGTATACCGTATATATATGTAATTATACATATTATTGTTTACTAGTAAAATGTCTATACCCAAGTAGGTGGGTATTTTGGACCATAGATTCCCAACCAAAAATATTTCTGGACACTATTCTGAATATCAGGTTAAAAAATTATTGTGAACGATTTCTTTTTAAAAGTTCAATTAAAATGATTTCCATGGTAACCAACCATAATCAGACCATATCCAGTGGAAGTAACAGGCTTCTCAAAGTTCTGTAAATTGTAACAAACATATCGAATGGAATCAGGCCTTTGTTAATGTCCCGGCCCTCGCTTCACAAAGACCATAGAGCAAACAGAGAGCGATTTGTCTGCATGTATGCATCACTACAAGCGTAATCATTGCTTATATTATATATGGCAATTACCACCAATTGGTCGACAATCCGTCCAGGTGTTAGGTGTGGGGTTGGTCAATAACCAAAAATATATGTATCATCTTACTTTAACCTTATAGAGTTATGAGGCTAATTGAAGCAAGAAGTTCTAAGTTAATGAAGCAAGAAGAATTCCCCCTTTGTGTGGTAGGGTGACTGCGTGCATGGGAACGTTGGTCTAGTATACAGTCTAATTCCAATAATTTAATTAATGCATTTCACGCAGCACTCCCTCCCCTATTTGGTACATAGCTAAATAAAATATCTCATAATTCTACAACCTATAGAGGGATCTCATTTCCTTCGTATTTGTACACGAGAAAACTATTTTACGACCAGAAAATGCCGCTTTAAGTATTAAAAGAGCTTCTTAGTCATGTCATAGAAAGGTTTTGGGATGCAACTGGGTGGCAATTATCGCCTCTCAGTCCCGGGCTTTCTTTGGGACCTCTTTCTAGGTAAATTCACTTATTTCTACCAAAAGACAAACTAATGTGCTAGTTATTGGTCCTATTTGTTATCACTGTCAAAATACAAACTAAAAATAGGACCAATAACTTATATTCCCTGCATGCCAACTTTATAGTGAGATTGATAGGCGTAAAACGAAATTTTGAATATAAACATGTATGTTCGTTTTTACAACTTTTAAACTAAAACATATATAATGACGTGCGGTACCGTATGTCCCGTAACTCGCGAAAGAGAAAAACCCAATATGATTTTTAAATTTCAATCATTGGCCTGGTTTTTTTGTTGTTGTTTTTTTTGCCTGGTTTTATTTCATGACGTTTTATTACTACGATTCCCACATTCCCTCGCCACAAAAGGTACACACATTATATATAAAAAAAACAAGGACATGGGAACCTAGACAATTTATTCGTCCCCTAGCACGCACACCAAGCTGGTCGAGGCTGCGATGTAGGCTAATGGGAACCCTCCAGTGTCACACACGTGCCTATACTTGTGCTGGCAAATTATTATTTTATGTACGGAGAGTATACACTCATCCAATCAAACGGCATGCCAAATTGTACGGGGGGAAATGTGTTACTTTCAAGGGAATACATTATGTCGCGTAACATGTGCCCTTGTCCCGTATGGCTAGAACTAGCGCGGGCGATCGAGTGGGATAAAAAAAGGCGTGCACATGCGGAATAGGGAGCGTGAACGCCTGCCCGGTATTGAAGCTTCAATAACGTGAAACAAATAGTAAGATGTTCTTTGAATTGTTCCATATTTTACATATGAAAGGCGCGTGATAGCCATATGACATAGTATTATCAATATAGAACAATATTGACACCCGACCCAAGATATTAAAGATACTGCTGAACATAGTCACCCGCTATCACCCCACCCCACCAACCCCGCCCACATACCGCCTATGATGTAAGATCGCTTTATCCGTCTTCTTTTGGTGGCAGGCCGCTTGCACCAACCTCGGCAGACATCATACTTTTCTTTGACCTACTTACGCTGCGCGCCGCCGGTCTCTTTCTCAACCGCTGCAACAGAGTTATACGCGCTGTTCTTGTTGAATCAGCTCAAGAAAGAGCCGAACATTGATAATTTTATTGAAACAACTAGAGTATACACTGAATATACTCCAGTTGCTTCAATCAAACCGTCATGTACACATTGATTCCCTATATTTGTTGCTGGTGACAGAAGATTTTATTTGCTTTCTATCTGCCTTCCCTGTTCCCTTTTCTCTCTCGCTCCGTTTGTGCAAAAATCTACCAACATATGTCTCACGGTCTGTCCCCCTCTCTTGATATTTAATTCAATTTGAATTGATTTTTTTATTTTTTTATTCATTGGCCAATGAGTGCATGTGTTGGTGGTGTGAGAATTGCTCTTAGAAAGCTGCTTATGATTTCGGGTACCTGATCTATTCATTGTAGTGATTATGACTGATTCAACCGTAATATCTACATGGTCACATGTGGACACTTTCATCCACCAATTTCTATATATCTTCTGCTGGGCGGTGACGTTTCACTTTGCAATAGGGAGTGAAGTGGCACAGAACATATATAATGTTGATGATTTACTCATGAAATTGGTCATATTTTCTCACTAAGGATCCCTTATGCGTTGTGGATAAATTTTGATGATTGCGATTGGACTATGGTATTTTATAAGAAAAACGGAATACCCATAAATACAATTGTTTTCAAAACTTTATTATTTCAATGAGTATGATGATAGTGCAAAAGGCGTCTAACACAAGGGATACAACTTATATATAGAGAACATGCACAGTCCCTCCCCCAAATAGGCCCAAACAAGGAATAAATAGTAATCGGTGGCCATAAATTGTTGACATTCTCAGTTTTCATTGAAATAACATTTGTCACCGTAGTCTTTCATGCAAGCTTTATACTATGAATCGTAGAAAATTCCTTTCATATAATGTCGAATTAACGGACCATTCGGGCATATGGTCAGCCTTGTTGGGGATCTCAGACAGAACCTATGTAGCAATCTATTTAACAATTTATTAAGCTTGAATTTCGAATATACCTTTACCTAATAAATACAGAACAACAGCAATAAAAGCCACAAGGCCCAAGCAAAACGATAATCGTCTTAGGACATGTCGCTGAAAATAGTGTTAAGCTAAGGGGGCCTCCCCGGACAAATTTACTTTCTATGCAATATTCTCCAATTAAATTACGTTTTGCAAGCAAAATCGGCATTAAACTAAGGTACATGATTTGGGAGGATTTCACATAACAATTAATGGGTTATCAAGTATATTGATTGAAATAGGACTTGACTTTGATTTGGTACCTGGTTCCCAACATTTAATGCAACTAATACAAAAGCTAAACAGATAAAACAGAAGGGGAAATTTTAACTGAAACATAGTCCTAGGGCAATGAAACAAAAAAAAATGAGATTCTCTTTTAAAAAGTTCCAGAGGGGGGACAAAAGGGGGAACATATAGCTATATATAACATACACAATCGCCTTTTTTCAGGCAATCATATTTTTGAACTCTTGGAACCTATATATGAAAGTTCCATAAATACAATCTATCATGTAAAAGTATTCGAACAAGCAATGATGCTCTCATATTCTATAGCTCAAACATACCCATTCATCATCGAACTTTTAGCAAGAATATTATACATAAAGATTCACATTTTTGTACAAGATTTCTTACATCCATCTCCCCAACCGATGTGCTATAATTTGATATAACTCGCGGGCCAACTTGTGATATTTAATCATTGAACAGTTCTAATCCTCGAATAATCGCCAATCAAGTCTTTGAAATATACGCTATGAAAGATTCCAAGTATTTGATGTAAAATATGTAATATAATGATAATTCTTTTCCATGAAACAAGATACAAAGCTAGCATACAAGTATATCAAACTATGACACGCTCATCAAGGTTCCATTCACGACTGCCCATGCACACATCTAAAGCGCTATGAAAAAAGCCCTAACACTATTCTGTGATGATAAACTTATGGTCACGCAAGATTGATAGCTGCGTCTTTTAAACACAACACCACATCTTCGTAAACCAACGTTGTAATGAAAGACATGTGTAGCTAGCCATACTTCCCGTTCTGGCATTATTTCACCTCTCACATAATATGAATAAAGGCCAACTTTAAAACAAATAATCAAGCTGCTTTTTTGCCATTTTATCACGCCTATAAAAGTGAACCTTAAAAACCAATTATACTAAGAATTACAATAGCTCAGCGCCATTAAAAGTCGTAAACGTTAAAATTCTAAGTAAAATTATGTACATTTTAAAATTTTATGATAAATGACATCGAACGTAATTCCTTCACGATTTCGGAGGTTTAGCCATATTATGGTCTAGCATAAGAAAAATAATTCTCCAGGACGTAGAACTCGCTGACATTAACAACGGAATATAAGGGTTCCTGATCCCATTTTTGATTGATTGATTGTTACCAATGCACCACGAATCATGGAAGTGGTCGGCTGTCATTTGACAATTCTAGTTCGATCGAGCTAATTTCATTGAGGAAATATAATAATCTTCAGTGAATTCATTCTATTTCGTCAAATAAAACAACACATTAAGACTAATGACAGTGTGGCAATGTGTACAGACGTAGGCGCGAAAAGCAAGATTTTAAAACTATCTTTAACTAATCTTTATGATATCAACATCTACAAATTATTGCATTGCTTCAATAGTGAAAACGAATTGTAGAAAAATCATTCATTTTATCGCTCTATATATTGTAATGATTTCACTTAGAAGATATCCTTAACAGACATTCGTATTTGGCGACAGTGTCTATTGCATCATTTTCAGTATGCTTAATCTGGAGTATACGGTAATATCCACATTTACAATATTATAAAAAATAGATCCACACACATATGACTTTAACCAAAGCCCACTAATTTGCTCTTTTGTGCCAGATGCATACGTGGAACACTGTTATATTGCTGCAAGCCTTCAGTTAATATGAATAAATATAACACTATTCTTATTTACTCCTTTTTCATTATGCATAGCATGTCCTAAGTCATGAAAACGAACCGATAACAAAATTCTACCTACACGAATTCACGTGGATATCTTCCCTCATGTAAACAAACTATAACCACATATAACTACCAGAACATAGCATGAGCAAGTGAGAAAACAATGTGTTAATACTCTTAGAGGTGTCATTTCGTTTGAACTTGGTTGCATATGAATGAATCACCCATTTTGGATAAATTAACTATAACAAGAAGAGTCGTGTATTTTGACAGTCTTATCCACTTAAAAAAGTCTAGATACATTCATAGACACATGGCACCCGGCGACCGTATTTGACCACAAGTGAAAAAACACAGATTATGTGTATATTTATTTTATAAATGAGCACCATTGTAGATAAACATTATCAAGATATAATGTCATCAAAATTCTTATCTTAACAACAACTGTGACCAGTCGAGATGCCAAAAACGACACCGAGGTCACTTCATAGACAACACCAGAACACAATATAAAAATACATGCCTGTAATTAATTATTATGATTAATTTTACGCATTATTTCTTATCATTTTTTCACATTTTCTCGTCCTTTTGACAGGCCCTTTAATGAGGTCAACGGATGAGTGGTGACGTGGCCCGCAATGGTGAAGTTGGTCTTGAACCGCCATGAATTGGAGATGTGGCACGACTTGGTGCGCGACTTCTCGTTTTCGTTACAACAACCCGTAACATGATGAGTTTACGGGCGCCGAACTTGTCTCCTAAGGCGACAATGGTTCGTTTGTTGTTGCTCATACGGACTGAGAACACGTCAACTCCCGTCTGGTAGACACAGATGGGCGAAGCGGTGGCTAGGCGCCAGAGGCGGATTGTGTTATCACGGGACCCTGACACGATGATATCATTGTCAGCAGAAATTGTACAGCACCATACCTGCAAAGAAAGGTTAACGTATGAATTATAATCTGTAATCCTCACGGGTAAAACAATAATTAGAAAAAAAAATTATTTATTGTGCTAGATCATCGGTAGGTTGATGATTGGATTCTTTTGACGAGCTGTGTTTATAGTACTGAGGGTTTTAAGATAAAATACATGGTTTAAGAGTAAAATGATTACGGAGTAAAATAGAATAAAATTTGATAAATAATGATTTAAATTATTTTTAAACTCATCGTCTGACCCAATAATGACCAATGGTTTAATAAGTATGATTGGACATATTTAAAAATCAATGCATATAATGATATATATATATTCTAATGGTAAATAGAAACTTTTTTAACTTCATATCAATGTCCCCTACCTCGTCCGAGTGACCCTTGA
Organism: Sthenelais limicola; assembly: GCA_942159475.1. Classification (NCBI taxonomy): domain Eukaryota; kingdom Metazoa; phylum Annelida; class Polychaeta; order Phyllodocida; family Sigalionidae; genus Sthenelais; species Sthenelais limicola. The sequence continues at coordinate 54,779,498 of OW804100.1, read as the reverse complement.
GTGTAGTGAGTTGCCTTTCAGACTCGAGGTTCCAGACCTTGACTGTACAGTCAGCAGAAGCGGACACCAACAATTTGCCATCGTTAGATGTGCACACTGCCTTAACTTCCTTGGCGTGGGCCACAGACTTAGTTACTCCCATCCTAGTCATTGTTGTGCCACCTGTAGCTGATACGAGCTGGCGAAGTGGTTTGCCTATAATTTTGAAAGAAGGCTTTTAATACAAATATAATTTTACATTATGTATGGTATATTTTAGCGTGATTTATTGCATGACAAAATAGTTTAATGTAAAAGTTTGATCAAGAATGAAAACTTCAATTTATTATATAGTATTTCATCATAGACAAATGTTCTACTAGTTCCTGTTTTCTACATTGCTATATACTTGATTATACGAATACAAGTACAAGATACCACACACAACAAATAATCGATATTTTAATCATAACAATGAAGTCAAACAATATATAGATTTTGTGGCTCTTGCTTGTTTTTCGAAATACGCACCTGTGCGCATACTCCAAATAAGGAGTTCTCCATTCCTAGTGCCGGTTACAGCTTCGTGGTTGTCAAGTACTGCCGTGCATTCAGCCACAGCATCCAAAGCCAACAGCTTGGGCTCCACTTGGTTGTTATAGCTATCGGCAGTAAGGTCAAAGATTATGAAATTAGCATTTCCATCGTAGGAGTTCTGGAAACCAGCGATCACATAGCGGTTATCCTTTGAGAGGTTGATATAGGAGATGAAGTCAGCAAAGCCTACAGCTGCTTCATAGCGGAGGGTACGGACTGCCTCGTTGGCTAGGAGATCATAGATGACAATTGTAGTACCACCACCGAACTTCTCAGTACGTCCAAGGACAATGCGTTCACCGTCAGACATCATACAAGAAGCTGTACAGAGCTCATTTCTATCCATCTCTAGTGGACGACCAGTCAAGAAGTCCCAGATCTGTGAAAAGATGATTATTATTAGTACCGTATTTAACTTTATTTCCACGTCCAAAACTATTACATCAGTTTTAGTTTTCTACAGGTGCGAAAAGGTGATAGTCTCTGACGTGGTAGTTCTTCCGACTACCCCAGTTTGTCTATATCTGAATCTACAGTAACAGTTATATACTTAACAGTTAATACACAAGGTTACAAAATATCGAACAGTAAAAGTGTGTGGAGTATTTTGCTCCTTTTAAACTTAGTCTTAACATTGCTATGGCTATTGCCTCATGGGTTCGGCATTACAGGCCCACTTTTTCTTTTGCTGTGCACAGTCATCATTCGCTGTAACATGATTTTAGGAACGTCCTAAATTCATTTTGGTTTAAAAGTTGCGACTCTGGGGATTACTTTTGTTCTTTTAACTGATGTCGAAAGACAATTGCGATGCCTACTTCATGAAACATTTTATTGGAAATATAATATATGAAAAGATAGTCATAGAACAATTTGTAAACGTAGATGCAGCACTTAATGACTACAGATTGGTTACCTGGAGTTTACGGTTGTGTATCCTGCTCTGAGCTGCAGCATCACCAGGGTCAACTTGCGTCATCTCAGCGACTTGACCGACAAGTAGGGTGTCATTGCAGGCGAGATGAAGATCAGTGGAGCTAAGTTCCTCACCGTCCATGATTCGGACCAATTCACCCGACTAAATAAAATATAATATTGAGTTGGACACATCATTAGATAATCCTCTCAAAATCTATTTTCGGAGTTATTAACAAAATGGATCATTAAAATAGCATTATAAGAAAAACAGAATGTGTGGCGCGTTCAGTAACATTTGACGTATGTATTGATAGCATTACCAGCATATAATATTTATGCCATGATAGCTGTGCGTATCCACAAAAACATGGCCAGATTAGACCATGGCATAAACATGCCTGGATTTCACTAGCGGAATCCGCTTTTCGAATGCAACCAATTTACTCCCGCTATTTTGATTGGTTACGTAATTCTAGCTGCGCCAATCAATGACGCTCATTTCATGACGCTCATTTCATGACGCAACGTTGTAGGCGCTTGTTTTTGCCGAGTCAGAGGGTTGCGAGACATGAAATGAAGGTAAATAACTCTTAAATAACTCTTAAATATATATCATGGCATAAAAATATAACTAAACTTGAGCTGCATATGGGGCAACACATTCACAAAACGCTCGTGCCTTTTGGTGAGTGTCTTTCACGCGTGCCTTCGGCACTTGTGAAAGACACTCACCAAAAGTCACTTGCGTTTTGTGAATACGTTGCCCCATATGCAGCTCGCGTTGAGTTATATCTTAATACTAGGCCTAAACGAAGTAATTCAAAATAATTGTTTAACTTACACCCAGGTCCCAAGCTTGAGGAGGACCATAGATGGAGCCGGTGACTACATGCCTGCCATCAGAGGTCATCAAGAGGCAGTCAACACGGATTTCTTCTGCAGCCAGAGTGGCCAGATTCTGTGCTCCAGTCAAAGCCATGTTCTGCATCTGCCAATTTCCAGACTGCTCTGTTTGGAGTGTATTCTGAAAAGTCCGATTGCAAAATTAATGATTTTTCACAATTCTTTCACAATCTCGAGTAAGATATTCATAACATACATCATTTGCAAGGATGTTGGATGTTTGCTGTATACAGGTTCTAAATTAAAACAAAATATATATTTTTATTGGAAAGGTGAATGTTTGTTGCGTGGCAGAATTGTGTACGTTGTGAAATATTCTATAGCTGTTGGTATCTGGGAGTCTGTCCAAACAATGTCATGACCATGTCTCCTACTTACTCATGAAGAACACAAGTTTTCAGTGGCAGATTTTAGACAGGTAAACTAAAATAATCAAAACACACGGGGCATTTTCAAAGGCGTCAATAAGACAGTGGTAATGCAACTGAATGAAGGTCTGGGAGATAAATCTTGTTTTAGAAAACCAAATATCTTAATAGTAGCGTCAAAAGGTAAGGGGGAGATGCTAAAGAGGCAGCACGCATCTGCATGTTTCCAGAATAAACTGATACGTGAAGGTGAGACGAGTCATTATTTTCGTAAAACAAATAAATGCAGGCCGCAAAAATAAAAATGGTATTCCAGCAATGAACGTAAAAAGGACAATATATTAGGAATTAAAGACAACCCGTCCCACAAAAGAAACAAAATATATTATTTCCTCTAATGCTATGGTATTTTGGAATGCTAAAATCCTACGTTTAAAATCAATAATTTCGAAATATCTTGCATTGTATTTAGATATGTTTTGAAAACTGTAATTATTCAAAATGTCTATTATCTAGTGTCCATATCATATACATTGTATAATGTTTTAAGTGGGTAACTGATGCAGTGCATTTATCAAGTTAATCCAAAGCTTATTTGACTATCATGGTTATTAATTATACTTTTCATCTTCTGACTTTTATACAATAATGATATTATAATCAATGTTCGATATCCATATATCCATAAGGGAAAGCTGTATAGGATATTATTTTATTCATGAAATTCTACTTAGTTTATATATTCTGGCTGAGATTTTAATCAACAATATCAATATACATGCTCAGTAGATTAAAAACTGTCCCAGTAGCTAATTTACAACAGTAGCTAATTTACAACAGTAAGAGTTGAACCAACTTTGGAGCCGAGTACCAATTCTAGGACTATAAAACCCCAATAAAGAATTTCACTGTCTATACACATTTTTCTAGAACTGCCACCTAAGAACTGAAAAGAGGGATTGGAAGCAAAGACAACAGGAAGTAGGGAATAAATCTGATGCAATACAATACATATATCAAATGGTTGAATTTGTTGGGGAACAGGTCCGAGGTCAAGGCAAACACAAGCAAGCCTTCCAATACATTTGAACAAGACCAGAAACATTTCGTGGGAAGAACAAATTGATATATGTATGACATATTGCAATCAAACACCAAGACAGGGCTGAATGTGGAGGGAGCAAGTTTGTGTACACAGGTTATCTAACCACAGGTGCAGAAATTTCTCTAGAACCACAATTTCCTCTTTATGAGCATACAAAGAGTATTATATAAATATTCATAAATCTACTTCTTTATGAACTTTATGTCAAGGTTGTGAATACGAACTTACTGTAGGTATTGCTGAATCTTTAAACGGCTTGACCATATATTATATGTGACTTTAAAAACTAGTAAATAATCTTGCAATTAATTATAATTATTGTGAGAGTTATGTTCGTGAATATGGAAACATAACCCAAAAAGTGACAGTATATCTTACAAGTCAGGCTTTCAATTAGCATGATCATGAAATTTTCAACATCTCTCCTTTGGAACTTATGCTTATACTTATACTTATGTATCTTTAAACATACATCGCATTACTTTTCTTACAAGTAAGAGGACTATTTATAATCATATTTGATTTCTTTCTATCAAAATCACGTGAAATATTTAGCTATGATTGAAAGCATGATATATATTTTCTTGTTAAAATTCTGTCCCTTTTTAGTTATGGAATTCACCTGCATGTAGGAAGACTGTTGGTAAGAATCAAGTGCATGGAAACTTTCTTGGTTGTACATTTGCTGTTGGTTCAATTGCTGTTGGTTCAATTGCTGTTGGTTCAATAGCTGTTGGTTCAATTGCTGTTGGCTCAACTGTTGGTTCAATGACTGCTGATCTACATAACCATTGGACACAGCCATGGACTCTCCACCACCAGACTGGTAATCAGTCTGGATACCTCGAGTCATGGTGCCATAACCACCAGCTCCGCCACCACCTACCCCTCCACTCGACTGCTGGAATTGGCTGAAGTACTCTGCAAAGGACTGTGTCTGTTGCTGGTTCCCACCAGCACCACCTGCTCCAACTGCCATGCCGCCACCTCCAGATGAATGCTCCAGGGTCTGTGTTCCAAATGATGACATCGAGATTCCAGTTCCAGTGACTGCACCCCCGTTGGCCACATCAGCGTCGGCGTTGCCGACTAGCTGATAGTTAGTACCCCCACCAGCACCACGAGGTGAGGAGATCTTTAGGCCCTTTCCTTTGCCAGCACCTCCTCCTCCTCCACCTGCACCCGCGCATGGAAGGGCACCAGGCTTTAGCTTGTATAGCGCAAAGATCAGAGAGCTGGCCAGTAGAAGGGCGCCGATGAACGCTCCGGCGAATGCAGCGGCTCTACCGCCCTCAGCAGGTCCTGCCACAGCTGCACCAGCCACCACGGCTGCCGTGTGACCTCCAGCTCCAACTCCGCTTCCACCGGCGCCACCACCGCCAGGCACAGCCATTACAGTCAGGCCATCTCCTCCATGTGTTTCAGACCAAATGACACCACCTCCTGTGTTTTCTGCTGGTACTTGAGCAGGAAGGTCCTCGATATCAGGGCCATCAGGACCAGGGCCAGGGCCAGGACCAGGACCCACCATGTCTGGCCTGTAAAATCATAAAAAGGATAACTATGGTTTGCAATAGTCTATATATTTTATAATACTTTTCTAGCTGATATCATTATTATACGGTTTATATTATTCCACTTATGGTAAGAAACACCCATCAAATAAATCTATTGAATCGTTTATAAGTATGCCTGATCACACTTACTTATTTAAGAAAAAGGGATGATGGGCCACGATCACATCTCCGTCAGTGTGACTGTTGGAAACCCTATGAATAATGCCAGCATCTTCAACACGTAATCCATTGTAATATACACCTGCAATATAAAGGTTTATATTATGTATGCATGGGGCTTGAGAGCATAATTTAATAATTGATAATTTATCAATCAATAGAATAATTATATCAGGCAAATAGTTTCTCGATGATTATATAGTGCATGTAGCGTTTGAATGAAGTACATCCATTGCAATGGTACACTCCTACCGAAACGAAAGTTTAATACGTTGGGAAAATCAAGTAGTGTATATTTTCTCAGGAAATAATGGCATACCGGCGATGATTCCGTTGAATACGCTTTTCATTTCGCCAATATTGTTGACATTGGCGCCAACCTTTACCCTGAGTATATCATTGAAGAGATGGAACACTGAAAGGTTAAAGACAAACCAACATAAGTTCAACAAAGTTCGGCTAAATGCTTATTTTCCAAAATGATAATATATTATTAATACCCCGGCAAACCATATGGCAAAATGTACTAGATCCCAAGACTATTTGTAAGTCGAAGTAATTACATGTATTTATTATTTGAATTAAATCTGATTTATTCCACGAGAAAATGATTAATAGTAATGGAAGAGTGGTAAAGAACCTAGCTGTAAAAAAAAGCGTGATATTTGGAGAGCCAGGTAAAATGTACAAGTTTAAGCTTACTATTGGTATTGCTTCCACCCGGTGTGAACGTGTGGACGGGATAGCTATCCACTCTGACTGTGGCGTTCTCCCCAGATCTGTGGAAGACAAGCACGTGGTATTGGCCGTCGTTGAACTTGGCACGGTTCTCAATGATTCTGCGTTTCACACCAGCAACAAGGTATTCCACAACAACATGACCATTTTCCTGCAAAAGTAAGGAGTGGCGTAATGTATATCAGGCACATTTACAGGGGAAGAAAGGCCGCCTTCGGGGGACCTGTGGTCGTAGTATACTGAATATATGTATCGCTATATATACCATGTACATTGTACATGTATCTATAATCACAGGATCCGAATAAACATTTGTATAAAACAAATTAAAAGTCAAATGCTACATCTCATCCCACACTCGTATAATATTGAGATGGATCAATTCTCAGGAATGCAAACGATTAAGGGCTACCCACGAAAAGCATTTTGTTATATAAACAGAGATTATATACCCATGATTATTAGATCAAGGAACGTTTTTCAATTCTATTAATATAACCCAACCCAATGTTATTACCCAAAACTACTTACCATCTTTGCTTCAATAAAGTCTCGTGAAGCGTCTCCATCTATTCGGACAATTGTACCATTTTCGTACCAAGACATGAAACCCACTGCTAAAGCATCCTTCTTCGAATTCCACTTCTCGGGATAGGTATAGACGTAGTAACCTTTGCTATTTGATTTTCCGAACCGATAACCTTCGGGCTCTGCAGAAAAATAATGATTTCAGAATTTTGAGAGACTGATAAGTAGTAAGTTGAACTAAAATTAGGATTTTCTCGAGGCAATTCGAGGGGTTGCACTTTTCTTTAGAAGTTAGAATCGCTATTGGCTGCTGGGACAGGAATTGTCATATAGCTGCAAGTGTAAATTTGACCGAAAACTACACAATTAGTTTAATTTTGGTATAAAAAGATAAAAAACAAACCATCGGTGCAGATGCGTCCCACATATCCAGTCATGTTACAATCACAGACGAATGTATCGATTCCATCCAGGCAGATGCCTCCGTTCTGACAAGGTTGATTGAAGCAGAATCTTCCAGTAGCTACGAATGACAAATTATGACAATGTAAATATCATTGTTTCATACTAACATTATTATTTCAGCTAATATCTATTTCATTTATAACTTACATATTTTGGACGGACATCTTTACAAATATCACAATTTTTCGTTTTAATTTTCCTATCCTTTATCTTACAGAGAAGGAGAGAAAAACTATTAATCTCTCCGTTTCTCTCTAGTATAGAGGAGAAAAAGAATTTTTCGGATCTGGCGGGAAAGTGGCACCAAGACTCAAAGAAGGTATATAAATCCACAAGAACAGCCAGAAAGTCACTCAGCGGTCGTGCAGGTTAGGTGTCTTAAGTTCGCCTACCAATTAAATATCATAATTTAAATATTTCATGGGCAGTTCAATATTCATAACATCTAAACGTATTGCATATCTCTTCTCACCAGTACAGTTTTCCTTGATGTATGCTGTCCTTGTGATGGAATCCTTCATCAAGTTATACGACCTGCCACTGATTTTCACTGAAGCCAGACATCCCTTGAAGCCATGACGTGACTGGACGGCAAGTGGAAGTCTACTGTACATGTGACGGGGCATGCCGCCTATGTAAAGCGCTCCGGCCAGATCTAGCCGTTCCCCTTGGCGCCTTGGGCGGTTGGAAAAAGACGTCGACGAACTATGGGAAGAAGAGGAAGAAAATACGGACGAAGAAGAGCCGCCGCCGCCACCACCACCTCCTCCGTGACCGAAAGCAGATGTAATCTCATCGACTACAATGGTAAATGTATGTCCAATTCGTTTTACTCTAACAAAATGCCAGTTATCGTCGTCCAGTCTTGCGGATGAAGCTTTGTAGATTCTTGAGTCTCCTGCGCCATCGTTGAGGATGAGGAATACTTGACCAGCCTGGAGCTCCACAGCGTAGAACTCATTACCACGACCACCATTGTACATGAGGAGTCCGTTTGATTCCTGTGTTTTGAACATGAAGGAGACTTCCATGTCTTCAGAGGTGTCTAGAGTGTCAAGGGTGGCATAGGAGTCCATGGAATGTGTCAATGTCACAGCATGCTCCGGGATAGCCTTACCGGTTGTTGTATTGTCAGGATCTGAAAGATTTCAAGGGAATATCTTGGTAAATATTGCCACAAGAAACAACGCGCACCTACAGGTTCTTTGTCGTCGAAGGAGCATCAAGTGGTTAAGATAACTCACACTCGTACTCTAATTGTTTGAGCATTTTAAGAATCTGTCACATTAAGTACCCTGGTTATTTGTGTATATATACATGGAGAGGGAGATTTTGTAACTTGATTGATAGAATATGAGTTGAAGAGAGGCCAACACTTACTTCCTTCCGTCGTCCAACCAGGAGGCAGTTCACCAAATATGTTGTATCTGTCGAACAAAAAGTTTTGCATCCATCCTGCGAAGAAACCATGTTCATCGCCTTCTGATCCTCGGGCTCCGACATGAAGGGTGTCAACATCCAGTGTGTAACCATCTCCTGGCAATTTAGCTGCAGTCAAAAGAATAAATATTGAAATGTGAAGTAAATAGCACGCATTTGGGGTTAGCTATGGTCTCCTAAGTCTTGTTGTGACTGAAGGCCTTCGATTAAACTACTCCAAAATCGTGTAAATTTCCACCAGGAGACTTTTCACGATTGATGAAATCTTCGCATTTTTACAGGTTTCGCATCTTTACAAAAGTAGGCGGTTTTAGAGCTATTTAGAACTGTTCATCTTTCGTGGGCCTTAAGTAAAATGTGAATTAACCGCAACTCTTAAGCCTATAGATTTTAATGGGATGATATGGATATTCTAACTACCTCGTGCATGGTCCTGATCATCAACCCACAGTTCAATCTCATTGGCCCTACGTTTGATATAAAGCGTGTGCCACTCGTCATCAGACAAATCCCTGCCAAAGTTGATGACCTATACATAGAAGAAATGGAAAACATATTAAAATGTCCATATTAGAACAGCCAACTTTCACCTATGTAATAATATTTAGCTCATATTTCCTACTCAACTGGATTCGTCTTCTGCAAGGAACTCTAATCAGTATCAGTAAATACATTGAAGAACATATTTATGAAGCTGCCAGTTGTTTAGAAGATATTTACATTAACTTTGACTTCACCCACCTGTACACGCCCTCCAAGATTGGTTCTCAATTTCCCTTGACCATTCTCAATAAGAGCCTTGATATATTCATCATTAATACGGTTTTCTGTGGCGAAGAGGAGCCCATTGTTCTTCTTAGTCTTGAACCGAAGTGAGATGTCGTTGGTGTGGGTGTTCATCATGGGGATGATACGAAGGGTCAGGTAGTCAGTGCCATCAAATGTTACAACGTTGGCGACTGCAATGATACAATCAATGTTTACTCTATGACCTCATAGGAGCTGATTATATATCCATGTCGATTTTTATACATATTTCTGTCGACTATTATACCAATATCCAAACTAGTGTTTACACATCATATGTCGAAAAAGTCTTTAATTACAAATAAATCGTGATAAAAGGGCATAGTCTGTGTTATAAACAAAGACATATTCACTACTACAGGCCTACTTTGTTACCCCATTAGTGACAAATATTAGAACAAGGCTCAGAAGAAATACGAAAATAAAAAAGACTAAAAATTGAAGGCAAATTGATAAGGCACTCAACACTGTTGAACCTAATGGAAAGAATATAAAATTGGCAGAAATGGGAACTATTTCCTTTGTAACGGTATATATGCCACCTAAACCAAAATCATTGAAATCGTTAAATATACAAAATCCTACAACATTCATATCAGAGACAATTAAGAAATGAACTAGTCTTTGGACACAGGAGAAACCCTGATATATCAGCAATATGTTAGTTTCATCTGAACTCAATTGAAGGACGTGCGATTTACAATACATTTTGTTTATAGCATCCTCGGTTACTACTGCATGAAACAATGCTAAACTGCAAGCCGATTGTGCAAAATATTTAGTTTTGTCGGGAATCCATATATAACACTCATTTTCAAGAGCATGGTCGACCTCTTCTTGAAGGGAAGGTAAACTTACACTGCTCGCATCTACTTCCTGTGTAGACGGTGCCTGCACAGTCACATACGGCGCCATTCCAAGTGTCGTAGCATCGGCCGTGGGCACAAGGGTTGTGTTTGCACATAGCTACCTTCTCCTGACATCCAGGGGTAATACCACTGACACTCTGGTCCCTATGGATAAAGTAAATGAGAAACAATTAGTCAAACATTTATGTATAGATTGTATATATGGAAGCAATGCATTACCAAAGCGAAGGGGCCTTGCACTTGCTTTTGTGAAATACCCCATATGCCTTTCTATCATTGAATACTTCGCATGGTTTCTTGATTACGATGGAGATGGAGAAAGACAGAAGAGAAGAAGAGAGATGGAATATAATCAGTAGTCCATCATCTTGAAATCTAGAATTGAAGAATACCTGCACTTAACAATTTATGCTTACAGCATATTAAAAAGATATTTGAATGATTTACATAACTAAAAATAGTTCTGTTAGAAATTAGTCTTTAGTAACGTGAATGCCTTCGGATGAAAAATCTTGGGGATGTAAAAAGAAGGAGGCCTGAAAATTAACGTTGGGGCTTGTTATGAATAAAACTTATTTTCATCGATTTACCTCATCAAATGTGCAATGCTGGCCTCTTAATAAAATAATGAAGGGATACAGATACTGGGTCAACTTGGGTGTTTGAAAAGGATTTACAGACTAACACACGGGAAAAGGGAAATCATAAAAAATCAAAAGAGATCACCCTTCAACCAAGATAGGCCTATGAAGCTGATGCATATTAACACCAATATCATAAATCAGCATGGGATAATGCCTTCAGGATGCCTTGCTGCAGTTACTTTACTATATGCATACGCTTTTTTGAGAGTAATCAGGACGAGCGTACATTAAAAATCCCTTTGATAATAGAAATATTTTAGATCACATTGGAAGCAAATAGTTTTGAATGATGTCCCCAAGTAAAAATTGTACCTTAGCCATAAAGTTCCAGCAGTTAATCTTAAAAGAAAATTCTTTGTTTTTTACTTCCTACATCGGCTTTCTTAAGTTCTTTGTCAATTCTTTTTTTTTATCTAAGTTTATACTGTGATTGAAAACTTATTTCAAAACGAGATGTAAGGAGCCCTACAGAGTAGAATATCAAAGTACTTGTTCCATAACACGGCACAATATACATGGGATGGGTGATGAAGGGGGTTATAATATTATGGTATCCAATGGATATTGTAAAGAGCCTTTTAAAAGTACATAAGTATGGTAATATTAAACATCCACAGTTAGCCAAATCACAGTCCGAATGCATTAATGTATTAAATATAAAGATGCTTCTGATTTCAACAGGAACATTATGAGTATAGCCTTGAGTACAGATGACCACGATGCTTCATGATTGCAGCCACGCTTCAATGAACAAGACACCGGAGCACAATGAGTTCTTATTTATATCTAGTTGCTTATCATATAATGAAGACTCTAAATGGAGTAACAACATCCAATGTTGGTTAAGCGAACTTGTGATAGATACAAAACAGGTGGCTGCAAGTTTCCTTCAAATTGTTTTTTTTGTCATAGCAGGGAGGGCAGTAGAGAAGGTTGCCCTGAGCTGACAAACGTTGAGAGGACGTAAAGCCCTAGCATTATATCGCATTTTGCTATCAGTAAGCGACGTTTAACATGAGAGATTGATATAAGGGGATATTACAAGATTAATGTTAAGAAAATTCAACAAAATATAAATTGAAAATATCACAAACAAAAACTGAAACTAAATTGACGATCATCCATAGAATTAACGATGCCAAAAATAGAAACAAAACATATATTCTAACCTAGAAATAAGTCATCTCTGAGACATGAGAAAATAGGCAAATTAATCGAAAGTGTTAATCATAATGAGCAAAATATAATCAAAATTATATTGAGAGCGAAAGTCTCAAATGTCGGGAAAGCAGACTGAAGAGAGGAGAGAATAGAGATGCAATGAGTTATTGAAATTATTACGATTATTATGTTTAATCCAGTCGGAATTATTTGAAAATAGTCCAATGACTGATAACCAATAAGCAAAGGGATTGGGGAGGGGCCTTCATATCATTATTACACACACCGAGGTAGTGTGTACCTTTCTACGCTGATGCAAAATCCTTTTGGGTCTTGTGGGGGCATATGACAACCAACTACAATCCCAGGGAGAATAGAATTTCTGGAAACAAATAAGTTTAGGAGTCTAGAGGTAATCTATAGTAAGAATATATATATGAATTTGGGGGAAGGTGCCCACAGCAGGTTAAATAGCAGAAAATGGAGCTATGCAAGTACAAGCTACACGGTATTCAAAGAGTGATATATGTAGAAAGAAATATTAGAGATATTTTGTCAAGTAAATCATGATAACAAAATTAATCATATCTACCACATGTTAAATGAAAATTATTCACAAATATCCGCTCGGTAGAAAATTGTCTCATATAAAAAGCGACTGCAACTTTAAGTCAAATGCGCAGCATTATTATTATTAGGGATATTGTTAACAGATGAACTGACCATTATTGGTTATATGTATGGAAGGAGATATCATCTTAAACCCATTCATGTAATGTCATGAACGAGTCAAGATCATCCTTCAAAAAAAAAGAAAAAAAAAGATCACCCTTCTGACTGAACTAGCGATTGATTTGTAATGACTTTCACTATACCTGACCAAGTCTGGCAAGTTGATGGCGCGTCCATTGTTGATTTCGAGGTCCCAAAGACACCCAAGATAGTACTTTTCCTGGCGTGTCCACAAATGCCATGGAAGTCTGGAAGGAGAGAGGCAGAAACCTGAATTGGCTAGACACACACATATAATATGTAATCACTGTCGCATACACAAAAAATCATGGATTCCTATTATCGATTCATTTTATGTTCCTACTTTATGAATATCGTTTCAATTGGTGTCAGACAAAGTTCCAGAACTTGAATCTTATAAAAGAACTTCGAGGAATGTTTTAAAAAATCTCTGAGTGATCTACTCCAACTCAGTTTTACGTTTTGTTAATATTTCCATCTATCAAAAGCATCCTTCTTTATATAATTGCACACTATATCACCAATCACTGTTTATTACATGAAAAAAATATACCATGGTAATCTATTGTTCCAGGGATACCGATGGGGATCACCCATTGCTTTTTTTACTTTCAATTATTTGTACATTCTGATATTCAATTATCTAGTCAGTATTGATTATTCACCTGTCTGACAAGTCTACAGCTCCAACATAAAGGAACGAGTCAAGGTCGAGACCATCACTGTTGGATCCAGGCACGGAATATTGCACAGCTTTACCATCCATGTAGAGGGTCAATTGGCGTCCCCTCTTTTCTACTTTGGCGGTATGAGGCTGGCCATTATTCACCATTTGTTCAGAAAATTTATACCTGCAAAGATAATAGCATATGTGATGATAATGTGATGATGAATCTATCCGATCTCTTTATAGGCGTGTTTTCCTCCAGAAATGAATTCATTTCATACATCGTAATGGGTCTTTATTCAACCATATCAGAATTGTTTGATGACATTTTGTAATCTAATTGTTTGTTTTTTTTAAAAAAAATTAAGGAAGATCAAATCAACTAGCATAATTTACCTTAATTGGGTAAGATCATTTCATCATAGCTAAGAATTGCCATAATCTGTGTACATATAGAGCATATATACTGTAAATAATTACGGACCTTCCTCAATTGTTTTCTACATTGAAAGTGAATAATTACCGGAAAACACCAGCTCCAGTGTTAACGATGAAATACATGACCCCATCATACATCTCTACGGAGAAGAAATCAGGTGAACCCTGCGCTCCACCATTGTATAAAAGAAGGCCATTAGGCTCTGTTGTCCTGAACTTGAAGCTTAAGTCCCCTTCTCTGACAGCATCCCACTTATCAAGCCTGATGTAGGAGCCCCTTTCTCTGAATGTCACTGGATCAGGGTTCTTGGTTTTGGGAAGTCGGCCGTTGGGTATGACCCAGTACTGGCGTGGATTTTCTTTGTAAAGATCAAAGAGGTCCTTCTCCGGTAGATAATCTGATCGAAGATGCATCTGAAAAATTGAAATCAAAATCTCGGAATGAAATGTTCCTATAAATAAATATGATATAATAATTATGTATGTATACATATTATTCATAAACAATTGTTTGCAATAGTTTGCATTCAAGAAGAAATATTAATATTAATTGATGTTTGTGATCAACATACGAAATACATATGTGCGTGCCGAGATGATTCCAGAAAGAGGAATCCATAGTAATTCTTCTTACCATCTTGATGTATCCGTCAAAGTTCCTATTAGCACGCCTATTGGTAATATTTCCTGCGTCTGCATATCCGCCAATTAACACAGATCCGCTATTGACAAAAGATGGTGTTTCGCTGAAGTAACGATCCACTTCCGTATCATCAATTCTTATACGGACCTGTCGCAAAAATTAAGGAAAATGTATGTCATAAATGCTCTGATTTCTATGATTTCTATGCCAAGGCAATACTTATTTGGGACAACAATGAGCACCTCTTTGAATCTTCTTTCACGATAATAATTCATAGTCAGGTAAATGGAACCATTACACCATGAATAAAATACTTACTTGTTGTCCATTCCTGGTAACGTAAACTTTATGCCACTTGCCGTCAGCTAGGGAGCGACCCACGCTGACGCGGAAACGGTCCACTTTATCACCTCCATGGTCTGCTAACAAGACAAGGTGTCCGTTCTGAAAACAAATATTATTATATATAAATGACTCATTCTCACCAAATGGGTGCACACCCCATCCTTGCCCATAACTTGGTATCTTCCGACCCTAAAGACAAACGTATTGTCTAGATACATCCGCCTTGGCATGAGGGTTAATGCCAATATACTTTTGTGCATCTATGATGTCTATTTGATGGTGATTATGCGTAAAAACATCGAAATGGGCGATTTTCTCAGGTGAAAACATCTACATGATCAAATTTTGTGGCAAACTGGGATAGGATACCACCTAAATACTAGATGCAATCCTGCCAATTCTCAGACTGAAGGAGCTAAATAAAATTGAATTTAAGACGAGAGTACTCAAACAGATTCCAATAAGTGTGATTGAAATCACCACTGATGATCTGGGGTTCTGAAAACAGCATGGATTTGTCCATAACTGTAAATATCATAAGGAGTGCTTGAAAACCAGTGCAATCATGTTGTTTTGTAAACTGTAAGGCAGAATGCGACTTCGGGGAGTAAAGCCTAACATCTATGTCTGTCACTCCCAATGTACCAAATGATTTTTATTTTCACGCATGACAAAGTCATAGAAAATAGAGTTGATAAGTGAACTAAACAAGTCCCTACCTTAAGACTGAGATGTGTATTTTTGTCCTCATTTCCTGACCACCAGAGCAAACCATTCTCTTCTCTCGTTTTGAATTCGACCATGAATTCTTCTTGGTTAGCTTGTTGTTTCTGATCAGCAGGGAGACCCTCCATGTTGTAAAGGATCCAGTTAGTGCCATCAAATGTAATATAGTTCTCGGGCTCGGGAGATGGGGTGACGGTCGGCGTTGGAGTTGGAATTGGAGTGGTGACTATAAAAAAGATGTCGAGAACAGTTAATCTCTAGAAGGTTCAATATCAGGAAATTGAAATCACAAATAGAAAATATCAGACTACATTTGATCAGAAAAACTGCAATAGCTTTTAGCTAAATAGCAAATCTTATCAAACAACATTTCGAATATGATTGAATATACACAAGGAATCAATAAAAATTAAGCAAAGCAAAGCGCGACTTGACACTTACAACCACTTCGAATCTAGATCAATTAAAAGTTCTATGAATTTTTCACTTATCGAATCGAGTATGTTTATTTCATTTCTCTTGACTATGAAAGTTTTCTATGTGAAGGAAAACTGGAAAAGTTGTTACAAACAAGACAACAAAGTAACTGTTATTAAAAGAACGAAAATGATTTGTTAGAATATATTTTTCCAGGCAGCCTCTGTGAGAAATGAAATTTGTATTAGATTTATGCGTGAATAGTTTCAGATATCATCTCACTCTTTGGGGAAGACAGAGGTTTCTTCAGACAAACCGAGACTCATCATAAATTAAAAGTATACACATGTAGGTTTTTGCGAATATCGCCAGGACCTTGAAAGGAAATTATTCTCATCGCTTGTCGCAGAAGAAACCTCTGTCACTGATTAAACGCAATACCACACTTTGTTAAAATTTCTGAAAATGAATAATTTAGCTTCGTTCTAAGACAATGCATCTAGTAACTTTCAGGTACCATAACAAAAAACGTTGGGCTACCTAACCGTATCTACTGCGAACTGAACATTATTGCTATTGAGAGGGCAGAGCGCTGTGCAATGTATGAGACAAATCAATCAAATGAATAGGAGTTAAGAAGAATGGCGCCCCGCCGGGTGGCAGTGTGATTGTGGTATGTGATGGTTATCGCACTTCATCGAAAGAAAAACAAATATTCATATGCTTGAATCTCACTTAAGTATTATCTAAGAAAAAAGGGACTGTTCATGCATTCCAACGAGAGAAAGAAGAATGGTAGAGAACCATGCCAATCAGTTTCACATCCGAATTTCAATGCAACAGTTCACGATAACAGTTTAGATGAGCGTTTAGAATATAGATCATGCATAGAAATTTCGAGACCTCGAAGACCACATAACATAGTATCATCACCAGCAGTCTCAGTGAAAACAAAGATAAAATAAATGAATTTCACCAATCATAGTTGGAAAAAAAAAGAATATCTGCTCAAAGAGCAGGATAGAATCATTCATATAAAAGTAATCACAATGCTTGAGACGTACCCGCAAAGAGGACTGGAACCAACCCTTCAATGATCTAATGCTTTCATTCTGATTGACAGTAATTTCTTAACGTTTTATTTACATTCAAACATACTTATACATACACCCCGGGTGAAGTGGTGCCTAGTAGTGGCTTTTAAAAAGCAGACCTTAAAGCTAGGTTGTCTTTCAGATCTTACCTTCAGTTGACCGACCGGGTTCAGTGGGTTCAACATCGGGAGGTTTGGGGATATAATTCCCACGCAAGAGATGGTCTCGAGTTGCCTCCCATAATTCAACATCATCTATAGTTATGTCGCCATACCTTCCTTCTGGCACCTGAACACTGGCTCGCCCAATGTACATTGGTTGGCCATATGAATAGATCTCAGTACTAGAGGTGCCCGCTATGTCCTGATCAACCATCTTGTCATTGACATACATCACAAGACCTTGGGTTGGATGCCACGAGTACTCAAACAGATTCCAATCAGTGTGTTTGAAATCTGAGCTTGAGACTCGCCACTGACGATCTGGGGTTCTGAACACAGCATGGATTTGACCATTACTGTAGTAAATATCATAAGGAGCGCTTGAAAACCAGTACATGTTGTTTTGTAAACTGTAAGGCCGAATGCGACTTCGGAGAGTAAAACCTATAGGGCAATTTATCAAATTACCCCGACAGGTAGCATTAGCTCCGATATCTATGTATTGGCTTTCATCTGTTCTTAGCCTAACTGCATTATTTGTCCATCCTTGGACATTAGATGGCCTGTTCCTTACAAATATGATATGCCCAGTGTGGTTATTATGTATAAGTCTGTTCCCTTCAATCCTGTCCATGTCTATGATATCTCTGTTAAGTGCACCACCACTTTCACCATGATCTGAAAAATCCAAGTCCAAGTGGCATGCTAATTAACACACTTCACATGCTGGACGTTCTCTCAGACCTAACGTCCTAGATACCAAACAGATACGTTCAAAGTAGACTAAACAACCTGTACGTGTAACTTAAACGGGATCTTTGTATCATTGAGGCAGAAATCTAATGTAGAAACAGACATTTACTAAGATTAAGATTCGCTAAGTCAAATGTATGTTATGATTATTTAACTAAGCAAAACAGTAATGATAATAACAATAACGCTCAAAATGCTAAAATTTCATTGTCGAATCACCATCTAAGATGCTGAGCCTATAGATCTACATTTGATTAAATTGTCGGTAGTTATATGTAATGAAGAAGCACACATGATGCATAATGTATCGGAAATGGTAGCAAAATTCAGATGAAATATATCTTATCGTAGCTAAAGGTCCAAACTAATATTTTGCCCAATATAAATGTAGATTATGTATGAACAAAATACTACTCTTGATGGTTTCTCACAATGGAGATCGGATAGTATCAATTTCAGTCTGCTATTTGTTAATAGGTGGGGGAGAAGCGCATGCACCTATACATTCATGCCTCAGAATATGGAGCACACATTTAAGCATAAGACACATTGGACAGGATGAAGCATACACACATAAATGCTACAAGGTAGGAATCACATTCATTCAGATGAAGTTCTCCTAGTCTTGTAAGAGGACAAACAAATAATATGTAATAGCTAAGTAAACCATGAGACAAAATGCCACTGTAGACACAACGGCCCTGCCCAAAGAAACCCAACGTATGTAGGACATTATTGTCTGGACTGGACTAAAGAGGCCAAGCAGAGTCTTTGACTGTAAATCGGTTTCAACATTATAAGAAGTCGCCATACATCCTTTTTGACTTCATAGCCAATGATTCTGATATAATGAGAGGATGAGGTCCCTGAGATTTCAGTCAAAGGTTTAGATCGAATAGGAAACTACACTACATTACCTTTTAATCTAAGCTACAGATATGCCGTATATGCTTCATGAAGACACAGAATATTCTAGCTGGACTAATAGACGGAGGCTTAACTTAAGTATGAGTATGGTACTTCATTAGAAGAAACACGGCTCCAGACCATGGATGGTCAAACCGATCTTAATGCTACTGCTCTAAAGACTACCGCTATGTATCCGCACCATAAGACTGATGGCTCAACTGCTTTATATATGTACAAAGCCTCTATTCTCGGTTGCATTGGTAAATGCATACCAATATTAAAACATACGAGAAGCACAATTAGGACAGTGACAATGAGCGCGCTCCATATCACAATAAACATGCATTTCTTCGCGAGTGCAAGGAGCAACTATATGACTTATTGATTGGACATGGAACAATTAATAAGATATATTAAGAACAAGAGCGGGCCTAATTCTTAAATAGGACATAAGTCGTTCATAGACTCGGTGGCTTACCAGAATCATCAGGAATAGGGGGCTCGGTGTCTGGGTCAATAAGTCCTTCCTCGATCAGATACTGGCGCCATGCTTCCCAAAGCTGGACATCGTCCACAACAAACTTTCCATACTTTTCATACGTCATATCAGTGTTAGCCCTCCCAATGTACATGACTCTATTATGATCATATATTCCAGTATTTGGTGTTTTTCTATCGCTTCTGGCAACCTCTCGCTTGTTAACATACATGATCAACCCATGATCGGGATGCCATGTCCATTCCATCTGGTTCCATTTATTAGGGTTAAATTCCCCAGAAGACACTCTCCAAACGTGGTCAGGAGTTCTGAACTCTGTCCATATCTTTCCATTTCTGTAATATATGTCATACTGGGAGCTGGAGTAGAGATACATATTATCAACAAGGTTCCTTGGCTTGATCCGACTCCGAAGAGTGAAGCCATGCTTGCAGTTAGCAAGATTTCCGCCACACGTGGTATTGGCGCCCACGTTTATATATTGGTTGACTCCGTCCAGTGCAACTGCATTATTTATCCAACCTTGGACATTGTGTGGTCGGTTGATAACATACACATAGTGACCAGGGTGTTCGGTATGGACAACGGTGTTACCCACAATCTCATCCATAGTGATAATATCTTTCTTGACAACTGCAAAAAACGGGTTGAAATCAACGTAAAACCTAACCTGCTCTATGTCTTTGTCAGTTTGGTTTTTTTTGTAGCAAAACTAGTGTCCACCTTTTGAATGAGGACCCTGATTTTGCTAGTACCTTGTTCATCGTTTTTCTGAGTAACTAAAAATATAATTTTGATGGATCTAAAACAAAGAAGGGGTAAATCCACTGCAATGATTGATGCGAGGAATGTGTTCATGCAATTTCGAGTGTTGGCAGTATAATTATTGTTTTCACGCAATATTAATGAAGTGTTAAACCTATATCTACTCACAAGACATAATTATTAATAGTAGTGTTTGCTTTACTTGAACATTGTGGGTATTTTTGTTCAGAACAATGAGGGTATGTTTGTGCATTCTATGCCGAGGATGTGATATAAAAGTTGTGTGTGTGTGTTAGGTGTATGTAGGGGTGTACATAGTCTAGGTTGTTGCTTACCACTTGGTGGGGGAGTTGGGTCCTCATCGGGCTTAATTAAACCATCTTCCACCAAATACTCCCTCCATGCTTCCCATAATTGTACATCATCTACAGTAAAGTGTCCGTAGTTGCCGGTAACCAGGTCCCGTCCAATATAGAATGGCTTGCTCGCGTCGTATCCATAATTGTTGACGGAAGGATTCCTATCTTGAGCTACTTCTTTGTTGTTTAGATATATCTTCAAACCTTTTGTAGGGTGCCATGTAAATTCCATCAAGTTCCAGTCGTCCTTGTTATACGCTGCAGTAGACGTTGTCCACGTATTCTTTGGTGTATTAAATTGTGACCACAACCTGCCGTTCCTGTAGTAAATATTGAACATAGGGCTAGAATAGAGGTATTGCCCATCTTTGAGGTCGGCCCCTGATACTCGAGAACGGAGGGTAAAACCCTGTCTGCAGTTAAGCAGGTTTCCATCGCAGGAAGCGTTTGGTCCAACATTAATGTATTGATTATATCCATCCTCCAATTTTACAGCATTTCGTATCCAGCCTCTGACCGTTGAAGGGTTGCGATAGACATAAACATCATGCTCAGGATGCTTGTTGTGTTCCACTCGGTTCCCAATAATACGATCCATATCAATTATATCATGCCGTACATCTGAAACATTAGGTTATTGCCATTGGATGTTTTTGTATTTGTCAATGTCATTACTTTTCAGCGTCATCAGATTCTACTGCGATGAAGTTTGATTTTTGGTCAGGGTTAGGTCATACACTTTTTATTTATCGTGCTTCAAAATGTACTCATCTTAAGGCTGCTTAATAAGAGTGTATGTAACGACTATCCTTGGCTGTTAAGACCAAATTTCATGCAGCTTGATTTTATTCTTATGGTTATTGCAGATTATTTTTGAAACGAGACATCAAATGAGATGTTATTTGACGTTAAGCCGTAAAGTAACGATTGACAAAGAAGAAACAACTATGGAAAGGACAGGGTATATAATGGAGGTGAGACGAGAATCTAATAATATAAATTAATAGAACTTTTGTTAAAATAAAGAACTAACATCTTTATAACTATAAAAAATACAGTATCATAAAATTTCAATAATTTGATTTTGCTATGGCCGATGCCTATAAATTCTATTCTATAGATATCCATGGTTTCCAATCTAAAATATATCTCCATATTACTCAGAAAAATACAAGTTTTTGTTTCAATTTTAAAAAATATGCTGGCGCTACTCATAGCCAAGTCATTCGTTAGTTGCTCTACAGGCAGGTTTCAAGAAGCCTGACATGACATAAATAAACCAATATTAAAGAGTTACCATTTAGCAATAAATAAAGATATATCAAGCAAAGCATGGGATGATATAAAAGTGTCGAATGATAGAATTATAAAGGGGGTGGGGGTCAATGGGTAGGGGAAGAAGGAAGTGAAACCTAAAGGTCCTAAAGGTAGGATTAGTGGTTAGCAGGAGAATATAAATGTTAGGAAAAGACTAAAGAGACTTTGTTTAGGGAATAAGAAAAGCAGTCTGAGTGTTTGTTATGTGTCTCATTTCGCAATGTCCTTAATGGATGTATACTTAGTTTCAATGGACATAGACATAATACATAACCACTTGGTATAGCCATGCTCAAGAAGGACACATGTGGCACGGTTGTTAAATTGAATCCACGGTTAGGGATTATGAAGCGGACAGTGACATTGACATAACATCTTTTACACCCTAAAAGCAGGTCGGCCCATGCTGTCTAGATCCAAGCTTACCACCAGGACGTCTTTCTTCGTCAGGGTCAATAAATCCATTGTCCACGAGGGTATCTCTGTACGCTTCCCATAGTTGAACGTCATCGACAGTAAAACGACCGTAAAGCTTGGAATCCATGTTGGTATTTGCACGACCGACGTACAGGTTCTTGTGGAAATTGTAGGACGCTCTATTCACACTGCTTACTGTATCTGTAGCCACTTCTTTGCCATTTACGAACATGTGTAGTCCTTTGTTAGGATGCCATGTCCACTCCATGTGGCTCCAGTCGTCGATCGAGAATGCGTCGGACTTCACTCTCCATTTGTGTGTTGGTGTACGGAAATCTGCCCAGATCTTTCCATCACGATAGTAAATATCATACATAGCACTCGAGAACAGCTGCATACCGTTCTGTAACTGATTGGGCTTAATTCTTGCCCTCAAAGTATACCCATTGTAACATCTCTGTAGATTGCCTTGGCAGGAACAGTTTGGCCCTGCGTTGATATATTGGTTATTTCCATCTAGATCGATGGCATCAGCTATCCACCCACGAACAACCCTGGGGCTGTTCGTTGCATAGACGTCATGACCTTCATGACGTTTATGTTCCACCTTACCAGAAATAATGCGGTCCATATCAATAATGTCGTGCTTGACATCTGCAATCGATCACCGAGAAAAGAAGAAAAATACATGCATTCGTTTCAGACAGAATTCTACATGCAAAAAAAACTACACAAAGCATGGAAAGTAGTGCTTTAACGAGGAATTCTTTGTTATTTTTTTTCTGGGGGTATTTTCCATACCCACAGAGGTAATGCACGAATGGAACACCTTTCAAAACATATATAATGCCTGTTCTATTCCCACCTATAGAAGGTCCAAGAAAGGTTTATGCGTTGTCTACTGGTCCTGCTTTTTACCACTTTGGTTCTATCCCGTTTACATTACACCAGGAGTGAAACAAAGCTTAAAGTAAAATGATGCAGCGAACGCTAACAGAGTGAGATCACACTATAGCCCGACAAACAATAATATCAATCGAACTTGATTCGCACAAAAAAAACGCGGATGCTCAACGCGCGTCTATCTTTTCCACTGGTAAGCCCTAAAGTCGAAATAAATTCTGGAAATCAAATATATGCATTAGCAAGAAGCGCCTGAAAAAAAGCGCGAGTAACAATCGCCGACCCTCCTGTCAGCACTAAATGAGCTTCATATTCAATCTGTGATGAAGAAACAAGGATCCCGGGCTGAATATGCTTAAATAAATAGTAAAAAATGTGGTGCGAAAATCGGAGATTGAAAATAAAACAAAACTTTGCGATGTAGGGGGAAATGATAACGGATTTAAAAGAGAAAAAAAATAGTATCAAATATACGTAAGTAAGTGTGCGTTCTAAAGTAAAACACTGAAAAATATATATGTAATAGTGCACTCTAATGTAAAACACTGGAACCTTTTATTAAAAACACATAAAGCCATTAAGCAAACGTTTGGAAGTACTTACAATTTGGCCAGAGACCGATGAAGCTGTCATGGGCGTACCATACCTCCATTTCGTCAATAATGGCATTAGCATTGGCACCTCCCTCGATCTGTTTATTAGGCTTGCCCAGGTATACGATCCAGTCCTCAATGTTGTATGGCGGCGACTCAACCGAAGGATTGGAGTCAGCAGCTACGAGGCGGTCATCGACGTACATCTGAAGACCTCTTTGTTCATGCCATGTCACCTTCAGATTCTGCCACTGATTTCTGGTGAGGGCGCCCGCAGAGCTACAACTCCAGACCTTGCCACCAGCCCTACATAATGTGGAAATCAAGATAATTATGTAAAATCAATTCAGAATAATTGACGCGTGTCAATCGATATTGTGGATTTGGGCATATGTCATTTAAGTCAGTTTGCTCTCTGTATAATAATGATGTGTAAATATCTAATAATGTGGCGAAAGGTAACTGTTTACGTGTCACTACTAGGAAACTTGAAATGAAAGAATTACATCTGTGAAATGAGGAGCTTAGGGGATTGGAAAGGTAGAGATACATTACAACGCTACCCATTGCCATGCAGGGCTTTCTGTATAAAAGCTTGCATACTCTACTGACTTAAGATTATCAGATTATAAATGTGTTTGTAAGAAGTGAATTGTTTCGAGTATGAGTAAATAAAAACTGTATAAAGGTCCTTGTCCACTGAGCCGATTGTCATGCGATTCTCACGAAATTTAGTGCAAAAGGGTCCTCTGCGGCGCAAAATCGCATGAGAATCGACTTAGAGGACTAGGCCCGATATCGACATATCTTACCTGAATTTGGCATGAAGGCGATTGTTCTTATAGTACACCTGGTACGGTCCGGATGATATGAAGTATTGGTTATTTTCTAAGGTACGCGGGAATATCTGCATTTTCATGGTGAGACCATGGTTACACAATTCTAGGTTACCAAGGCAGTCTCTCTCGAGGTTTCCTAGAGTTGTATATTGTAACTCACCGTCCATGCTTACACCATTTCCTACCTGAAATGACCGAAAATATCAACATGAGAAAAACATACTGAAACCAAATATTGTGAGCATCACGAAGGTGTATTTGTTTGTTTGGGTTGTTATAATACATTTCATAAATCATCAGCCTTGATTGTGTCTCGCTATTCTAAATACTCGCTGTGTTTATTGGCAAGGGATGCAAGTTCATGATCTTGTAGGCCTATTTTAACTCGACAGATGGAACTAGTTCATATATTTCGGGTCTCAGATGCGAGCGTAAATTAGTATTTAAATGACTCGGATACTATCGAATACTATTATTATAACATTGTTGAATATTCTTCATTCTAACTTCCAGTGAGATCACTTACTTTAGCCCTAACGAGATTAGCTCCATTGTAGACACGGATGCGCAAAGTTGGATGTACAATTTCGTTGTCAAGTTGCTTCTCAAACGGTATATGGACATGTTCTACATTATCTGAATGAGGCAGACATAGATACATGGATTATACTTAAAGTTGAGTAAATGGTGAATGGGTTCAGGAGTTAAAACATTACATTGACATCGTTTTCATCAAAAGGCTAGAAAATAGCGGAGACATCATATGTTAGACCTAAGTACCGGTATATCCTAGAGATAAATGTGGATCAGTTGATTCTCTCAAGGAATGCTTTTATAGACAGACATATCAGGAATAACTCCACATCAATATTTTATTCATGTTACTTGTTCTTGTTAAAGGGGTCGCTTCAAGGTGTATAACGTCCTGAATCTTAATCAGAATAACTTACTGTGGAGTAAATTCTATGCAAGAGAACGACCAGTTAAAGCATTTATAAACGTTAACAGTATATATGAAGCATTTATAAAAGTTAACATGTTCTCATTTCATTCCATTACTGGGCATCTATATATAGCCCATGTATTTCATTACCAAATCTAATCTTAGGATACCATAATTGTGTGCCAGTTTAATAAGAAACTCCAAGAGCGAACGAGTCCCCAACCCTATGATGTCCTTGGTAAATACAGAAAAGATATTCTAAACGTTCGATACAGACAGATCGGAGAAAGAAAAGGAGATATAATCTAAATGACCAAAGCAGCCCAGAATAAAGGAGTGGAAAGCAGTACTAAGAAGGTGAAAGTATGGAACGCTGTCTTTACCAACATCTTCATAGAATAGAACATAGAGGGCGACACTATAAGTGCCTACATCCTCGGTTCCATACAAACTCTGGAAAGCATTTTGGTGTTGGAAGACTTCAGAACTCAGTAGTAATCTAGTGTAACTAACATAGAACATGGTGGAAAGGAAAGTCAACACCTAAGGAGCACCCAAAGATCGAGTTGTTGAGAATCCCAAACCAAGGGAGTCTATTATGTGCATTGATAAACCGTCTGACGCAGGACCTACCTCTCCTAATAAAATCAAATGCAATCAAATCCTCTCTCTTTGCTTCCCAGATATCAAGGTCATCAATGACAATATCACCATAAATAGAATTTTTGTTCCTTGAGAAATCTCGATTAGCTCTGCCTATGTAAAAATGGCTGGTGTTTAATACGGGGTCCTCTGTCTCAATCTCCACTCCAGTGGTATTCCCGATTAATTTGTTATTGATATATACTTGAAGGCCATCTTTAGGATGCCAACTATATTCAAGATAATTCCATTTATCCACTGACAATGCAGGCAAATTTATTTCCCATATCTTCCCAGGTTTCGAGGCGTAGACCTTGATGTTTCCTTCCTCATAGAAGATATTGACGCCATGGAATCCAGACGAGTAATAATGCATCCTTTCTTCAAATCGTGGAAACCTGGCCCAGAATGCTGCGGTTATTCCACGTTTACATAAAATGAGATTGCTGAGACAGGTGTCGTGGTTTTCACCCAAGTCAAGATACTGACCATTTCCATTGAGATGAACAGCATTATTGTCAATGCCAGTTTCAGTCGTGGGGTGGCCGAAAGCCCTGACTTTATAGATGGGATGCAGTAGGACACCCTCCTCGATCACATCCATACCAAAAAGGACATGCTGTGGCCTGCCTAAAGTATGCCATATTCAATTGTCTTTAGTGCACATACAGTATTAGCGGAAACGACAACTTCAAGACCACCCAAGTTCTGTTTATGTATATTTCTTCTTTTTAAACTTTGTCATGTAAAGGTTCTTGTGATGCAGTGAGAGTTTTACAATATTTCAAATCTTATAGTATGCGAATGTCATTTTGTAGAGTCTTACCTAAAACTGGAATAGATATGATTATTTCTATCATGGCGAATACTCTAGAATGCATCTATTTTAATTTGAAGGTAATTACCAAATGCAATATATCAACATGTGTGTAGCTTCATTTTGGCCAGGTTCATGTAAGCTATGTTCAATTTAGAATCATCACTGAGAGCATTATTACTTCCAAAACGTTGTAAGTGACATTTACTAAAAAAACCGCAATATGGATAATTAAAACAAAGTCGTTTCGTCTGCTGGTACGTTTTGCTGTATACAAAGCAAAGGACTTTTTTACAGAAAACATCTACACTATTTCTATACAAATATGGCATTCAGATGATGCGCCAAACAACTTGAATACATTTTAGTAACTTACGTCTAAGTTATTGGAATTCATATGTACAAGAAGATTTCGCCTGCTATTGAACTAAAGAGACAGTTGTATGTTATGTGTCTAATAGAGTTCGGATCATAAACCGGAGTTTTCGTTAGTCTACGGCCGTACAGACTTATATGCGACTAATTCTGAAGCAACATTTGACAGTCCTTATTTATGGGTTATTCTTTCAGTTGCAACTGCCACTACTTAGTACAATAGACGTCTGTCTCTAAGGTTACTAAGTTATTTAGATATTCTAAGATTCTCCTCTGAAGAAATGAAGTTATAACCATCGCAACTGCCCATGATATTTAACAGATCAATTGTCTGTCTCTGGCCCAGAACGGTTTGCGAATTTTGAAACAATTTTATTATCAGTGACCTCCAAAGATAAAACCATGGGAGCAGAGCTATGGTTTGGGAGTTGATGAGATGGAATTCTACCATTGTAATGAATAGGCCCATTCCTTTTTAAATACTATCTGGAGATCATATGTGATGCGAGTGACTGGTTTAAAATGATGGTGGGAAAATGCTGTATTGAATGCGTTCTTGTACATGCATATTGATCTATGTTATGATTCTGAAATAGAAAATGCCTGTACAAGGATGTATGAAGAAAGATATGACTGATATTTATTCGTTTGAGTGAAGTGGATGCAAAGCATGGGTGTTTAGTCAAGAGTTGTCAATGTTTGAGGCTTTGTTTACCTCTCTCCAGATGCCCAAATGCTGTGAGATAATCCCTGTCCGCGTAGTAAATCACAACCTCATCAAATGTGATGTTGCCCGTCACATCTTCTTCAGCCTCACCACGGCCAAAGTAAACTCCATTCAGTTTCTTATTATAATAGATAACCTGCTGTTTAGATGGGTCAATGTCTTCTTCTATTAACCGTCCATTCTTATAGACCCTTATACCTTTGTCAGGATGCCATGAAAATTCAACGAAATACCAGCGACTTTGCATAAACCCATCAAGCGAGACATTCCACTGACGAGTCGTTGTTTGAATGTAGCAAGAGAGAGAGCCTTCTTCGAACACTAATTTAATTCCATTTTGACCAGTTGATAGAAAGTGCATGCCATTGGTCATATTGCCAAATCTGATCCAAGCGACAAAGAGAATTCCATGATGGCAGTAGTCAAGGTTACCAAGGCACTGTTCCCGATTTTCTCCGAGGCTGCCATATTGGCCTTCACCAGAAAAAGACAGAGCTTTGCCAATTTTCCCATCAACTAAGATAGGTTCCCCAGTCAGCTGTATAGTATACTCAGAATGTGGGACAGTGTGCCCCTCAATTGCCTCCATGGGAAACTCATGATAGTTTGGCATACCTGAAGTCATGACACCCAATAATGTAATTGATCACAGATCAAAGTTTACCATGATTTTCATTGAAATATTGGATAACAAAAAGATTCCTAACACTTCCAATTAGAAATGATAATGGGTATAAAACGCCTTTCTAAAGGCGTTATGAATTATCGATGTCTATCATGAAAAGACAATTCTTTATCTAACAAATTTAGACTTCAAGAAGTAAAAATACGTCTAGGAGAAAAGTTGTAAAGAAACCAGCAACTAAATACAAAATAAAATGAACTCTCTGGTGGAAATTTAGGCCTTACAAATAAGACATACAAATGACACTTGGTATAAAGCTATGTGAAAGGTGGGAAGGACAACGGAGTCTGAATCACCAAAATGCCTTAATGTGTGGGGAGTAAAGACTGGGCTTTGGTCAGTTCAATTTGCTAAAACCTAAAATAAAAAGTCTACATGCAATTCCAGTAAATAGACTCCACCGGCATTGCCATGTGTTTACAACCTACCTCTGATAATTAATCCAGCATTCTTAACAGTTGTACGGTCTGCGTAAAATATTTCCACTTCATCAAAATAAGCAGAAGCAAATTTCTCTTCACTCATGGCTGTGTTAGCACGACCAAGGAAGAAGCGTGAGGTACCAGCGTTTGGTCGTTTTATTACGTAATGTTGATCTTGGTCGACAAGAAGTCTGTTGATATACATCCAAGCACCAGAAACGCCATTCCAAGAAAGCTCCACAAAGTACCACTCACTCCTCTGGAAGTCACCCCATTCGGTTTTCCAGTGCTTATTTCCTTGCTGGAAATCAGCGATGAGCTTATTGTCTTTAAAGTACAATTTTACACCTTTGTTTCCTGAGTCAAGGAAATACATGTTGTCTTTGTTGATGAAGGTTTTTATCCAAAGGGATACAAATAGTCCGTGATTACAGAGTTGTAAATCTCCAAGGCAGGAATCACCGACTTCTCCAACGTCAACGTACTCACTTCCACCATCGAGACGAAGAGCATTGCCAACCTTTCCTCCTCCCCGAATCAAATGCGGACTGCCATATACCCTGGCACTTGTCTTTGAATCGGGCAATCGGTCGCCTTCAATTCTCTCCAGTGGGAAATAATACCTAAAAATTGCTCCTGAAAAGAAAGAATAAGAAAATATCCTTAAGATAAAGTTCAGTCATCCACATGGACATAATGAATAATTATGCTTCTAATGAACGAGAATAATGGATGTCTTATACAGTAGCCTATATGCTATTGGTACATGAAAAGAACTTGTGCGTAAATATTAAATTTAGAAATTGAATAATAGATAGAAAGTTTATTATGTTTACAGAGGAAAGATGCAATATCTATACTTATGTAGATGCAGACATCATTTTTGAAGACCTACCTCCATCCCTGATTTGATTGGCGCTTTTATGAGAGGAATGAAAGTTGAATTCGTCCATTTGCATACTTGATCTTGTCTGCCTTTTTGAACGCCTATTTCCACGGGTGGTAGCAGACTCTTGAGATCTTCCCAAGACGAAGGCATTTTTGTCTTGGTGAAGACTAATTGTGCCTCTGATTTCAGATTCCTTGTCTTGATCGACTAAATTGCCATCAATATATAATGCTAGCCCATCTGTTAAGCTCCAGGTAGCAGCTAGATGGTACCATCTATCGGGTTTGACGTCATCATAGTGAACGCGCCATTCCTGAGCGTTCTTCCGGCGGAACCGGAAAACTACGTTGCCATTGCTGTAGATCATGGCGACGCCGTACGAGCGGTCGGTGTGCCCTCCATTGCTCAGGAAAATTTCTTCTCCATCGACGGGGTTCTCAAATTTGACAAAGAATTGTAGCGTGTACCCTGTCACAAAAAGTAAAGAATTGAACTATAGAAATGTCTAAGTTTTGTATTTTCAGAAGAATTAAAGTAGGCTATTGATTAGGCCTATATATATATATATATATATATATATATATAGGCTAATGCATGAAATATGAAGTACAAGTATGTGACTATCGGAATGTATTCGATGTGTATTGTCATTTTTCTTATGGTTACTAATAATTATTGGATATATAGATAGGTAATAGATATCTAAAAGAGAAATCGGAATTTGGGAAATAATGGTACCCCTAACATTGTTGCACAACCCTCTGGAGATTAGCTATAGGCCTATATGGTTGGATTCTAGCTCATTTAGGCATTTTCAAAGAAGTTTTTATCACAATCTATGGGGTAGATAAACTCCACGCTTTTATGTATTGCATCTTATGCCATATCTCTTAGGGATTATGTATGTATCCTACTTCGAGGTTTGCACACTTTACCTGGATTTTCCTGGTCAAAAAGTAACATGCTTTTTACTTTATCCAAATTCATAACATCTGTTTCCTTGGAAGTTCTTCACATCACATACCCTTCTATCCACGCCCTCTAACTTATGCTTCACTACCACATACCTCCTACGCAAACCTCACACGTATTTCTCATCAGGAACTGGGGCAAATACGTGCTTGAGAACCCTTATGCTTTACTTCCTGAACATAAAATTCAGGAGCGATATTTTTAACCCATATGCACTTGTAATTTGTACACAATTATTTATAAATCGATATTACGTAGGAGCATTTCGTGGTGTATTACCTATGAGAATAACTAAAATAATAAAGCAATTCTAGTACACATACTGAGGGACAGTCATACCTTTACTAAAGCTAATGAATAACGCGGAACTTTGTTGAATGGAACCCCCAAATCATAACATTTGAAATGAAATATTAGAAAAGTATGAGTAATTTACCATGAGGGCACTTGTCGAGATCACCAAAGCATTCTTGTCTGTGACTGGGTCCACTGACGAGGATATATTGATCAGGAGTGTGTAATCTAATGGCGTTCCCACTGACGCCGGGTACTAGGGTGGGATCTCCTACAACAGTAGCATCCAAACCTGAGGGATTCACTATCGTGTTTCCTGTGATAAGGTCCATAGGGAGGCTATAGTGGATCTCATCATCTGAAAAATACAGAAAATAAATTATTAGGACATATTCATGTGTAAGATAAAGGTCTGAATTACAAACCACAGTGATGGCAATCTCTTCAACAATACTAATAAGGTATTGGAAAAATGAAATTGGGTAGTGGAACGGTTTGCATAGACTTGCACAAGTTTTTGATTTTGTTTGTCAGAAAAAAGAATGAAATATAATGTTATGGTCACTTCCATGTTAGGGTCACTCCCCCTTGACTGGAATATCAAGACAGTCCATGAATGGGGAGAACTAATCT
Organism: Sthenelais limicola; assembly: GCA_942159475.1. Lineage (NCBI taxonomy): Eukaryota > Metazoa > Annelida > Polychaeta > Phyllodocida > Sigalionidae > Sthenelais > Sthenelais limicola. Next base: position 54,747,243 of record OW804100.1, on the reverse strand, counting down.
TGCACTAGGGCTCTACAAACAACAGCAGTTTTAAGGACGAGGGCTAGTCTACGGTTTGCATAAAGGAAGTATTAATACATAATGTCGATCGAGTTGTTATCGAGCTGTACCTGATGATATCACCAATACAAAAATGTTTGAGCAACAATGTATGACTTTTGTTTAGCACACATTAAAAATGGTCATTCATGCTTTCAATTCCCCGACAGCGGAACGTGGTACCTATCCACTGTTTAGCAATTACTAAACACGTACACCGAATTAGCAAACCTTGTAGCGGGGATTTGTGTGTATTTATCTTTATCATTCATAATTGCCTTTCACCACACATACGATCTCTTGAGCCTTCGTCTGCATCGTTACTGGTTGTCTCGAATGCCAGCGCAGAAAATGCTGGAATATTTGGATAGATATTCCCTTAGAATATAGAAAATTATAGCATGACAAATTCAATTTTAATCACCCACGTTTTACCATATGTATATCGTTATATGTTATTGTATGATACATATCGGAGGGTAGGCGTGGGAATTGGTTGCTTCATCTGATCATATCAGGGCGTGAGATGGAAGTGGATGCTCTGAGTTTATATAATAAGAATTATGAGAATCGTGGGAACGCATATATACCATCCTCGTGGATGCACATTTAATTATCTTGCCTGGCAGTGATTTGGTGTAGTCACACATCAATCGCGTACAACCATAATTATGTTGAATTTATGGTAACAAAAGGCTAAAACTAATGGATTATATAGCATAAACATTCTACAAACAATAACACCCCGATTCGATATGAATGCGTGTGCATATACACCAGTTTAAATTCTCTTTCCAAAGCAATCGCGTGTGACTAAATAGGTGTCCGGGAGGGCCTTCACTAAATCCATTAAAAAAGGCATCCCATTCCTGGCTCAGCTCTAGGTATTGTCTTTGGTCTCTACCTTTTCTTATAGCTAAGCTGACAACTCTCGTTTATTTTCAAGGATGTTTAATTCCCTCGAAAGTTCAGTTCAGTTCAGTTTTCATAGGTAAAGCGGTTTAAACCTGGTTCCTTTACCTCGAGACTCAGGACATATCACAATATTTCCAACGTCAAAAATCTAATTCAGTCACTCCTTGTATTGCAATAGGCACCGCCTGAGATCATCCTTGAAGGATAGTCCGTCTTTTTGCAATGTATTAAAATCATATCGGCCTGAATGAAATAATAAAAAAAATACTGTGTTCTACACACACATATATGCAGATATCGTACACATTGGATTTCGCGTTTATTTGCTACCCAAAAGTTTATCAGGCTGAATGAATAGTAAGTCAAACGTGAACACAATTCAAAGGTATGGCATTATCTTGTGGTCAGTTGGTCAGTCAGCCAGCTGCAAACCAAGAGGGAACTACATACCGCAAGGCATTATGAATAAATACACACTTGAAAGGTTTCTAGAAATGAGGTGAAGTGTATAGATCCCCGAGCCAATGTAATAGCACAGAGGATCAACGACTCCATTTCAGTGTACAAAGCTAATTTATTCGCTGTTACAGGGTTACCACAGGACAGGGAAAATGCTTCCAAAAATTTTTGAGAATTTTGAGAATATCTGAGAAAAATCAGGGAATTTGAAAATTCAACAGAATCTTGTTCTGTGAAATTCAGATTTGTAGAGAAAAATGGAAAATCGGGGAAAATATACCACGCGGAATCCCCTGGATAATTATTTTTAAAAGAATAAAAAAAATATCGGAAAATGAGTTTCCTTAGCACTCACTACATAGTCGTAGCATACAATTCCACTGCAGGACGACAGGAATACAGGGTTAGATATTCCAACTATCACTACAGACCTGGCATCCTTTATATTTGTTATGAATCATGGAAAAATATAAACATATCAGGGAAAAATCAGGGAACCATCAGGGAATTTTACTTTTAGTTTTCTGTGGTAACCCTGAATTGTTATTCAAATCCATAATTTTTCATGTTCCTATAGCCATGTACTTATCTTCCAAAATGGAAATCCTTCATGATGATCTTTTTAAAACTTTAACAAGCAAATGGAACGGTGTTTGCTTTAGAATTATATGTAATTATAACGTAATAGTATTTAGAAACTAGTAACCGACATCTAAAAGAAAATCTGTAAAATGTAACGACCGGTAACAAGATTGGCCTTGTTCAAAAGTCTGAACATTATGGAAAGTTGATACCCTCTGTGATACACATCTCCCATTGATATGTAGACCTTTCCCATTGGTACATGAGGCGTCACGTGGAAGCCTTAACAAAATCTTTACAAAACAACAATCAGGCCCACTGTGATGTGATGTCCTCTACAACAAACTACACACGTTTCATTTTAGAACAAGCCTACTGTGGAAAATAACCTATTGTTGGTGGGACTAGATCTATGTGCCTTGAATGTAGGTGGCCTTTACGTATATCATCCGTACAACAAATCTCATTGGAGGATGTTATGCTGTTATTGTGACAAGCATCCATCAAGAGAAGAGCATCGTATTGCCAGGTCAAAAATGTCCAACTTCTTCTGTCGCTATGCAGTGTACCTGCATATATATATAGGATATACATACATAGGCTAAATGAAATACAGAATTTATTTTTAGTGAATCTCCATAAATCATGTTTGTCCATTCATGATTGATATGAAATGAGGCCCATGCGTACTATAAAGAACTCTTTAGAGATGTATTGTCCATTAGAATGTGTCCGAGTCCCTTTTAAACATATTTGTGTTATTGGCCACAATGCTTTTAACTTTGCATTGTTATTCGTATTGTTTTCATGACTTGCCACATATATACCAGAGCTGTAACTCTGTGAAAATGCATTTAATGAGAAAGATCACCTTCGTCTAGGCATCTATGCTTAATTTAGGATGATTTCGATTGGCGATTAATGGATATATCATGCCGTGGTGACTAATGTACCGGATTGTTTAACAAGCCCGAGTTCCAAGCCAAGAGGTCAAACAAGGTGAATGATTCAGTTGGCCCTTTAGCCACAAGGAAAAGGATGGACGGCAACATGTCACCTGTTTATTTCACTCACCTGTTCCTACCAGCAAAAAGAGTGATTTATTCTAGTGGCAAAAGTAGCAGAAAGGTCCATGCCATCCCAGCAAGATCTGAGGCCGTTGGAGGGTTACTAACATATTTGTCTGTTGACTCACGTTAGCACAATGTGGAAGAACCGTTGCTAGAAGTAATTAATCTATTTCACCATAAGATGAACCGTCAAACTTTTAAAACTCAAAGCCAAAACTTGTAAAACTTAAAGTAAAGAGATGGGTGTAAAGAATAAAAGCATCGTCAATTGATTTGTCACAAAAATAAATTAAACAATTCGCTGGTCTTCTCCAAGTAAGATATCCTAAGTACCCCTTCCTCAGAAGATGAATAACCTATATATCACACCTTTTTAGACAGAATGAAACAAATATTTCTTTGCGGAAAAAAATGTAGTTACCATGGAAACCTCAGCTCTATCTGGAAAGCAAGAACCCTTTCCTCAAAGTGTTTATTCCCTCTTTGTATACATTCTACATGATGTATAGTAGGCTTCCTCTTATTGGCCCCTAGTTAGCATTATAAGAACACATTAAATGTCCATTTTTATTCATCATTCTCTCTCAATACCCATGATACTATGCACATGATGCATTACATAAAATGCCTGTTTAATCGTTGATTCGGACCTATACATTAATATTGTTCTTGAAGTGACATAGGAACGGTGAACATTCGTGTGAGCCCCTGGGGCTTCAAATATACTGAAGGTGGAGTGAACGTTATCTTAAATTGCTATGCCTTCTTTTATATATGTGGCAAACATATAATTATATGCACATGCTTTTAGCATGAACGCTACAATTTGTGGTAGCACACACACATGTGTTCCCTGTAGTAATTATTCGGAGTGTCACAGGTCACATCAAGAGAATGTTGTGGTTAGAATTTTTAAATCAGGGAGAAGGATTTAAATGTTCATCAGAAACGGAAAAGTAATGATCGTGTGCCGTAATTGGAAATAGATAATTTACACTAGGTACATTACCATGGCGTTGTGTAAAAGAGATGATAGAGAGAATTTAGTTTTTGCTCCCTCAACCACTACATATTCCAACATATTTCCTATCTTAAATAATCAGTGAATCCAATAAATACCAACTATGTAATTCAGACCTCCTGTTTCAGCCTCAAGGGCGTTAGTTGCTCCTCTAAACCTCGTTTATTACTACAGAAATTACCCCCTGTAGAAGCAACGGAAGAAAGAAGCATCTTATTTAGTAGGCCTACCTCTGAGGACATTAGTCATTGAATGAGATTTTCGACGAGTCTGATTTGAAAGTAAATCAGAAAGAAAACATGATATCAATAACTAAGAAGCTGTTGTATCATAACGAGTATTTATATATATATATTATAGGTGGAGCTAGCCTGCTTAGCTGCCATCGTCCCTGTTCGGGGGCTAGCCGGGGGGTGGGAGGGGGTGGGGGTGGGTGCTAGGGGACTAATATGTGGGGCACATTGAAGAGAATATCCCAGTGTTGTTAGGTGTGTAAATTGGCATCCGTATGCTCTCTTATGATATTAGTGAATAAGCATTTGCTCTGGGTCTTATGATAAGTACTGTCAAACGTTAAATTGCTCGGTAACTCGTAGCGACTCGACTCAGTAATTCATCCCACGTTTACTTTGTTCCACTAGACAGGAATACACTGAGTAAAAAGGTATATTGTATGGCTGAAGTATGCTACTAATGACAAAGGTCCCACAGTGATGGTCCACATGTGTTTGGATGACATTGTACACAATGTCAAAAAGAAATATTAGCTTGGTGAAATAAAATGGGGGGGGGGGGGGGGGGGGATACTGGGCTGTCCCAGACTTTCAGTATAAGCAAACTCTTCAACTCTTCTAGCAGAATAAAAATATACTTCAAATGTTATCTTATGGAGTGCAAGGAGTCCACCCTTAAAAGCAAAAGCATGAACTCTCATATTATTTCTTGCCAATCAACGTGACGCCCAAATTCACCTGTAAGTAGCATTAATTAAGAAATGTGATTTGAGATCGAACTCTTAAATCTGGCAAAAGGGAATTGTAAACAGCCTAAATGTTGCTTTCAACATAGACTTGACTAGTTTTATTCATTGCAAGATGACCAGTTTATAACTATATAATTTAACATAAGCCACTTGTAAACTGAGAGGCCCAATTGCAACCGTTAATGTATAGCATAATGTAAAACTAAACACGAAAAATGAGTTTAGTTGTATTTGTATTTGAATCCACTTTCCAGACACATTTTAAACATAATCCCAATGGATGCATATTCCAGGGGATTCTAACTGAAGGTCAAACCTCTAGCCTTGGGGGTTAAGTTGTGGAGGTGGGTGGGTTAAGAGGCAGGTTAGAGGTGTCGATGAAGTGTAAGGGGACCGAACTACCACAGTCTATGCTGGAGACAGCCTTTACTGGGTTTAAGACGGGGTTTAAGATGAGATTACACTTGTCGTACACTATTTCAAGGTTTTCAGATAAAATACTCAACAGAGAGCAAACTTAACAAAACCAACTGTAAATCAGTTTCCGAACAATGCCAAAGGGAATCATCGGTATTGGGCCCCGACACTTGAATAGTGGCAGAGCTACCATAAGAATTTGACCGAAAAAAACACAATGAATAGTGAAGGTCTGAAGACCAGAAAAATATGAATAATGAAGAGAATCAGCGACTAGTATGCCACAAAATTAGAGAGTCTTTACTTAGGCAGACACGGGGGTTCTGTATTTACAGAACATGAGTGAGATAGCCTGCCTCTACAGCTTAAGTACACATAGCAGCGTGGGGTTGAGGTAAGCCAGGGCACAGTACTGAATAAAACTCACACACTAGAGGAATAAATAGGACAAGAATTAAAAACTAGGATCACTTTGGTGAATGTTTGTGTGCGCAGCCAATATAAAGCAGGGAGTATGTGATAGTAGACATGTTTTAATCATCCCATTGACACTTGTCACTCAATGAATCTTTTGGTCTTTTTTTAATATGCAAAGATGGGATATTCTTACATTTTAAGCAGTACAGCCTTAATATGAATTAACCCCAAATGCTGAACTTAACTAATTTGTAATCTTATGAGGGTTAGGAGTCTTATTCCTGATTGAAACTGAAGAAGCTAAATTCCCAAGGAATGTTATATATACATCAAGACGGTTCGCCCATACTGGTCTTTTAGGGATAAACCTGAGAAACCTTAAGATAAATTCCTCTATAAACTTGTAGGACTACTATCTTATCTCGTGTTAAGTGCAAGACCTAAACTACTTGGTGAAACATGCGGGAAGGAGCATTCCAAGTGTGAGCCTATGCCCCTAAACCCTGTTTCATACCGAATAGTTAATAAATGGCATAGAACCCTGGTGTATAAATGGTCCTTCATAAGTCCACATCATGATGAAAGTTGCACAACTTTTAGTGTTAATATTTAGGCTACCTACCTTGTTCCAAACATAGAACCATACATACCAGTTAGCATTAAGAGCTATACATGTCTAGTCTGTAAATACATGTACCACCATAATTATTATGGTTGAACTCCCATTAGGCACAGTTTCTACTGACCTTTGTTATTACAATTATTATCATTTGAGGAGGTTTATCCACAATACGATCTGGTTAAAGCGGGTAGTCATCTACAAGAAAAATACTATATGATTTCTTCTACATAGAGATACACAAACCTCAAATCAAACCATATTCTAGAAATGATGCCATTCACATCACCCCATAATGTGCATCGATCCACTGAGAACATTTCAGTTCTGTTTAGAATACACTATGTTGAATTCAATTTAAATCACTGCTAAATACGATTTGGTTCACTTTTGTTCAGTTCAAACTAGGCTAAATTGAATTAGCATTGGGAATATGTGTATTGAAATGAACTGCATTCTAGAATACACCTACCATTCTTGAATCTTTGCTTTGCTTTGGATGTAGTTTGAAATCAGCTCTTCGAAGGGCTTTTGGGGCTCTTAGTGTGAACAGGGGTATTGTTGGACTTTTCAGATTACCCTATGTTGAATTCAATTAAAATTCTTCCAAAAACATTAGTGACAGTTTGTTTCTGTTTTGTTCAGACTTTGCTCGGTTGGCAATGCAAATGCGAAGTGAATCAAACTGCATTCCTCATTCTAGAATGTGCTTTGCTTCACTTTGGAAGCAATTTAAATGTGCTTTGAGATCTAAATGGTGTGAATTCTAGAAATTGCTTCAAGTGCGTTCTGGGCCCTACTGTGAAAGGTTAAGTGAAATAAGTTAACCCAATTTATATGTATTGATATTGAATATCAATATATTAATACATTAAGCCCAAATGTGTGATTATTCGTATTTCCTCCAAAACCACTGGACCGATTGCCATGATTTTCGACATGGACATGGTTTAGGATTGTGGGAGGCCATTCCGCTAGGTTTAATTATTTTGTTATAATTGCAGTTTATACCTCCGCCCCCACCCCATCAGTGCCTTCAACTACGATCCCCCCCCCTCAATGCCTCGATGGCGTCTATAGTTCTTTTACTGGAGGCGTCATCAAGGCTGTTGATGACATCATCAATAATCTTGAACCAATTACAGTAATCTAAGTTTCTTTGTCTGTCATTCTTTCTGTTTCTCACCCTGTCTCTTTTTATCTCAGATATTCTCTGTCTCCCTGCTTTTTTCTCTGTCACCCAAAGTGGGTATTTCGGTAGTTCTTAGTACAGCATCTGGGCAGGAAATGTCTGCCTACCCTAGCAGGCTCAAAGGTGTGGCATTTATAATTACAGTGGTCTATAAACCGGCTAGTACACATGATTTCATAAGATTATACAAGCATCGAAAATATTGGTACCATTAAACATGAATGCACAAGCATGTCCCACCTATGACCCTCTGCTAAAGCTTATAGCTTTGTAGTTGTCCCTACCATTGGCCATATCCTAAACAAGGAAACGAATTCTACGGACAACTATTTGTGCGCAATGGCAAGTCATAGTTAGCAGTTTAGTTTTTGCTCGACTGAAAATGCTTAATATTTAATTAAAAATGCTTATGCTTAATTATATGTGTAAATTTTGTGATAATAATATTGGATAAAGAACATAACACTCTTTTGAAACCCAGAAATCGCAAAGGGTGTAGTAGGTGTAGATCACTCAGATTCAGTCATGGGTGGTCCTCTCTACAGTTGTCAATCAAACCAAGATAGCTAATAGAATACAAGACATGTAAACCAATAGGATGTCACACTGGCCTTCAGGGATTTACTGCAGAGATGGTAGAAGGTTGTCAATCAAACAGTCCTAACCAATAGGATGTCACACTGGCCTTCAGGGATTTACTGCAGAGATGGTAGAAGGTTGTCAATCAAGCAGTCTTTGCATAAGTGCCAAGTTAGTAGTGTTGGTGTGAATTACATATCAGAGATGGGCATCCAGATATCCTCCCAGATAAGTGCCCACACTCCTCACACCAACCCTCAACCAACACCTCAAAATGTATCACATGAACTGGCTACTCAGGATGATTGACAGAATGGTACGCAAATTCACTAACATTCACGAATTTTTAATTCCGTAGAATGTAAAAAGGTAACAATGCTACCTGGGCACAGTCTGGGCCCAAATTAAGGATTAGCACATGGCAGTTTGAAACAGCAACATAATTAAATAGGAGTGTAATAGCCCATTAAATGAATCTAGAAAAACCTAGGAATTATCATGAAAATAAAGCATTATTTTTAACACCAACACCAACATGTTATGAGTGTTGTCAATTTTTTCTTTTAGTGTTGTCAAAATTATTTTGCGGAACTTGCTAATGTTTACGGCAAAATTGCGGTATAACAAACACTACCAATGATAAAATGTGTGTATCCTTGGAGAAAGTGTTAACAGATCTATGTTACAATGTAGAACTTTGCAAAGTTCTACATTATAACATAACTGTAACAGTTTTTCCAAGGATACACAAATTGGCTGGTATAAATGTCAACTGGCAAGTAACATGAAGAATCATACCAAGATGTGTGTTCTTACACGATTGGCATACAAAGCACCAGATTATGTTAATCCCAAGACATGCTCACCACTCTACAGGAAAAAAATGAAATTGAAATTACAGCGGTTATGACCATGAATTAGATAAATGATTATGAATGAGATGTACTAAAAAGAGGCTATATAAACATCGTTTGGCAATGAAATCTATTGAACGTGATCATAGATCACCTGATTTAAGTTGATATTATTTGCTGGTTTGTCTTATCTGATTCACTACAAGATTTACTCTCAAGATCTGATTTACTACAAGTAAAAAGAAGTTAAGTTCAGAGACACATAGATTTAAATAATGACATGTATCTATGTATAATATCAAGCACAAAATTGTATGAATATTTCCTCTAGACCATTAGAAATGGAACCTAGAAAAGTTGGAAATGTTTGAAGCGACAACATCCACCCCGGCCTAGGTTATGTGGAAACTGAAACATCATTGCAGGTACATGTTTTCGGAGATTTACATCTAGCCATGAGACTGTTTCCAATCTGTTTTTTAACCTGTGCCTATCAGTCTAATGTTTTGAGCAACGGAGTGAATCCCCTGATACATGAAACAGAACCTACAGAAAATATTATTTCATCTTGGTTTTAAATCTGTCGGTGGGCAAAATCTGTGATTCTACGCTCAAAAACTTAAGACAGATATGACATTTCGGAACCAGTATTGGAGACTTGAGAACCATACATGACGTTTGTCTTCATGTTCAAGAAGACCTGGGTTAGAACAAGAACTTGGAATCATTATGCAAAACCTCGGGTAAAATGTGGACAAGATCTGCAGCTCTATGGAATGTTATGAAAATAATGCCCCACAATCCAGACTGAAAGCTGACCTTTAGGACTTCGCTTAAGACAACAATGGTCCATTTCTCTAGGAAGCTGCAAGAGATACGCACCATCTGTTTCCAGGTAGTACTTACTGTATAACCCTTTTTGAACTCTTATCATTACCATCAGCCTCTTAGAGCGAGGAGCTATGTCTTTGAGTGATGTCTAGGGTAGGGTTATGGGGCTGATTTACCAGTTATTGACATGATGTATAGATGATGTAAAATTATATATACATGACAATGACCATTCAATAATAGCATAAATACTTACAATTATATATATCATGCCATTTATAGCCAAACATAAAAAGAAACAGTACTTAACAATATGATATTTACACGTTTTCTGTCACATGTTCAAAGGTAAATAAGAGTTCACCTCAAAGGTGGGCTTGTCGAATTCCCTAATTAAAATGGACAGTTTGAATGCAGTATTATTATATTCCAAATAATACAATTCATCGTTAACATCACACTAGAGAAATGGCTAAACATACAAAAGATAGGAATCCAATGGTTGACTATCATATGTCATGAGGCTTTCTGTCATCAAGGCTAGAGTAACCACTCGTACTGAGCTGATATTAATTGAAGAAGGGCTGTTTTAATCAATGGAGCATTTTTCTTGTCATGTAGGGTTATACTAAAATATTAACATGGTGGTGTGTGAGAATATTGTATATAAATCAAGAGAAGATGTGTACAATCCAACATAATAAAATCAGAATTAAGTTATATTATACTTAAATTATTACTAAAGGGATGTGCAGTGATTATTATAGCAAGAGAGGCCAGTTATTTTATCCTTGTTTCATGTATATATTTCTGTGGATACATAAAGGCCAGTCTTACTCTGGACAACACAATTGGCTTGCATGACCCTCAGTCAAACGCTAGGGTCCATGATAGCACAAATCACACTTATTCTACATAGAGTATGGGCTTTTACCGGATAATTTTCATCCATTTTTTACATATCAACATGAATTACTGGACCAATTTGTCTGGAAGGTCATCCATATGTGTCCTTTCCCCCATACAAATGTGCATATTTACTTCTCTCCATCTCCAATCCAGAGGTGCCATCAATTGGTGCAGACATGTGACTCCAAGTTCAGGCCCAGCTAGGGCACCCTTTTTATTTTCTCTTACATATGGCTGCTATTGCAACCTCCATAATCCTTGCCAAGCCACTCTCCCATGATTTAAAAAGGATTTCTATTTTAAAGTGATTCATCACCCAGAATAAAGGGGAACGATTGTAGCGTATATTCTCAGTGCCAGGCACTGTTAGATTTACCGAAATTCACACCTCTTAAGAACTACCCTGTCGGTTTTTTTCTGACTGAATATACAGTCGTTTATACTTTAGGGTTCGTACCAACGTCTGCCTGTATTCATAAATTGCACTAGAACTAAACAGTTCCAGTGTTGATTCCAACCTCAACCTAGTGTTTCTTTAGTTTCATAGTTATCATCTCATCAACATTATCTCACCTGAGGAAGTACATCCGTATGGTAAACACCACTTCAACAAAGAAAATATTCTAAAAATCTGTGAATCATAATTGTTCAAGCATCCGACCCAGTTGATGCATTTTAGCGGTTCTGAGGTTTGTATGAAATTAATTGTACATGACCAACATTAATAATTGACAAATACTATACAATCTATTCTATACAAATCTTCAGAATACATGTACATAGGTGTACCGTCATATTTTATCTCTATCAATGCCTTATCATGTCAGTTTTCAATTAAGTCTGAACAATTTAATTATAGACCAGTTGAAAGTCCAATAAAAAGTGTAAAAATCAATTTCACAACTCCCTTTTTCAACCAAGTCACAAGCTAAAAAGAATCTGAAATTCAGACGGTTGGCAGCACCCCTCCCAATAATTTAATTATATGTGACCCGCCAAGCAGAAAGGTACCTTCCCGCGGGAGTTATAGTTCCTGGTATTCCCGCTAGGAGTCACATCATGTTCATGACGTCACTGTCACAAATGTTTATATTAATAATTCTGAGAGGCAGGTAACTTTGAAAGACTGTAACGTCACTAATTTTTGGAGTATCAACAAAATTCTTTCACTTTTATAATGCTCATTTCCCCTTCTGTACACCCCTGTCATTTTTTACATTTTTTTTTCAATATTTATTTTTTGTACATGTGATGTGTCACAGGAAAATGAGTCACTCCCCCAACCTATTTGAGATCATCTACTGAAAACTGACATAACCTTACAAAAAAGCCCATATCTCGGCAAATTCTGGGAATCTTCAACTATTTTTTTCGGTTATTGACTCAGGAGGACATGCAGATTCAGAATCTATAATAATCCCAAATTCGAAAATTTGGCCCTGGAGGCCCCTTTCTGCTTTCTGCTTGGCTGGTCACATATATTTAGGTATTTCAAAGATACTGACGATATACTCATGTGGTATCTTTGGTATAGATAATCGCATAACATTTCAAACTGACTGCACATTATCACACACATCTAAAGAGGTTGGGACTGTCAGTCAAATTACATCAAAGAGGTTTCATATGAAAAGAGATATGGCTGAAATGATATAAGAACCATGGTTTCTCATTGAGATAAGAATATTGCAATAGCAGTTTTGATAGAAGGGAACTCCTCACAAACGGAAACCGTCCTTATCCTGCTTGAAAAAAGTATATCAGTCTTGAAGTGGTTCTTTGGATGTGTTCATAAATCTTTTATCTACAGGAAAATTAACGTGCTGTAGTTCAATGATCAATTCTTTTATTCAATAGTTCACATGATCGTCTCCCTTCCTCATCAGTAATACTTCACCACTGATATTTTTGCTCCATCAAATCCCAATGAAGAGGCAAACTCTGGCACTTTAAGACTATGGCCGTGTTTGGGGATTGCACTTCACTTTGAACAAATATTTTCCCTGGATAAAATGTGTGGTGACAACCATCCTGGGAGCTCCACAACGACCCTCTCTGTTCAGCGCTCCCCTAACACAGAACAGAAGCCCTAATCTCTATTGATAAGGCGCAACCCTCTCCATTCGCTCCCAAGGGCCACCTAACAAAGCCTTCGACCAATCAAAGGTAATGTTACCACGGTCTACCCAGCCTACCCAGCACAGAATGAGAGGTGGTGGGATCTTTAGGGATATCACCATTGCTCCTACAGAGACTTCTACGATTAAGAAACTGACGTAAACACAATGGGAGATTGCATGTCAAAAGTGAAAACATGTAGGGAATTTCCAGTAGTACCTGGTATTTATGTATTCATAGTCATAGTCATTTGCATGGACTCATTATAGTTTTCGGCATGCTCTGTGCGTTTCGGTGCCTGCCAGCTTGTTCTATTTTTTAAAAGAAGAATGGGAAATCTTGAGCTAAAACTCTTGACTTGCATCACTTAGGTATTCCACAACGATATATGCAGGCAAACATTAACGCAAAGGACTTTAAAATCAGTTCATTTGAAATCGATTAAATCACTGTTCACACTTGATGGCATGTAATACAAAGTTCTTACACAAACCACCTGTTATTGCGGTATGGTATGCTGCTAACATGCAGCTCATGGGTTGATCATTATATCAATGAACGCTCTATCGATCAATAGATCAATGGCGATCGTGTGTACCGTTACGTCCATTGATGCTTGAAAATACGATAGATTATTTGAGTTACAGAACAATAAAAAATGTTCCACGCTCCTAAATGCAGTGAACTTCAGTAAGAGATCACTAAGGACATTCATGTTATTGCAAAGAATTATCCCAGTGTCTTCCTGTGACTTCAAAATCATATTTCACTCTATTCATTCATTTGGAGAAAAGTGGCACCAGGTACAGGAGCTTTCCCGTACAGATGACTTTCACAGCAGGGGATTTTCTAAAAGAATTATTTAGCAATTTTCGGTGGCTAAAAATTTCAAATCGTATTTCACGTTGTTGATGTATATACGAGAATAGCAATGAAACCATGCAATATTACTTAAAAACAACAATACATTATATCAGATCATTATGACCTCCTTGTTCTATCATGCATAAAAAAGGTGTACCTGGCAGAGAATGGCATTATGCCAGTGCTATAGTTCCACACTATTTTTATCATACAGGGTCTCACATTTTGTATCAAACAAGTTAGGTTCTCGAACATTAAAAATAACCAGCCCTAACCCACATCACCCCTGAGAGGGTCGTCGTCCCCAGAGGTGGGGGATGCTAGAAAAACCCTTGTAAACTAACTTGACCCACAAAGGCAAAGCAGGGTCTCATAGTAGTGGGTAACATCCATGTCTTAGTGGTAGTTTATTACAACATAGAGTATGTGTAGGTCTACGCGCCAGGCCTAAGCTCCACTCCTTGTTGATATAACTTATAAATAACCAGGTGGGGCGAGTGCACACAGTCAGTCTACACCTGACAGAGCAGATAGATGCTCTCTAGCCTGATGCTGCTGACATTCTACTATTCCACATTTCTTCCTCTGCCTCTAGTCGCCGCCCACTCTTCCTCGATTCATGCAGAGAATGCGATATATATTTTGTCTGCACTGTCATTGATACAGTCTCACACATTTTGTTGGCCCCTTCATACAGATAATTTATGTGTAACTTTAACCCAATAGCGTAATAAAGAGGCATGTATTTCACTCTAAATTGTAATATGAACATAACATAGAATTGCTTCAGAGGGAGGGACGTTGTTTTTGGCAATTGTTGTTGTTCTCCCTGATTAATGATGTATCGATCTGATTACTCGATGGGGGAAAAATGCTAAATGAATTTTCAGCCTCATTTCATACTTTGACAAATCCATACCATCGCCTAGATGACCTCCAACCAGGCAATTAACATCTTACTATGGTGGCTCACCTTGGGAGATTCCCTTTCATTCCCATGAACTGTGGTTTGGGTATTCTACTCACCAAGTACTTTATGAATAGAAATCCAGGAATTCTTACCTGCAATGAAAGAAAAAGATCCAATAAGAGTCAATATTAATGAAAATGTTATAATGCAGAATAAATACAATCACTGCGTCATATTTACGTTTCCTTAGAGCCTAAACTATGGATTATTTATTTCCAGTTAAAAGGAATGTAAATACAGGGGGCGCAAACAATCACCGCTTTAGAAAAATATCTGTGGGAATCAACATAAAAATGGAGGCTGTACAGCATGTGAAGTGACCTTTGGCTTTACTAGTAAGTTTGAGCTTCTACAGGAAAATGAAATTTCGACCATTAAATCCGAAATTAAAAATACATTGAATACGCGATAAAGGTTAACAAACACCATGACGTAATTGGTAGCAAGTGCCGGCACATTATATGTGGAGCATTCTCGAGAAAAGTATTTTTTTTTTTTTTTTAATTTATTTGCGACCATTGTCAGGCTAACCTGATAATCCCATGATACACAAGTGAAATCTTATATACATAATTTTAACTCTAATGATTCAAACTTTACCGAGAATATAGTGGAGGGTTGCATTACCTTTACAATAAGCAGCTAATTATAGCGAATAAGCCTCCAATTTAATCTATACAGAAAAATTCGTCTGATCCGTTTTTGGTGACGACACAAGATTTTTTTTTGCATTTTTCCTTCAAATACATTTTAAAAACATTCTAAAAATACATACGAGTATAAAAAATGAATTATCTTACTAAGTGTGCTTGCTTCTACCACGAAATGTTATACAGGTGTGTATAGTCAATTCTTCTACTAAAGATTCGCTACTAGAACTTCATAAGAAGGGTATCGTCCCTCGTTGACGGCCCTTGTTTGTGTTCTAAGTAAATCGTTTCAAGATAGAACTTTGGTGACAATCAGTTCCAATGGATGTTATTTTTCAGGATTTTCTTTATTTGTACCCATTGCAAGTTTCTCACGTTGGCTGGCAGTTTATTCCACAGAGTCGGTCCTGAGTATTGGGGAGTGGTTTTATACTTTTCTCGATTAGGTCTGAGAATTTTCATTACGTAACTGTCAGCCAGACGCGTGTCTCTTGTCATAGGTTTCACAAATGAGGGGTCGTGCTTTTTATTGAACATTATCCCCAATAAAGCGATTTTGCTACGTTTACATAGACTGTCCACTTTGCATTTGTGTCTTATTTCTAAGATATCTCTGTTGTCGTTTAGATATGCAATTTTGATAGCTCGTGTAAGTAGTCGTTCTAATTTGTTTTTTAGGTTGGCATTTGCCATTCCTAAAAATACAATACCGTATTCTAGAATTGATAGAATATGGGTTTTTAATATTGTCACGGCCATTTGTCTAGAAATATAAGATCGTATTTTTCTAAACTGATGAATTTTATATTGAACCGATGTTTTCATATTGTTGACATGATCGTTCATAGTGATATGTCGGTCGATTTTGAAACCTAAATATTTGACTGTTTTGCATAATTGAGTGGGAGATCCGTTTATGTAGATTTTTCCTAAGTCATGAAACTTAATCTTTTTTAATTTTGATCTGGCACCTAATATTTGGAGTTGCGACTTCTTTCCATTAAGTAGTAAGCCATTTTTTATCATCCACTCACTTATGCATGTTGCAGAGGCTTGTGTTAGTCTCATACAGTCAGTTATGTTCGGCCCAGTTATAGTCAACGCAGTGTCGTCGGCGTATAGTGTAATATTCATCGTATTTTCAAGGCAATCAATATGTTTCAGGCTTATAGGCAAGTCATTAATATAGATGAGGAATATCAGGGGCCCTAAGTGGCTTCCCTGAGGTACGCCTCTATTTATAATTTCAGACGTAACACCATTTAAGATTGTACATTGGGTCCTGTCCAAAAGATAATTTTCTATAATACGTATAATTTTTGGGTGAATTTTGTAATATAATAGTTTTCTTTTCAGAATTATATGATCTATACTATTGAACGCCTTAGCAATGTCATAATATGATGCAACAGAGATACCTTTTCAAAATATTACATGTCCTGATTAAAATCTTTATAATTTGCCCAAACAGAATCAGTGGAGCTTAGAATGTGGGAGTTGCCCTGTCCCTCGGTAACTACAACAAACTATGTACATGTTTTCTCTTCCCATCCGACGTTATAATACCCCGCATTTCTGCAATAAATCTTAACCTTCCTGTGATCATTTACATGTGGTCAACTGGTTTTATTCAAGATTCTTTTTCTATTTTGAAATAGATGTTCATGGGGTAACCTAGATTAAAGGTGCTAACGCAGAGAAAAATATGTCTGGGGGAGGGGACTGGGACCCAGCAAATAAAATCATGATACATGATACGAAAATAGGCGTACACACTCCGACAGGTCTTTTTCCAGCGCGATCAAATTTCTCAAATCGCCACATCCTAAGCTTTGGATAGAGGGATCTTTGTTATTTGAGAGGGGGTTTCGAAGAAGAGAATTTAAAGCGTCCTCCTTGAATTGTAGAAAAAAAACTTCATTACTCAAGGAAAATTTTCTGTTTGTTTTATGGAAGTTATGGTGGGAGAGATAAGCCGGACATTCGGACACATGTCGTGACTCGGATCTATAACTTAAGACAGTGTCTCCAAACAGTAAAAACATGATTCTGTGAGTCATACTGTCCTCGGGGGTTGAACAAGGGTGCTTCTGTTTTTTCCCATTTTTGTCGCAGCATCTCAGGGGTTGTCTCCAACTCTTAATACCGTTGCACATATGTCAGGACATTTTTTGCGTCGACCCAGTGCATTTGACATGCGATGCACAACTTCGTTCAAGAGAACAAAATATCTGATGAATATAAATATATTAAATGATTGGTGAATACCCCAAAACTCTTTAAAGTTGATATGAATACTTGTAAAGATAGCATGAACAGTTCTCGAACCAAAGCGTTTCGGGTGCATGGATATGCCTTGTGTAGGATAAGCGGGGGAATATAATATTGTATATTTTCGGTATATATAAATATATTATAGTGTTCGTAATAAAAAGCTGAAGGTTTTGCTACAAGCTACAGCGTAATCGAGTCCATTCAATGTGCCAAATGGAAGGCAAAAAATACTTCCAATACATGTATATAGGGCAGGCCAGGCATCTGTATCCTTAAAAGGGTGCCGTGTCAGGGGCCATATTCTTCAGTGTACTGAGAGTGAGATCCTTTTTTTACATTTTGTTGGCATCGCATCGAACCTAATGGAAAATGTCGTTGAAGTAAAACCCCTCAACTCTGACATTTAATCAAGCTGTCGAACTTCAGATAGTTGAGAATGCATAAAAGATAGCCAACCATTCCGAATTCCCACTGGGTGTATTATCAGTCACTAAAAAGAACTAATTATCATTGATGTGTTGAGGGAAGATTTATTATAGTGATGTAATAGCATAGGTTGTCACTCGTTAGTGGCTAAATATCCGGAGACAGAGGAAAAAACGCCTGGCGGTTGTGCTTCAATATAATGGTTGCTGGCGATCGATCTCGTCTCTGACAACCCAAATGGAAACATATGTAGCAGTTTTCCAATGGGA
This sequence comes from Sthenelais limicola, assembly GCA_942159475.1. NCBI lineage: Eukaryota > Metazoa > Annelida > Polychaeta > Phyllodocida > Sigalionidae > Sthenelais > Sthenelais limicola. The sequence continues at coordinate 54,728,786 of OW804100.1, read as the reverse complement.
GAAAAGTCAACAATTTTTGTGTATTTCTCTATTAAATGACCAACATGTTGGCATGCATGGAAGGCAACCGCCCCACCAACGACCAAAAAGACTGGTATAATTTCACATCCCATGCCAGATCTATTGAGAAGAAATTCTCCTTCTGAAGCTCCATAACACCTATGCTCCGGTTTTTAAAGATCCAAACTGAGAAACCCTGCGCTAGAAAGCAGTGACATAATTCTACACACGTCCGTTTAAATATATGATTCAAATCTCAGGACGTGACAAGAATGGCAATGGGAGCTGGTTGGGCCTTACATGAAAGGCGGGCTTTGTGGACAATTGTCAGTTGCACAGACTTTTCAAACGTTCCGATCTGGCCTTGGTGATCCAGGTACATGAGGTGTACCGTATATTCAATATACCTACTGACATACATCCCATGTGCATGGATATTTTATTTTGAATTCAAGAGTAACATTTTAGGAGCTATGTGGCAACAAACGGGATAATAGATGTACTATTCTAGGTTCCCCAATTAGATCATTAAAATCATAAATATATTGCAACAAACGTGATAAAACATGTACAATTGTAGGTTCTCCAAGTACATAATTAAAATCATAAATATATTGCATCACTAACATACCACCATTTGTCACATAGCCGTTATCGATCTTATCAAAAAGATCATTTAAACAAGCTAGAACACAAGAACAAAAAACTTCTAACCGACAACTTTTTAGAATAAGAACTTGAATACGTATCTATTGCAGAAAAATACAAATGTATACAAAAGTGCAGATTGAAATCTCTTTCATTATTTATGATAGTGTAATCTTTCGTCTAATATGGGAATGATTTATATATCACCTCTTCATAAGATCCTCCCCGATGACAGAATAAATAAAATATCAGAATTAAACCCTCGAGGGCTTCGTAAAATTAGGTAATTTCCGGTAGAATCGGTATGAATGGATGACATTCAAATAAAGGTACTATTCTTCAGGGGGGATAGCTAGAGTGTTCGGTAGATGAAAATATTGATTGATATGACCTCTCAACCGGTTTTACGTGGCCTCTCATTTCAGAGGTGTACATTACATCAACCCACCCATAAACAAACTTATTCTGGATCCTGGATCCAGAAAGTAGTCAACATAATATAGTTTTGAACAAAAATAGGAGTTTATTTCTTTAAAATGTCTAGCCATAGAGTGTGCTTCCATGGTCATGATACCGGTAGTTGATAGATCTGATATTTGCATTGGATCTATAACAACGCCTAACTCTAACAAAAATACCAGATGATAGTGCACCATTATGATGGCTTTAATCAGAAGCTGGCAGCGGTCAAGCAACTGCGAAACAGTCTACACTCAGAGCCTCTCAGATGAGGTAAGACCGGTATGTCAGTGATTGGATGCCTACTGCGCTAATGGCTTTCCCCCGTCTTTGATTAGGCGTTCTATTGGGTTCCTGTTGGCATTTTGCGGTTTTGAGCGAGATAGTTTCCCTCAGTTTGGAGGGACTCTCTCAACTCTGAGCCTAGACTGGAAAAAGTATTTATAGCTGTACCTTAACGTGGAAACTTTTAAAATTCTGGCAGGATATTACCTTGACATTTAAGGCTACCAGATAACCTATAAAGGGGACCACTCTGGCGAGGGAACTTAGTTTAGTCTGGCGAGTGAATATTGGAGAATAACATTAAAACCCTAAACATTGGTGCAAAGCCCACTTGTCAATAAGAGTGGCGAGAATTCCTAATTTATATGGATGTTATTAGGAGTAGCACTTCCTGTTAACAGGTTGCTAGTATGCTGTAAAGAAAATGGATTGAGAGTATCTTGACACATGCACAGCTGCCACTCTAATGTTTTAGCCGCTAACGGTATCACCTCCTCCAAGCCACTCCTGCTCGATTTGTTATTCTTTTCCCCGTTTATTGTCATTTTTCTATTTGGTGTTTTTGTGGGTGCTTCTGCAATGGCATAATAATAGGGGGTAGAGCACAGACAGCATAGCAAGGGCATTTTAGGGATATGTATGGCACATTCGGAGTATATGCCTGAGATGGGTGGGGCAGAGTAGAGCAGAACGTGCAGGATTCAATCGTGTGAAATGAAAGAGAAAATGCTGAGACGAGGTAATGTGGAAGAAATGAATGACAGATGGTAAAGCTCTGCAACCAGGGTTGATTGAAGTGAAATGCAGAATAATGAAAATTATTATGCAAAAGACAATTCTAGTATCTCCACGCTCTTTAAATATAGACACACCATAGGATACCATAGCTCTTCAAATATTAATGCTACCAAAACCAGGTCATATCAAAGATCTCAAGTATATGAAGTATATGGGTGAGGTTAAAATTCAACTTGGTGTTGGATATAGCTCCCAAACCCCAACCCCCAATACACCGCCCCGCCCCCACCCCCAAACCAAGACCAATCTCATCTTTATTTGAAACTGAATTCTCAACACAGCTGTACCCGTTTGATTTATAACTTATTTTCTTAGTTCTTTATTTTTAGGGTCTATATTCTAGTGTAATGTATATATACACCTTATATACAATTACAGAAACTTCCCCTCCCCTACCTTGCAACATTTGTAGGTGTTCCTTACTGATAACGACAAGGATCTAGGTCAGCGTCTTACCACTCACTATACCTCGTTTCACTAACATCATCAAATGGTGCTTTAACCCCAAGATCCCCATAAGCAATTTTTGATAATTCCAATAATAATACTTCGTTAATTGAGCACACGAGCTTAAGTAACTCAATAACAAGGGTGCATGCATGGATAAGGTGATAAGGTCAATTATGACATTTGAGAAAGTGTATCAAGCCTTCAATATCAGAACAGCTGAACATTACTTGTAAGGTATAGGTAAAAGCTATTCCTGACTTAGTGAGAGGCAAGTGTTGTTTCCGAATTCGACAGATACACAGCTGGAATGATGACGTAGGGAAATTCATACTACCAGATCGCATTCAAATGGATCTGGTATTAATATTGGCATAACTAGGTGAGGATGGCATCAAATGAATTATTAACAATTAATTTTATATCTAAATATTAAAATGCTAAATAATAAAAACACTATCTATAATAATAACATTACGTGGAGTATGTAACGAAACCTCAACACTAGTATATAATATGTATGAGCTCATGTTTTCACTTTTTATTCGCTTGTATTTATTTATGTTCCTATCTGTTCATCTAGCTGTCAATTGTTTACTAAGCCTCCCTGGAGGTGCTAAACTAGTTCAACTTCTACTAACCCCGTCACCATAGAAACTCGGTTCTTTCAAGTAGGTAGGATGGATAGCAACAAAAAACTATTCGCAGCTACTTGAATTCTCGGAGAGGTGTTCATTATATATGTAGTCCATTATACTCCATCCCCATTTGAAAAGACTATTATTTCTCAGGATTAATGCAAATCGTCTGTTTTGTTTTTTATCTGAATATTATAGTTATTATGACTTATACAATTTTATATTTAATACTGAATGTGACAAACAATTGCTGTAATAAATGATTGCCATAACGACGAGTTTCTCCCATTGTGTGACCTGGGACAAAATACTTTTTATTGCAGGTAAGTCATTAACTGACTCTTTATTGACAGTGATATATATATGCCTTCACATATATAGGTCCATTCATATTGAAGCAATATGAACTCAAATGGAAACTCAATTAGAAAAAAAAACGAATGACGTCCATGAATTCAAAGTTCAAATCATTATCTGACACTGTATGGTGAATGATAACAGTGCGTCATGCCTTCTGGAAATCCAATGCATGACCCAAGGCCTATGGTAACCAATCGCAGCATAAGGGGTTCATTAGCCTGCCATAATGTAATCCATCCCATGATCATAACCTCTAAAACCCACACCTTTGGATCATCCCTTAATACAACACACAAACTGGTCCCAATCCTTGCCTACTAATACCCATACTATCCTGGGTGTAAATCCCTCTATCCTCTAAAATCTAGCCCCGAAGCCTCTACCCAATGTTTTATGCGGTATATTAACTGCAGTGCTATCTATGCAATATACAAGCCGACCACTCACTGATATGACCATAATTCATCCCTAAAATAAGTGCCAAGTACGTGTGATAGTTTCTACTTGTTTAAATCAGAGCAAGTACTTGATGTGAACTACTATCTGGGATACCCGTACAACTTCATATATCTTGCTTTATATATGATATAGCTGGGACCGACTACGATGGTAGGCCAATCACTATGGCAGAGTTTTTTTTATGGATTGTAGTATGAAGCTGTTATTTAAATTTAATGCCCACCCAAAGTTTAAATGAGCATGCTAATACATTTTGACAGACGAGTTGCTCCAACAGAGCAGGTTGGTACCGGCCCAAAGGCTTTATGTTTATTCTGGATGTAAAGAAAAATAGGGTACTGATGGGAATGATGCTTCTTGATTAAACACGGATCCAAGATCGGTGATCATAGGAAATTGAGCGCGGTATGATTTAAGATACTGTGGGCACTACTACATCTTATTTATAGATATATACTCGGGTCCGGTGTATCACTATCATACCCCTCTACCCTAGGGTTATATATTCCAATTTGATCCCCACACGAATTGCTAGTACTACTTTGGTACACCCCTATATCCTCCAGTGTTTGTGCATAGGGCTTACCTTGGTGTTCTCCTGTTATAATGCTTGGGAGCAGGAGTAGGGCACCTAGGAAGAGGAGGTGTTGAGGGAACCTAGGTATCCGTCCCTTCATGGTCGGGGTATATAAAATCCTATGTAAGATCACACTATGCTCCAGCGCTGTAGTAATACACACACATCCATGAACAACAGAACTGAATCACACTATGAAGAACCACACTACCAGTGTGCCACTACACTACCACGCTAGTACTCCTCCAGTGTCTCTTGGTCACCATACAATGAAGATATTATGAGGTAATCCAACATAAATCTCTGGGGATTAATATCCTACACACACTCACTCACTCGCACTCTCCCCTCACTGGAGGATCTATGCCTTCCAGTTTCCCTAGAAGTGTATGTTCCTCCTGTTTGGAAGATGGTGAGAGGATGCCCCCTTGCTCCGGGTGCTCTCCCAAACGCCAAGGAGAGCGTCGGTTAACCCTTCAGTGAGGAGGGGGTGGGAGGCCTGTCTCGATTGAAAGCATCCCGGATATATTAATCACTGAATAGTAAATTGCTGGCTGGTTAACTTACTGTCCCAATAATAATGTTTACGGTGTCAAAATATGTGGCGCAATTATCTAACCGTAGACATTGACTGCAAATTAAGTTTTAGTTTTGCAAGCCGACATCTAAGAGTTAACCTGACTAAGACCTGCTCCTGTGTGGAAAGCGTGGGCTGGATGGCTTGGTTTACGTCGTTTCCCCTAGCAACCAAACCTCTTCAGCAGTTCAGGCTTGAGCTTTCCTTAGTTACCGCTCACCGGAAAACCTGTGTCCGTGTCTGAGTTCAAAAGTCGTCTGCTTCACGAGTAAAACCACAATACTTTCCTATCTGTCTGTGAGAGTTCAGATTCATGACCCGCATTGTTATTGGCTGAACCTCATATTTGTTAATGCGTGACATATACTATATAGCGCCCCCTACCAAGTGATTCACTACGGGAGCAGAAGACATTTGACATAGCCTAGCGTCTGGGCGCGTCATTATATGAAGGAGCAGGATTTTGTTTTAATGGATGTCTGGTATCTAGCGAAAAACCACAGAACTCATTGACCTCGTCAGAGAGTAGAGTGTTTATTACCGAAGTAATGACATCATGGTGGCATTCTGAACTCAGAACCCCTCTCGGAGCAACGAGTATAGAATGGCCGCCACCATCGTGTTGCTGGTTGAATGACATTTGTTTCATGCAGTCATTCCGGAGGTAAACCGAAGAGTAACATTCTTCTTATATTGAACATTAGATAACAACCATGCGAATGTGGTGGTATTAAAGTTATTTGAATTAAATCGATATACATGTATATATGCATGTTGATTCATTTGGATATAAGCGTTGTGATATATATATTAAATACATATTCATTCATCAGAAAATAGTTGCTCAATAATGAATGAGAAGGTTCAGTATTGAATCTGTTGGATTGGTCATCGAAGGAACTTGCTTTTAGCTTTCTGAAATTCATATTCCCCTCGGAGATCCAACTAGAAAAAATATAGAATATAAATATCCCCCTAATTAAGCATTTAATAAAATGATCCTGATCCTGATATCAATTAGGTCTGATGATCTCATCAGAAAAAAATCACCCATATTATGTTTGTGTTCCTCTCTTTTTACTCCACAAACGGGTAAAAGGTTCAGGGTGAATACCGCAATAGACTCCAAATCGGATCAGCTGTTGAGCGTATTCGACCTCACTAATTTAGTTCATGTTCTTATTTTACATGTTCTTTTAACTGGTGATGAATCTGAACCTGGAGAAATAGGAACCATCTGTTGTTAAGGGAGGGGTAAGAATGTATACCCCCTGCGGAGAAGGTGGGGCCAGGGTTAATAAAGGTCAAGGAGCTATGTGTACAGAGTGGGGAGAGATTCTAGATTTCTTACAGCTAGAGATTGCAAAGAGGCAAAATTGGAACCGTACGATGAAATGAAGTTGAAAGGTTGTTTATAAAAAGAAAAGAATATATAATACAGAGTCTCCCATCACTCTCATATTTACCCTTTCCCTTGGGCATTGCTGTTACCCAAGGGTCTAGGATATACCACCTATTCCTGGTGTATATATGCTAGAGCAGGTGAGCTTCCTACAATACCAAACTATACATAAGTCATATAGCATAACTACACTCACATCACCTCCACAATACAATCCTGCCCCACCCCTCGATGCCTAGGACGTTGAAAATGAGTTTCTTAAGTAAAAATAGCTCTTTAGGCTTTGCGTAAAGAACCTTTTGTATAAAAATTAAGGGGGAATTAATACTTCCCTTCAGTTATGCGTCCTGACAAAAATATAATAAGTGTATATTAGTTGAAAATTAAATTCATTACACATTCTAAGAAAATAACACCAGAGTGACAATGAAATGGATTCCATGAACTACCAGTTTGGCCCTTCGTTCTGTTTCCATAATGAGTAGATTGATTCTAATATACAGGATGATTTAGCCAAACTATCTTAAGTGATAGGAAAAACATTGTCAGCTTCAATAGCTATTCAGTTTTCAGAGTCCCTCTATGATTAAGCATGCTTAAAAAAAGCGAACCCCGTCAAGGATTTAACCTAAGTGGCGTAACGAGGATCTTCTGAGTCTCTTTGCTGAATGGGTGATTCATGCTGGTAGGCGATGAGGGCATGTGTGTGAAGGCAGCTGAGTGGGTGGTTGTTAGATATTCAGATTATGACTTTTTGTAGTCCTCCTCTTTTCAATAAATACGCCTACAAGCCTTCTGGTGTATTCACTATCGAGAGGCGCCTGATGGAGAAATAATTATTTTTTAGTTTTTCATGTTTCAGCCCCATTACATCATGAGAGACCGTTTAGTCAACCGTCCTTCTTCACGTATGCTAAGTGAATTCAATGCAAAAAAAGTATTCTTTTGAAATTGAAAATCTAAAAAGGTCAAGGAAATAAGTTAAAGATACGATTTCGAATGTAATTGTCATTTTGGTCACGATACACACCCTAGAAAGTTTATAACAAGATTAACCCCATGAAGTAACGTCCTCTGGTAACCTATACAAGCTTGAGGAATGCCATCAACCATTGATTCTGCTCAATTCCTCCCTTTCTAACACGGAACTATACCAACATCCCCCACTCAACCTAATGGACGAACTCTTTCTGTTTTTCAATACATTTGTACTATGTCCGACAGCCACTAACAGCCAAGATAATATGCATAGACTACTCCCTCCTCTTGAGCCTGGTATTTGTCGCTTTCATCGGGGCAAACAATAGTTAGCAACCCGATGTGGACCCATGAATGTATGGCTTAATATGTAGTCTCCAGCATCAACCCCACCTATATAAATCTCATTGAGAGCAGATCAGGCTGCAGTCAATGGCATGAGAAAAATACAAAAGAATCATTATTCACCTCCCCATCAATTTCACCCTTTTCTCTCTCATGAAGGCATCATGTTTGAAATATTGATGAGATCCTTACTAACTCACTGAAAATTTTGAGCACGCAAAATTCCTCAAACATAATGTTATTGGAAGGAAATTTTTAATGGGTAAACTAATACGAGATTATTTCAAGATAGTCACGGCTCTCGCTCGTGGATATCTACAAATCTATTAGAGGGGGTCGGGCCCATTATGGGATTTATGGCGCTAATGTTCACCAGAGAGGTACTGGAGATGGTCCCGGGGGAATGTAAACAAAGTTAAGATCCTGGAGCTACTAGCTCTGAGATGGACATTCATCATTGAGATTGGCTCTTCAATTGTAGACTCACTACATTTAGCATCTATAAATATCACGGAATTTTCTCAAATTAAAAATGAAGAAAATGGTGAGTGAATTTATTGTAAAACGTATTACAACAGACAATGATGGGGAATACTATACTGATATGGCATTATTGGAAAACAGAACAAGATTTATGTTTAAAAATACTTCATAATTACATATCTTACTAAAGATATATAGGTATTATAAGTGAATCTAAATATACAATGACGGCAACAGGCTATATACTCATTGAAATCAGGATCCTGAAATCCCTCTGCATGGATAGTGACCCCCACGAATTTCATTTCTTATATATGACCAGTCACTCTCCTTCCCCATCCTCACTGACGTGAACACACACAGCACGCACTGGAGAAATTTGTGGTTAAATGCCAGGAGTGATGGCAATCGCTTGGTACATTCCCATACCGCAATATGACCCCCTCCTTTGTACACACAATACTAAAAAACAATATTTTTGCTCCTCTTCTTTCCCATCGACCCAGGTTCTTTTTATTGCCCCAGTCACACCCGATCACACTGAGTAGAATGAAATGGTGGAAATATGTTCTTTATCCCCCGTCGACATATTTACTCCCGTCAACTTTTAGTGCACAACACAAGATAGAAAGGAGGCAAATAACAGTTTGGCGGATATATGCTGTGAGACATTAAGAAGTAGTTAGGAGATAATGGTGTGGTATTCAAAGAATAAATATCAAAATTATTTATTGTAATCAGATTTAAAAACACTCATGATTATAATTATAAATCACGGTGAAAAATAGCAATGCTCCTTTTTTTTTTTTTTTTTTTTTTTAAATGTTTTTATTGGCCACATCATTTAATAAATTTACAAAATACGCATAACCACTTATGTGATATATCTTTCATGCGTTGCCAAATGTAATTAATGTAACATGTATCTAACCTTTAAATACGAAAACGAATTAAACGGAAGATTACTCACTGGGGAAAGCCTACAGATTTGCATGTAACAATAACCAGTATCATAAAACAACTTTATCTAAAATAACAGAACCTTCCTATAGAAATAAGATATATGATTTTCTAGGAGTAACCCAGATATGATTTGAACCAACCATGTAGCACATAATATGGGTATGATATTTCAAAAGATAAGATATTGAGCTACAATTAGCTCAAGGGCATGATCACCTGTGTCTAAATGTGCTGAGTGGGCAAATGAGCAAATGTAGGAGGGAGGGATGGGGTTCTATGGTTCTGCCAGAGAAGCTGGAGGTAGTGGCAGTGTGTATAATGTTAGGTTGAGTGTATACCCCTCCCTGAGCCGGCTTGGGAAGGGGATCTACTCCACTGAGTCCATATCTACTACTGTCCCTCTAATACAACTTGAGCATTATTTCATGATTGAAGTCTTTAATGACTCCTATAGAATCGTTATCTATATTATGATATGATAATTTCTTTATATTTCTCATTTCATTGCGATATCTGTAAGGTATCTGTCCCAAATGTTGTGGGGCAATTGATTAGACCTCATTCCATGGGCTAGGTGTGTGTGGACGATCAGTGGCTGAGTGTTCTTGTTTATTTGCAGGACTTTCGTACAGCCTTAGTTATGTTTTAGAGCATACACAAACTGGTTCAGTTAAGCTCACAAGTTCCCATTCAAACCCTGTCTTACAACAGCAGTAGTGATAAAATCCTAAGATCGCTGACTACTTTGAATAAGCAAGTATAGTAATGAGGTGGAACACGTTCAAGAAGCCGGCATAACATAATTTACAGTAGATATCTTTTATATTTTGCCTAAATGATTTCGCATTATGCTATAACTTGCCACGAGGTACTGAAAAACATAAGTATCTGTTGTGTGTTTTTTTTCTCAGACAAACCAAAAACATGGAGATCGTTTTGATATGCGGTAACGGCTCAACGAAATTCAATAATTTAATGAAATGGAAAGTACTTTACGGTCTCCAAGAAGGTATATTGAAAACAGACATAACCAAATACGAACACATAGAGCAACGACAGCTAAGTTGTTTAATATGTTGCTGTTTTTCAGGCAGTCTAGTCTTTCATCCAGTATAGTTTCTGTCGGGTCACTTGATCACCTCACTTTACCTGCCTCCCACATGGAGACACGAGGGGTGCAAAGGCGGGAAGCAAGATGTTAAAAGATACATGTACAAGCCTCCTCCATGATAGCAGGTAAGAGGAAGTGAAGTATAGGGTTCACCCGCTAACCATAGAAAATTTAAACAAGAAATATGAGACATGAATAGTTTGCTGACTCTACCAGAATATAAGTTGATAAATAGGACCTGAACCAAGAAGAGGGTATACATATAGCTTGCCAATGAGATCGATAGTCAATTTTTTAACCTAAGTTGATCATTACCATACTATGATAAACAGATTAAATCAATGAACTATTTATTTGTCACCTGTACTTAGGAAAGGTTTAGGGGAGCAGTTTGGTAGCAAGGAAAATTGTGGCTAAGGTGGTTACGCCATATACACTACTGATCATCAGGAGGCAAGGGTGAGGCGACTTGGTGGCATATATATTTCAGCTGTCAAGATTTGATGAAATATCAAAATCACACTGCTTACTTGATATATCAACTTCTGCTTCTTAATTTTATTGTCGGACACCTGCAGAAATCGCCATAAGAATGCGAGAACGAACAAGCGGCGCAGCTACGTGCGATCATTTTTCACTGCATGAATCTAGGCACAATGATGAATGAGATTGCGACATTGCAGCCTTACAAACATCGGACGGGGTAAGGCAAGTTTAGGTTCGGTTTGAAGTACCCGACGTAAGCCACTATACATTCCAACACAGGGTTTATCAATGAGCAGAGGGGGATGGTGGGAGGGAAGCGTCTGGCCCTACACCTGATAGATAAGATAGTTATGTTTTCTGGGATAAATCCTTTACTAGAATTGATGTCTGTCACGTCTAGGCTACTCATGTTTATATATAGAAATAATGTGTGCTACATGGGTTCACTATACGATTACAGTTGTTTTTCCCACAGGATATAGGCCCCAGTCAGTTGTTATGGGACTCTCATTATAGCAGTCTACCCTCAGTTGTTGATTCTACCCAACGAGCATAGAGTTCTATGTTCGTTGTTCTACCACATTGAATTTGTTTAGCTACGTAAACTATAGTGCACGTCTCACGTGATATGTAAGATGGCGGAAAGCACTTGATATCAGAACATCTCGTTTACTTGATGCATTAGTAATGTTAGATATGTAAGATGTCGGAAAGCACGATGTCGCATTGGGAAGAGAAAGTTTCAGAACTTCCAATTTAGTATAATTTAATTAAAATACCATGCTGTAATTGATATCAGAACATCTCGTTTACTTGATGTATTAGTGAAATGAATGAAATTGGTTAAGCGCATTCGTTGGGAAAACAAATGAAACCCAAGTTAAGCCTCAAGACTATTTGCGTAATTGGTGATAATCCGGCAACAGTAGTAAGGAATGGACTCTTTCCAGACAAGACATATTTGCTCCGCTCGTTTTAGCTTTGACAGACAGTAAATTAAACACTGCTACAGTGGGTTATGTATGGGGACAATACTCCGCTTCTTCTGCGGAATTTACAACCTTGCGTGATTCGCCCTCGTGGATAATCAAACCAAACACTCAACCTCTGTTATTGGGTACGTTATCTGAAATTAACCAAGTAATTGGGGTCGACCTCTTGCGATATTGACATGAAATCATGAATGAAGCGTTTCCAGGGAAGACTCCAATATGATATATTGGTCCCTCTCCTACATATTCAAGCCAATTTGTTAAATACTAATACTAATGGATTTTTATTTTGCAAAACTACATGGTAAAAGAGAAAACTACATATGTTCTAGAATGCCATATTGTTACTATTGTAATATATTGAAAACATAAACTTGTTACCAAGAGAGGGACATTTTGCTTTTTAAAGACTTCTAGATTAAAAGTATTACTCGCGCCAATTATGTATATTCTCCATGCATGTTCTGAATCGAATCCCCTCAGTTTACCTGGTCTCTTGAATAACTGTAAATCAAATTATTTGCCTACATTTCTTTTTATTTCAATAGAGGCCAATAATACGGTGTTTATATAATTATTTCAAATGTCATATATACTGTACCGGGGCTACCTGTATAACAAACAGGAATATTAAAATACAGAATCAAATGCAATATCCTCCCAGTTTGGGTATTAGAAATACATTACAATATTCAGTAAATGTGCCCCACCTAAGTTATATTACCCTATTTCAATTTGCAAATCGGGGTCTACTTCTAGCACAATAGTGAGCACAATAGGGACCTAGATTACAGTAGAGAGCCATCGCCGGGAATAATACTCAAAAGGACATATCTTGAATCTAGGTGTCAGTGTGTCAACCTCATTCCCTACTGTGACGATTGAAAGCAAAGCGTTTGCCAGAGTTAATGTCAGGACGGGCCCCTTTCATCATTTATATATTCCCAAGATGGAACATAAAATAAATATCACATAAAATGGGGAGATTTGTATTCCCCATGTACTCCAACTGGATATAGAGCATGATTGGCATTCGATTTATATAAATAGCTCTGTCATAATTATGCGTTTCAATTTAATGCAAGATTGGGGTAGGTACTTGAGCATCAACTTATTCATGAAATGCACTCTAGAATAAGAATATGATCAATATCACGTATATGTAATGAGAGAACATGGGAGGTATCCTTCCTTCCCAGGTATTCTAAAAAGCGCAATTTCGTTGATGAAATGTGTTTTGGCTGTTTGCCAGACAGTGTGTACCTTTTGCCATACTAAAGAGATTCCATTCAGATTACGCAAGGGCCGATGACAAAAAGCCAAACGTTCTCAAATGTCAGAACCAGGTTGGGTTCTGTCAATAATCCCTCTTTGAAAAATCAACATAGGATCCTTTTACTGACCCAAAAGCAATCCATTCCTTCACCGTACACTCATCCTCAGTGAATTTATAATCCATTGCATATATCAAGTCCTCATATTATAGTTACGTTTGTATGATAACTTTACGGCTGGATGGGTGCCGTTATAACACATAATCTTAAAGAACTAATTAAAAGATTCGTTTAAACACACTCCCTTCTTTACACGAGTGAATTTTATAACGCTTCTTTATCGATAACACACAAATCGGATATGGCTCGTTGCGGTTCGCTATCGATAATTATCTCTCATGGCAGATAGAATGATAACAGCCAGAGTACATTTCCAATCTTTAGTGCTAATTTGGTCTGGACTCCTCCTTAAATACCGGGTAAGTATTTTAAGATAATCTGAATAAACTAAACGCTCAAAGGAAAAAGCTCCCCTATCTGTCGACTGATAATATGGGCTTTCTCTGTATTTTACTCTCGATAATGATTAAAATAATAATTATCTTGAAGATGGAAGATATTAATAATGCCATGGCACATTCACATAACATAGACTACAAGTTCTAGCGTGGAGACAGACAGAACAGCAAACAGGAGAGGATCGTCCCACCCTACCCCCATGGCAAGAAAAAAACAATTGAAACGTGATACCTTAAAAAGGGATGACACATAAGCTATGTTAAGAAAACAAATAACACTCATCCCACACTTCCAGGAAGCTACTCGTCCCTTGGTGAGAAAAGGATGCGACGATGTGAATGGTTTGATTATAATTTGTGATCAGAAAGGAAATTCAGCCATTAGCAAAATGGAAAGACCTGACCTAAGCTCACAATGCAGGCCTACCGATTACAATTGCGGAATTTGGACCTTTCCAAAAGAATCCCTGACGAATCTATAATATATTTGTATACCCTTCTCCCACACTCATGCAGTTGTATTCGCACTCCCCCCAAGCACACTCCCTCTCTATCTAAACAACAGAGAGAAGTTCTGGGTCCCTCTGCTATGACCTCCTACCCGGTAAACAAAAATGACTCGATCCCTGGGCGTAGGTGACGTCATAAGGGTCAGAGAAGGTGACGCGTAAACGAGGTTTGTTTCGTCAAAAACGACGTGCGTGGTAGGTATCTTAGCAGTAGGTGGGCGTTGTTCCTTTGACATCAATAGAATATTCACATTTTCAATGTTTAAATGAATGTGTTTCATCTCTACGTTGACATCGTATATCGTAACGAAAATGGTTAAAATATAGTGAGCCTATGGGGCCTAACCTGAACCAACACTTGAAAAACATAACAATATCTAAGGATTTGTATTACTCCGAAATTTACCTTCCTGCTTTGACCACATGTATGCTTCATTGCAAATTTGAAACAAGTAACATCATTTTAATATGGATAAGTAACAATGATAATATTTATTGAGATCCTATGCAATCAAAGAGTCCTATTTGTACATCTGAATGTGGGATAGGACCCGTTTTCCATGTCGAAGGTCAAGCGTGAAAACATGCGGAGGAATTGTATATAGGGATACGGATTGTCTGGTGCAATAAACAAAAGTTATATCGCATCCTTGATCCTATGAATAACGCAACGTATTTTTGTCTTGTATTTCGGGACAGGAAATTACACTCAGGTTTTTGGAATGGGTGAATGGTTCTATACGATTACATATCTCTATCTTGATTAGGAACTGAATATATTATGAACTACCACTTTGTTCCGATGTCCGATAAAAAGTCTAAATGGGGGCATTGCATTTTTCTTGAAATCGGCTTTTCGCCTTGAATAAGAAACCATGGCAACGACTGCATTTTTTCTTGAAATCGGCTTTTCGCCTTGAATAAGAAACCAAGGCAACGACTTCACCAACAAAATGAGATACTCATTATTCATTGTCATTCAGAATAGAATGTTCCCAGGGGAATCTGGGAGAAAAAAGAGGTGGCCATTGTCCACGAAACCCTTGGGTGATATAAAAATGATTTATGCAAAGACACCTGTCTTCACACTTGCGTTCCAACAGTTGGAGTCTAGTATGCAAGTTGCAGGTCATACTCTAAACATATGCAGTGAAAAGGCGGTGTTATTCAGAGGCTCCCATGTCTCAAGTGGCTGATTTTATGGCCTCTCACACTCGTGCTTGGGCGGGAAACAACAAGTGTTTACACTGGTCTTGACCCTAGCAGGTCATCCAAGAGGATCACAGGTTATAGGGTTGCCTGGTATGGACAGCAGAAAGGATAGAATGCTTGTATCAGCTTTCAATTTAATGTCCACTCGAAATCTTCCAAGAACTGATTTATCACTCAGTCCTATTCTTCAATCCATAGTGTATGGAAACATGTTCAAGAACATTGTAAAAAAAACAACAACAAAAAAACAACACTACAGGGGGATGTCAATGGTACAGAATCATCGATCATGATTATAGTACGGTCTTTGAAAAATGTTTCGAGCATAGATCTACGTACGATAATACTGCCTCAATGATGACTGATGAATTGCATCAATCTTTATTTTAAGGGACTTCATATATCAGTGACAAATTAATAAGGGAAAGCGCACAAACAAACCCATGCCTCCTTCATTATTAAACGATAAATTAGATACATGTCAGGTAAGGTATTTTGTTCCTGAAAAAATGTTTTTGAAACATGATAGAATATCGCGGCAGTCGACCAGACCCTTTCCTAGCATACATTTGTGGTACAAAACGATTTGAAGATGGAAAATCTGAGTCAGTTTTTAAAAGGTCAAATAGGACCTGGGGCTTATATAGTTGTGGAGCGCGGGGGAGGGGGTAATGGGGCCCAGGGCCATGAAGGTCGAGGTCTGGCTGGGTCTGGCACAGAGGTAGAAGTGTATGTGGGTGAGCAAGGGAAATTCTTATCATTGTTCCTATATATAGTCACGGCAATGATATACAAACAGAAAACAAGTAAACAATATGAACAATTCCTTTTAACTCTTATGTGGTCATCGTTCGGATATCGGTTCCCATGCGATATCCCTGTTCATTATGATTTTTGGTGCGTTGGAATCGCACGTAAATCTGTCGAGTATAATTAACATCTTAAACTTAGAAAGTAAACTGAGAGATAAAAGTCTATCCGGTATGTCCCATTGTGTTGATGACACACTTCAACAGTGCCAAACGCTGTAGAACATCAATCGCGATAGTGGTCTGCCGGCAACCATTTAATGAGATACTAAAAATCACTTTAAGTTTAAAATTGTATTTCATCATTTACTTATAGATCGCTCACGACTGCCTTTAATGTTAAGATGGCCCGGATTTTACATTTCAAACTAACGGTTCTAGGATTCATTAATCTGGCTTGCAAATAAATGTTATTATGTGCATTTAAGGACGTACCAAACCAGACACCGAGTGCTCCAACTAATTTATATATGTTTTTACTTATTTATTATTTATTTGTTTGTTATTTATTAATATGCATTCCAATATTCACCCGACAAGCTGGTTTATTAAATATCCGCTACAAAGCAGATGGGATGCCAAGTGGAAATAAGCGATTCCCATAATAACATGCCCCATCCCAACCCAATATTCGTGATGTACAATTTACCAGTGCATACTTTGATTTTTTGTCGCGGTTGGCGATCGGTGCCATTGTCGCCAAAGTCAAGGGTCACTAGGGTAACAGTCTATCAATCAGCCTATCTGCAGCCAGAATAGAATCTAATATTTTCATCAAACATCGCCTGAGGTCTCTAACTCTTACAAGCAGAGTGTATGTGTGAAGATATTAGAATGGTGTCACCCTTCACAGTGTCCTGGATCCAAGAAAGACATTTTTCTGTGTTTTTATCGCATAGGGCAACGAGTATAGAATGAAATTGCTTAGGGCAATGGCATAACTAAACAGATTAGAGACTGTACCAGCCCCGACCCGGAGTCTGATTAGTGTGGAAATAGTACTACCATGTGCTCATAGAGGGCTAAATTGGCACTAACAAACATCAAGAAATCGTGTTCGTGACACGGAACCTTCCGCAATGAGGCTCTCACGTGATTTGCAATTATTTTGTCAATATTGGGAGTACTTTAAGACCCTAGTTTTCATAAAATTATGAATCTATCGTCATTATGGACTCATCTATCATTATGTTTAGCCGACATAGAGGCACTTCATAAATCATATCACGATAGAAAAATAAAATCTAGGGTAAATACATGCATCCTATTTTTATACCCCAATTGACCTCCTTCCAAATCATCCTTCATGTATTCATGTAAGCTGGACTACATGTTTGATTACCCTTTGGCCATCTTGTGTGTAGGCGTACATCTACGGTAATCATCGGCCCACATAAGTTTACAACATAGAGCACAATGCGCGCCCTCATATTCCAATATTCATGCAGTATAAAAGGTAATTCCGTTCATATACTGATATGACCGATAGGAGTTATTGCAAAATGGTTGTGGAAGATTTGCTGGGTTTAATAGTCTGGTTCCTTGACGCATGAGCTAATTACAAACTCCTACAATATACAGGCTCAATCTAGATCAAATCATAGCTGAAGGTAAGCCATATTATGCACTCTTCGGCTCCATGGATTTCGAGTATTATTCAGACGAGCATGTTCTCATGGTTTACTCATTATACGGCCCATTTAGAGCAGCTCTCGTGCACTTTATTGCATAGCTCCTCGCCAATGCAATCATTCGCAAGATTAACAAATATGAGTGAATATCACCTACATGGGGGGTTTTATTCGGACAAACACCATTTTAAATATTTCTAACGTGATTTGCCTCAGCGGCGTAGGAAAAAAAGAAGAGGAAAAATAAGTTCCTGCGCTTGTTTTAATACAACCCAGGTACATTCAAAGTCTGGAGTGGAAGAAGCCTGAAACTCAATCTTAAAATGATCTGCATTAATGCTCTTGACATAATCTCACACGCCCCCTTCTTATCTGGGAGGACACCATATGTGCCATGTGCCTTACATGCGCGTGGTATTAACATGCTGCATGCTACATAACCACCCTGACCTTTCACACTGGAGCCATGACCCAAGCCATGCCCCCACCTTGCCCCTCTGACATCACCATATGCGGGGTCTAGGGTGAAAGACTTCACCCCCTCATAAACAGTTCATAACTCTAGAGTTTCTAGGAGCTTGGAGAGTGATAGGGATGGACTTAAGACAGGGAGATTGACAGAAAAGAGATACAAGCTTTGAGGTGACAGGTACACTGGTTCAGATGGGATATTGTATTCAACATTTAAGTTTTTATCCATGCACCAGAGGTAATGATGATCGTGGTGGATATTATATTTTGCTTAAATATAGACATAATATTTGAGAGCTACACAATATTCTCTGCACATAGTTACCATACTCTGAACTACTTTAAATTATATTTCTAAAGGGAAGATGAAGTTGTTTCCCACAATAGAAAGCGAGTAAAAAGTCTGTCGCAAAAGCAATACGAACGCCTTGTCGCATTACATCAAAGGGTAACTTGACCTAATGATGTCTAAAGCTGATTGGACGAGAATAAAACAAGTATTCATCAAGTCGCGGCGAGAAGGAAAGCCACGCGATACCTAGCGATGGCCGGGAGCGATTATGACGTAACGTTTACATGCAATGCTATCTCATTAATTGGATTGGCGCAGCTCTTGCCACGTGCCGGAATAACATCCCGATAAGGAGCATGGGCAGGGATGGCTGAATGAATGAATGTGTGATTTAACGGTTCTCTCTCGGCCCTCCTTACTCCCGTGGGCGTTCTCTCCATGGTCTCTCCATGTAAACACCAAAGCGGGCATCAAAGCGGGCAATGGTAAAACCTATGGTGTGCCGCTCTCAACAGGACTCAAACAGGGTGTATGCATATCATTGCTGAGGTTGTGAGGTTCTACGATGTTTTCAACTGTCATCATTCAAGAACAAAATACTGTAGCTTGATTATACATGTACTTGTTTTATCGCATTATATCTACTCACATCTTCCACCATGTGTGTGAGTGACATGCATACATGTTTGTCTTGATTTGTTTATCCATTTGTAAAACTCACCGTCACTTAGGGTTCTCGTTGTATCGTAAAACGTGTCTTACTGTAATTATGTCCTTATGACCAGCTATTTTTTTCTCTGTAATTATTATATATACCACGGTGATGTAACTCAAATTGGTTGCTTTCTTTTAATAGTGTATCACTTGATCAGTGGTCGCTGAGAAAAGCAACACAAGTTGTAATGCTGAATAAACATAACTTAAACTAAACTAAAATTCCCCAAGTCTTCTCCAGCAAAGCTTAAAGAATCTAGAGAGAAAATCACGACAAATCAAGATGTGTTATTATCTCCGCAAATTCATTTCCATTCTGTATATATATGGGCAGTGGGGGTAATCAAGCAATGGCCGTCATAATTTTCCCATGTTTTAAAATATTCACTATAAATTCGTATGAAAGGTGGCGACTTATTGCCGCTTCTCTTCTAGATACAGGTACCAGTTGATTCTATTTGAGGGCGTCCCGCTTGTTTTGTAGAGCAGTGGTTGTTTACCGAGACGCTGTGAGTCAGACGTCATTTTTTGAACGTTACTTTTTTGCCTTATCCTAAGTCGGCCTTGGTTGGCTAATGTTGACTTCATGTCAGAGAAATCCTCCTCCAGCACACCCACAGCTTGAATGATAGATTGTGAAAATAAATGTGGTTTCTAGTGTTTTCCATATTTTTTCTAAACAATAGGCCAAGTATACCAAGGGAATCTGATTCTAATTATAACAGATTTATCGTACACAAGTGTAGATAGATAACGTGCTAGCACTTCCAGCACGCCGTTTGATACATAAAACATCATGGTACATCTCAATAAAAAGCAGTCGCCGACCCTTTATCCATCCAACTGTGCTATCGTTTGTATGGCTTCAACTTCCATTGTATGTAACACAATAAAAATCGCATGAAATGGGGATTTATTTTATATAGGACGAAATAAAAAGACCGAAAACGAACAAGTAGTGAGTCATGATCTACTCTCGAAACAGAATGAACACTGAAGTGTTGTTTAAAATCCAATCCACTAGTTCTTGGGCTTAGTTCATTTCTTAATAATAAGGTTAATATATTGTAAGGATGGATGCAAAGAACGACACTTGATAAGGTGATCTTGGTCAGTCTCGGGGAAGAATAAGTTTCAAACAACATGGATTGCGCTGACGGTGATTAACAGTATTTGGAGTGACCTGTGCTCAAAGCTGTATTGTTCGCCATAAATCAAAGCATCCTTCTGCCAAGCATGGGGAATGAGCTGATGGGCAATCATAACTAAAGCAAGGGGACGAGTGACCTTCCAAATTTGGGCGAACATAAAAAATATGAATGTGGTCAGACTAACTGGTCATCTCCCAGGCGTTTAAGCTCAATCTACCGATGGGAATATGTACTTATGTGAATTGATTGTTAAGTTCATGTCATTTAGTTTGGTTAATTTAGTGGCATATACGAGGAAAGTATCATAATTCATACAATACGCAATATGTATTAGTCGAAGTAATTAGGATGATTGCTCAGAACATTCCATTATCCCTCGAATCAAATATTTTGTCAGAATAAAATCATCGTTAAATTCCAGGTGGAAATATTTCCTCTGGCAGGAGAAAACAAGACGAATTTCTGCTTAGCATGATGTAAATGCAGTGTTACTAAATCATGTTTTTTGTCACTGTTAATGCTCACCATCAACTTCAGAAAACATGCTGGCCCAAAGGCACCTCGTCAGAGAATGAGTACTTTTTTCAGCAAACAAAGACCTTTTACCTCCAAACAAACGAATTCCTCTCTCATACACCCCCACCAACGGGTACTCGGGAAGGCGAGAGTCATACCTGTGGTAAAGTCTGTTCCACCTTGGGATTTTTTTAATGAGAAACTCTATACATTTATTATGAGATATTTGAAATGCGTCTTTACAAGGGATAATGCATGTTTACGAGGGAAAAGAATAATTTAATGACTCAAAATATATCATTGATTGCTAATGCTATAATACCGAAACAGGAACTTTCCTAATTTATATAATTATCTTCGTTTTTTTCTTTGCAATAAGTTGAACGAACTAACACAAAGGAACATTTTAGCCACGGATATTTTTTTAGAAATTCATATAGAAATGTGGTTTCTACAGAAATTCTCTTTCTGGGAAAAGTTGTAGACAATATAAAGTAGAGAAAACTGAAAGTGTTTGAAGTTATGGACTCATGACCCCAAGAAATCCTCTTCTACCACTTTCTCATGCCAAGTGCAGATATATTTCATGTCAAATGTATTTCCTATGTGATGACATGACTCCTCAATTCATCTGCATTCATCTAGTCACATTAACTTACGACGTCTTCCCATAGCCTTCGACAGACAGACATAGAGACAGCACAGAAAAATATTGATATAATTTTTATCTGTGTGCGCTATAGCCACATCGGTTGCAGTTGAGATACAGGGCCCCTGTGTCTGTCAAACAAATACAAATGGACTGAAGTGTAATTTTGACTGTGTGCCATTGAGATATATGCTTCGATGTTGCGTATGCAAGCAACGGGTGTTGGGGTGGGTGGTATAGGGTAGTTTAAAGGAGAATAGATAGGAGGGTCGATCCTCTCCCATTGGAAAAAATATCTCTGGACGGGAGTGGAGGATGTTGGGGAAACATTAGAGGGGAACAAACCATTTTTGTCACAAATGGATTCAGCCCAAATGGAACATGGAACTATGGCTTGTTATTCCCAGAGCTTAAATAACTTGAATAAGAAACTTAAATAAGAAAAAAAAATCAATCAATTATCATAATAATACATTTACATAATATAATTATTAGACCTTCTTTATCAAGAGAAAATGGCCTATAATTATGCGTATGAAAAAGGTTGCCAAGCTAACATCATAAGTTAGTTGTGGGCGACATCCTACCTACATACAAAGACCAAGAGTGCGATAGTTTCTGAAAAAACAGCCCAATATACTCTGACCCGAGGAACACTCAACTGTTTGCCGGGACAAAAACAAAACTCGCATGTATGGAATATTGTAATAAATGAGTTTCTTACTTTCATGTTGACAGCCCTAACCATCGAGCTGAGTGTGATCAAAAGCTAGACAGTGTTTTATTCCATACCAGAGACGCCAGCTATTTATAGGGAAAACTATGGGAAGCAGAATGGCAACATATTCGTGTACAGGCAAAAAGGCAGTGGTTAGAATTCTGCCTTAAGTTTGCACAATGCTAATGAGAAAAGTTAATAAACTGGCCGGAGGTCTGCTTCAAATGAGTATGCACAACTTTCCCGAATCTTGAAGTTACACGATCTGGCTGAAAGGTTCTTCCTTCCGTGATACCGTTATCTTTTCGTATAAAATGGCTTTCCAATGAAAACAGAAAATAGAACAGAGGATGATGAGAATCTTTGTGACCAAACGGGGAAATTATAGAGATGATGATGTTGTGTGGCAGGTGCATAATGCAGTTTGGGGCTGAATGATGGTAACTTATTGGTGTTATGCCAGTCGGTGCTACATTATGTTTAAAAAGGATTTAGCTTAATTGCCCACTGAAGCTATTCATTTATATGATTATGAATATATCATTATGAGTATACATAATCAATCATTTCACCGCTTCTAGGTCATTCTTCCGCCAACATTCTCCCCGCGGGCAATCTCCCCGCCGCAATGTCCCCGCCAAAATTCTCCCCGCTGACATTCTCCCCGCCAAACGACCTCCCCGCCGACATTTCCCCCGCCAATAAATCATTAAAATTTGAATTCGAATTTATCGCCAAAGAATGATGAAAAATTGCTGAAATTCTCATATATACACGGATGACCTCACCATTGAAATTATTTGTACCAGTTGAGTGGGAATTGACCATAAACTTCATCATGTCAAACGCAGCAATATAGTTCTATTATGTGCATGAATGAAAAGAATAATATTGGGTGGAACTGACTGTTATAATCACATGTATGTGAATTATATATTAAATGGAATTCACATTGGGAGAAAATATATTTTTTGGCAATTTTGAAGACAAGTCACAATTCTCCCATGCAAGGTCCCTACAGGCTGGTAGCATAATAAGGCCATTCTATTATTTCATTTTAAATGGATACCCGTCACATAGATCATTATATATTAGATTGATTCTACTTGGGTAAAAGTATATTTTTAAAAACTGAATATTCCTATAGATGCACAAATATTCCAGCTATCCATTTTGATAATTTCAAGTTATATATAAAATAAAATACTCTGTAACGCAGGTATCCCAGGTAGTACATAACAAAACGTTAAGACCCTTTGGAAAGTGTATATATTTGCAAGATTAAAAGGTATCATTTATTGCCAAGTTTTGGATGATAATTAAACAGAAATAAGCGGGGACAATGTCGGCGGGGAGGTCATTCGGCGGGGAAAATGTCGGGCGGGGAGAATGACGGCGGGGAGAATATTGCCTGGGAGATTGCGGCGGGGAGATTGTCAGCGGGGAGATTATCTGCGGGGAAAACACCGGACACCCATTTCACCACTGGTCAACATTTTGATATTCAATCAATACAACTGGTAACCCGATGATTGGAGCGTTGATTGGAGGTAGCAACATATACCTGGAATTTATTACCTTACAACTAATTTAAATTGTAAGGGGCTGTGCGGCGTCCAAAACAGAAGACAATTCTCTGAACTATTCCAATTCGAATGGAATATTTCAGAAAGAGATATTCATGATGAAAGGCTAGATTTCAGACACTACAATTCACATTCCAGACACTTTATTTATAAAGGTACACGTAAACCTCGTTGGTTTAACCTGCATGGACCTTAAAATATTATTATGCAAATGTGCTATATATATATATTGCAATTGAAAATGAATCCTAAATGGTTGGAGGATGTGAGAGTGAGATACTTTTCCTAAGAATGTTAAGATTATATTGATATGTGACATTCACATCCTGTAGGTCTGGAAAAGGGAAGACGCTAGTGGTTAAATAGGATGAATACCAGCAATCAGTAACCACATCATTGTGGATGAGCTCTTAGCCTTAGGTATGTCCCCTTTCTAAAAGTACACGGTGTTTAGAGGAGGAACAAATACGAAGAAGATAACCATGTCACTCAAAATTTATAATGCACTTGCCCAAGAAAAAGTGAAGTTGGAAAGCTTCATATGATCTTTAAAAGTAGAAAGAGCGACCGTGGGAAAGGAGTACGTCCTTATGAGCGGCCCCTGCCCTCGGTTAATTGATTCAGTCCACGGGTGCACATTCAAGGTCATATGCATGAAGGGATAAATACCCGGGGATAAATATAAAAAAATCAATACCGTAGTTCATTGATATTCATTGATATTCATGAATATTCAATTAAATGAACCGCGTGTATGATATAACTAGTTTATTCCAAAAAGAGGTACTATACAGCTTACTATTTCTCTAAGCCTGTGCATTATTACATTTTAGAGCAGCTATGAACACTATGTTGATAAGAGTATATTTACCACAAAGGATATGTTTTACGTTTGGGGAAAAGGACATAGCGAATGGACCACATGTATTTCCCTCTCACCTCATAACCGCATACTTTGAGACCGCACATCTCGCAGTAAACAGTGTCTTTAGTAATCTAAGAATAATATTTGTGTTTCTTTTGTATAAATTCATTTAGCTTTAATATTCAGAAGAATAGATGATTTTATCATAATGCAAATTCGAGCATTGACATGAGTTGTATGGAAAGGGATCAACTGAAGAATTGGTGTGTCAGTGAATCTTCGCAGTTTCATTATTTTAGTTCTCCTGCAATTACCAATGTCCCATCATCGCACCTGATAGATATAAATACGTTTGTGCCAATGACCTGGCGAGCAGGGCATGTGAATACCACGTGTATTTTATTTGGCATCAAAGTTAGTGTTGCCATAGTAACATTTGGAAACCATAAAGCGCTGGGAGGTTTTACACTGGAATAATTCCCCAGATTCCATCGCTTTACATATGAGGTCCTGGGCGTTCTGATCCAAAAATGTTGCCAAAACGTATAGGAATGATTTTATATGAGGGTGAATCACCATATGATACCTCATAATCAAATACAATGTGTTCATATTTCATTCCATTCCCTCGGGGTATAAAAAGCGTTTACATGCATAGCAGTGTTGGAAGAGTTTTGCAATGAATGAGAAAACGGCTTTTAAGTAACGTTATCATTTTTACATGTTATTCATATAATATATAATCTATACAGAGGCTTACCAATGTTTTATTTTATTAGTGGGTTTCTTCTAACACTAAGAAATCATTTCTTCTTTTCAGGTCGACTATTAACATAATAGTTAACTGGTACTTGATTAATTAGGTGTCAATAGATATGATCGGTGATATTGGCGGATGATGAAGGATGATGATGGATGATGGGAGGAGATGAATTTGGTGTTGCATTACAAGTAAAAGAAGTCAAGAGTAATCTCTGTCATTAGAAGTTAGGATTTTCGTATTGCAAAATGGTGCAGTTTTGTATTGTATACAGCGCTTATATAATAAGTTGGTTGTTCTTAAATAAGATATGCAGGAGAACATCAATAATTGTTTAAAACCTATGGTCACTAGTAGAATGATGTAGTTGTCCTCTTAGGTGGTCTTCAGTGTGTGATGCATGGCCATTTTTCAGTGACAACTGTGATCCATTGATGGTCAGTTTGACCCTTGGATACCTAAGATTAAAGAGGTCACCTATAGCTATCACACTCTCTTCAAAGCTTTCCCTGCCTATGAATCTCAGTGTCTATAGCGATTTAGCAGTTTCTGAAGCTACAACTTGCAATCTGCTCTTTTACATAGTGGGTTAGATCTGATTGGAATGAATAGCATTGTTTTTTCCCTATTGTTAAGCATGTTATATTAAATGGCACCCAATTTTGTATGATACATTTCAGTTGAAAGCACGTCGATGCATGCCTACTGTCTGTATAAATTATAAATAGGTTTACTAGGAGAGACTGCACGCCGAGGCCATACATAATGTCAGATTATCCAATTATAAATGGTGTGTGTATGCTTTGGCTCACTATTCTCCTAACGGAAGTACGGGGGAAAGGGGTGGGGCTACCTCCACATATGTTGATATGTTGCCTAACTATAAGTCCTCTCCAAACTAACTTTGACCAAATGTTGTAGGGATGTGATAGGGCGCCCTTGTGTAAACATCCATACTATCCATAATGCTTTAATAAGGTTATATTCAAGTGCTTCACATTACATGGAGCACCATTAAGTGGTTGTCTCTATGACAGAAAGCTGTCTGTCTGTCCGTCGCTTGGTCATAATTTATATAAACATATATATAAAAGAAGCGTTCTCGGAGACTGACGATAGGTGAATACAACCTGTATGGCGCACCACTGACACAATCCGAATATAGGATGATCGAAGCTGTAAGCCACCTATACTCAAAACTGTCGGTAATTTGTATGTGGACCTACCTACATATGCCAGGGAGATTGGCAGTCACATGAGTCCGAATAGATTATACACACACTGTACAACAGGGCATGAAATAGACACAGCCAATTCAGAGGTCACTTCAGTGACCTGATCCTGTCATGCTGGACACCAAAATAATGACGATCACTGCACTTGACCCTTTGTTCCTTTGAAGTCCACTTCATTGCCTATTTCTTTCGGAACAAAAGGAGGATTCGTCCAGTTGTCTATTCAAGGATATCTTGACCCGGAGGGCGATAGGACCTTCTGGACCCCTACCACCCACCCCAGGATTTTCCCCCGCTAGGACTCCCCCTCCCCCCCCCCCCCCCCTTCCGGACATTTTCTTCCCAGAATTCCCCTTTCAATTTAGCATTATAGTAGTATACAGAGGGAATAGTATAAGAGAGATGAAACTACACATGTCTAAAATGTTTGCCCAGTCCTATTAAAAATGTTATGAATTATAGTGTCCTGGTGTTGCGCACAATATAGTTTGTGTTCCCTTTCACTTCCTTTGATCTCAGCCTTATTGTAATGATTAATATTCAAATAACAACAATGATCTATCGCAAAAAAAATTGATGTTGAATGAAATCTGCCAAGTCTTTTCGTAAGATGTCTACGATCTACTCTTCATCCAAACCAACAATTAAGAGAATTCCAATATCCTTTGGAATCTATCAGACCCAGATGAATTACAAGCCTTTGGGCGCCGTCAGTTTCTCTACCACATCTAACGAGCCAGTTCTACACCACATACACATTTTGAGGGCGCTAAATTGATCCGAACATTCCGTTAAGGATTATCCCTGGTCTTAGTTACCATCAAGATGAAACTCCACTCCACCCATATAAAGCGATCTGTCTCACTATTTAAGGTGAATACACAGGTTCTACTCAATCCTTGTTCAATCGCCTAAGATCCACAAGAAAGCTTCATAATGGACAAAGGAAGGTCAGATCATCCATTCATATATATGTGCTATTTAAATAAACGTTTGCTTGTATTCTAGTATTTTTTTTAGATTCATCTTATATTTTCCACTTTATCAATGAGTCAATCAATCAAACTTTATCAATGAGTATATATACGAATATATTGAAATAAGTGTCTGCCTATATTATCTACCCAGCCCTATAAACTTAGTAAAGTTGATAGTTGAGGTACAAATTGCTCTTGTTCCATCGCACAAGCTGAACATAGTGGTAAGACTTACCGAGAACCGAGTAAATGATAGATCGCAAACCAACGCTTACCTACAAATAGAAAACAATTACATTCATTAAGAGAAT
This sequence comes from Sthenelais limicola, assembly GCA_942159475.1. Taxonomy (NCBI): domain Eukaryota; kingdom Metazoa; phylum Annelida; class Polychaeta; order Phyllodocida; family Sigalionidae; genus Sthenelais; species Sthenelais limicola. The sequence goes on along the minus strand of OW804100.1, from coordinate 54,700,580 downwards.
TGCGTAACAAGCAGAAATATTTCAGTTAAATACGTAATGAAACTAAAGGGGCAAAATTATCTTGATCGTCCCCTCATAGATCTGTGTTAGTCATAATTACAAAACGATTACTTGTGCGAGGAAACAGTACTTAGGGCTCTTATTGATCCCTAGCCAACAATCCACTCTCTCTGCTTGACGCTTCCAGGACAAATACATAAATCATCATTTATTATGCAAAAAATGCGACCTCACCATGTGTCTGAGTATCGGGCCATGAGCAGCAAATATATGTATAAGAGCCAATAGAACATAGAACATAGAACTGTCTTCTGACAAAACACTATGTAGAATATCACATGTTGCATTAAATACCATTATAATATAAGCCTACGCTACTTCTCGCTTAACATGCTACTGCCCCTTGATCTATAGTGTATCGGAGTGAAAAGTGGACTGTAAAAAAAGAAATCTTTTAAATCTAAAATTGGATACCCCTGCCACAAGACTTTGTAACCCTTCCACGTCCACCTAATGACTTGTCTAAGCAAAAACCACCCGGAGGTGAGTGTCTTCCAACAGCTTCAGTCCCCCTGGCTATGAATTCTGAGCCTGCCCCTTACTGGGCTAAGGTGTGGGGTATGACTGTCTGGCATTCGCTCCTGAGGTGAGACAACAGTAGGATGCCACATACAGATGAATTTTAGGGTAATCTGCATACCTCCTATCATAGACTGCCAGGGATGAATGAAAGTAAGAAAGAGTAATAGTAATCTCTGGGACATGGACTCGGATACATCCGCATGTGAAGAGAGAATCACAATCGGGGGAATATTAGGGTGGTTTTTTTTACTTGTTTGTATACAAAATATTTTGTAATATCATAGACAAAACCAAATGTGGCGTGGGAAGTTATGTATTTGTGGTAGAAATACCGTAGGATGGACTATGGTTTCAGAGGGCTAAGAACCTAGAAAACATTCTATCGAACCGGAAGGTGCATTCTGAGTCACGGGAAACCTTTATGAATTCCTCTCAGCACATTTCTCGTCCTAACACCCTCCCTTGAAGTACTGTACTTCATATGAACAGGGTAGCTGCCAGATATCGCCAAACGGAGCCCCCAATACATTCTGAATCAGGAATAAAACATCCTCCCCCATTTACATCTCATTTCACATATTCATGCTGGCAGGAATGCTATCCTCCTCCCACGGATGTTTAAACAACTCAAGTGATCAATTCTTCTCTTTAAACGTCTCTGAAACTATAGCTTTGGCGTCACATGTTTTGGGAAAATGATTGCACAGACTCTAGTCTATGGCACTAAACCAAAGATATTCGCAAAATTCTCATTATGAATGTCTTTTGGTCTCTAATCTCCATGAGGGAACATTCAGAGTGTGGTACTTGTGAATTGAAGACTATTACCCCGCTGATCCCATTTAAACTTTTAGAATTAGAATAAACAATGCAACCCTGTATGCTACACAGCCGTTTTCCTATACACCCCAAGACAGCGTATTGTTAACAGGTGAGCAATAAGAAGAGAGGTTTCCCAAAGCGATGAGTGTACTTGTTGTACCTGATGGAATGGCTTTCACTGCTCACCTGTGAAACTTGTCTTGCCTGGAGGACAGGTTACAATATAGTAGATCTCTAAGAGAAACACGCCATTGTTCACTGTGGGTTCATGTGTCAAAGCATATGTTATGAACTCCCCCTCCTTTACTATATTTCTCCTTTCACAATTGTGTACAGTTATACGGTAGTGCGTAGATTTATTTTTTATGAAATACACTTGTTATAAGTCATCTTATCCCTACAACACTAACACTAAGGGATAATAAAGAAATGTGTTGAGTGTAATCAATGGTTCGTGAGATTACCAAAGGAACGAAAGATTTGTTGGATCTTAAAAAATCAAACTCTTTCACGGTAAGAAAAATAATGGTATAGCACTCGTGAATTTACACAGATTCTTATCACTGACTGTTATATCATATTATGTATGAGTGACATAACAAATACATTTGAGGGCAACTCGTTCCCAAAGTAGCCTGATGTTTAACCTAGGAATATCAGACGATAATTATCCAAACAAATTCTGAGGTTATGACTCAATATAAACGTCTGAAGGTAGTAGCGCATAAGAGAGGAGGTAGTTGTGTATACTTTGTAACAGTGAAGTGTACATTTTACACTCGACCTCATTAACTTTGCTATGCATCACAGGTCTACAGGTACAGTTCTCACTTTGAATCAGTCCCTGTCAAAAATAGCTTTGTGTTTGTCCTGCTTTTTGGCTTCCGAGCTAGGGTGGGTGCATCAGAGAAAATGGTATTCATTTGGTATAGGCTCTAGGTACTCCTGGCTATCTAGATTTCTCTAGATTTCATTTTTAATGGTGAAGCCACCCAAAATATGTCATTCAAAAACGTCTCACTTTATCTGAAGTATTCGGATATTATTGTGACTATAGGCAACTAATTAATGCCTCTGAATTGAATAACTATCTCATTTAAAAGTTAGTTCATATTATTATTGATTCATGACATATTAATTCCCGAGATGATTGAGAAAATAACACAAAAAGCAGAACAGGATTATCATAGTTTGGAGATTAAATTTTGCAATACCAATGGGGGGCTGTGGCAATATTAGCGTACGTGATAGCACGCCGATGGTTTGAAGAGCAGTGCCACAACATTCTCTTACTATGACTGAACTAGAGTTGCCATAGGCGTTCACAGTATGACCATTGTGTATATCTGGTGACAAGGTGTCCAGGATATATTCATAAATGATTGCTTGCGAGGACTTTAAATGCGTTGCCCTGCACCTTTTGAATGGGGGAAGGTGCATATAGTAGAAACTGTCACTCGTACACTTTAGCCTCTCTTCTACGCTTTCAGAGTAGGGAAGGGCATGACATATTCAGAATCTATCAGCAACATCATGTAGACACATCATCAAGAATTATATATGAAAATCACTCGAGAACTACTGAGACTTCTAACCTCAATGGCTTCCAAGTAAAACAAATATAATATATATTATTTAGATGACTAGATATGCAACCCACAATCATGACAATGTAAATATCATCTTATCCATCGTCTGATATCTAGATGGTCAAGTTTGTTTGAGGTTCAAAAGAATAGTTCGGTTTTTCCAAGAAACCAAATTTATCAATGTATTCCTCCTTAGGGATAGCATATTCAGGGGATCTCCCTGCAGTAAAAGGATATAAACTTGGATCCAAACCTTCGCCAAACTCGAATGAACCTGGCAGAGCCATGTCCACCTACTCATTCAACCCCCGCAGTTACGCTTTCCCACATCACATTCCTTCTCCACTCACAAAATTTGATCAGTGATCAAAACCAAATAGCAAAAGACGTGCTTTGAAAGCCGGAGCTAAACATACGCTCCCTTTAAACCACATGATACAACACACAAACCGATCCCAGTCTTGTTTTCCCTGCCTGCTGTTTGCCATAGCGTTATGAGTTGCATCTAAAGGTAACAACTACACAGCCATGACAAATGCTTGCCTTTAAGCTTTCTGAAGTACTTACTTCAAGGACTCACTCCACATGGAAATTGGGAATTCAAAGCTTAAAATTAGTAACATATATGTATCAGAAACTAAGTTAACACAACCCCATGGAAATCAAAGAGTATAAAATTATCCACAAAATCCCAATTTAATCACAGGTATTCATGATAACAGAATAAGGCATGAAGATGAATCTACTGAATTGTATTCCTTTGTGTCACACTAAGAGAAATAAATACGGCTAGAATCAGAACAGTATGATGGAATGATACTCTAGTAGTAGCAAGATGGTTCATGTTGACCAACAGATGAAAGGGGTCCACATGCATGTCTGACCACTGGTCAAGCCTGGGTAGACAGGTAGAACTTGTGTCTCTGACAAGCTGTATCGCCTGCGTGTACAAATTCCTCCGCCATGGAAACAACCTTGGAAAGCATTGAATGTATAGGAACTGTGTGTGGTCAACATAACTGACAATAATGCAAGTGTAAATAATGCAGGTTCTTTTTCTCACCAAAACTATTTCCCTTAGAAATTACCCTAGGCATCTCATGGAAGGTCATTGACATAACTGTTATTATGTATAGTTGACATAATGCATTTTCTTAGGAATAATTACTGGTATCTAAATGTTACTCTGTGAATGTTCCTGACGGGACATTCTGCTTGTTATATCCCTTATAGTTATTACCCCTTTTATGGTTCTTGCTCTCTTGAATATATCAATTAAATCTGCCAAATATTACATGCTAAATATTTAATAAATTCCCAGATAAAATACATGAAATCATATTGCCAAGTAAATATAATGCAAAAAGACAAAAACAAATATTTTATTGTTTCAATATTTACATGTTTGTGTTAAGCAGACCAATTGTAAGGGTACTCCGGAGTAAAACCGGCTACAAGAATCACTTTACCACCCTTTGCCTTTTGTTGCATCAGTGAACAACCACTCTTAGCAATTCTCTGAACCCTAAAATTGGAGCAATATATTTTCATATCAACAGTCTGGCACGCTGATCCTAACCCTAAAGCAAAGGTTAGGTTTAGTTTGGATTTATGCCAGTAATACACTGCATAAATCCTTATAAATAACATTACATGTATGTGGGTCATATTCTATGAGGTATAAATTGAACTATAGTTAGCTATAGTTGGAGAGGGTAGATTAGATCACTTATGCTTGTTTCATCCAAGGTATGCTGGCCAAAGCATGCGATGGTTGGAGATCAGAAGTCATGCTTGAAGCAATATACATTTAGCGTGTTACTTTTCACTCAGGATACCCATTTGTAAATACAAATACCTCCCCTAATGCAACCGAGGTTTGGAACCATGTTACAATATTGCCGCCTTAGAAGCCTTTGCGTTGTCCCTTATTTTAGGGATATATTCTTCTCTGCATAGGTTTATTCATCCTCATACATGTACATTTTGAATCAAGGCAAAAGATCCACATCCAGACACCATCCTTATTTTCATGACCATTTAAAGCTGCATTCCCAGATGACATGGATACAAAAATCTAAAGATGTTCTCCTTTTTGATCTGTTCTTTTTCTATCCATCTGAAAACCATTTGACCACAATTTACACTCTATACGCGTCTTGTAGGCAGCGGCTTTCCATAGGATTAACCGTTGCGGGCTTTGATGTTTTCTGCCTACATGACGCATATAGAGTGTTGGAGGATTTCATCCTGTTTATTTTTGCTGCAGGGCACATTTATGTCTCAGTGGCCCACCGAAATACTTTGCTGCATTGGTGTCCCTTATTTATTTATTTATTTATTTATTTATTTATTCATTCATTTCATACATTATTTTTATTTGTATTCTTTGTCCACAAGGTGATATTCTACCGTGATACAAGATTAAAAATCATAATACATATAAGTCAATTATTATCGCTCGTTTGATAACTTTGGTCCTATTGCGGCAGTATTGGTCAAACTATGAATATATATAGTTGGTATCTCTTTTGTCGTAATAACAGGAACCAAATTAGCATTACAAATCTTTCTAGTTAGGTGGCTCACCTTACACACAACATAGCCCAGGTAACTTTACAACTTTCACAATCTATTGTATTTGGTGTGGGTAACTTCACGCCATGGCCCCAACCACTATTACACTTCATTGCATAAGACACACCAATACGATTTCCACACGGCTTATTTGATACCCATAGGACATCTTCGCAATTTGCTAGAATAATTAGGTAAGGAAATCAATAAGTCAACGTCTATCAAGTTAAAAACCCAATGAAGCAAGCTAGACCAGGTCATTATTGGACTTGGCGATAAAAAAATTGTGCGTCGTGTTAAAAAGAGTAAGGGTAGGTTTAAATATGTGGCAAACTGCATGCTGTTTATTGACTTGTTTTAATTCCACATTCCACCGGGAATGTCGAGACTGCAGTTATTGGATTTCGCAGGTCATGTGCGTAGCTCAAAGACTCCAAGAGGCTAAATGCACCAAACGAACGTGGTATCATTAGGTTTGCTCTTTTAAGGCGTTAAAGTTAATATTGACTTGAGCATTTAAAAAAGGGATTGACTGTCATCAGGTTTAATCACGATTAATGCAACCAACTCGAGTCGTATACTGAATTTATAATTATAGGGTATACATATAAGCATTAAGTATGTTTATAGACACATCAAGTGTACTACCTTGTGTAGAAGAAGAATCTCATGCTCCAATAACGAATTGAACCACGAGATTATTTGCAATCCAAATCCTTCCCAGGCTTAACCCACTATTGTATATTTTCAGGTCCACGATGTGATTAAGAGAGAATGGTTGTAAGAAGTCTCAGTGAAGGATACATGTCTTGAACAAGGCCCACCAGCCAGCCAGGGGCTTTTGGTTTTACGAACAATTAGTTTCACCAATATATCCCTGTGATGTTATTGTCATGACTTCATTCATAATTATACACAATAGAGTGTGAAAAAATCTTAAGTATGCACTGACTGTAATATCCAAAACAAATAGCTCATTGGTACAATTTTAAATGTTCGTATGATCACAATCCAATCATTATCCTGATTCATCAGATCTGATCTATTACTTAAATGCATTGCCGTTAATTAAGGTCTTCATCCATTGGTTTTCAGCTGAAACAACTCGCACAATTCCGCTGATTGTTTTCTCTTCATCCAGAGATGGTCTCAACTTCATAATTCGTAGTCACTAAACTGTATGTAAGCTTACATGAATTACATTTATCTTAAGTGATGTTCTTGTTGAGTCTGTAAACACCGCATAGACCAATTAGTTAAACACATCCACATATAAATGCAAGAAAGTGGAAAGAGAGGTTGTACCTTCTTTCTCAAGACTCATTTCTCAGTACACGTGTGACTGAGAGATGTTGTTGAGACTTGCCTTGGGATAACCTTGTTGTTTGGCAAGGAGCCAGGCGGAGGGACAGACACCACTTTGTGCATTACAGAAGCATATTTTCATAAGATTTTGAGTTGAGGCAGAGGTCAGAACACAATCCCTTAATACTGTCAAGCAAACACTATCACACATGTTGGAATAATGTCATTTTGATCTTTTGAACAGTATATATTTTGTTTGGGCAGGCAAGTTTACTAATTTTGTAATCCAGTAAAAGGTTGAAACAATATTTTCCCCGAGTTTGAACCTTTGTTTAAACCGAATTCCTTCAGACTCCATGCAAAATAGCATCTCGTTCTCTCCTAGAGAACAGTGTTATGATACGGTCGTATAGAATGTAATTATTATAATTATTCTTATTACTTATTCTATTATCTATAGTATAGCACTATGTACTCAAAACTGATAACAATACTGCAATTGTGCCCTCCGTGATCCAATATTACTTTCGTTGGACTCAATGAATTAATATTTAAAACGTTTCTACCCTTAGCAATATAAATTCTCTAGTATGTTTGTCTATACCAGCCGTATCTGTGGTTGGCCAAAGATGATAGGAATATCTCTAGATCAACAATATACTTCTTTTTTTTGTATTAACAATACTTAATTTAATGTTGCATTCCGGAATACCGACGCACATTTTATTTCAGCTCACTTTGCAAGTCAAGGATGTATGATTACCTAATGAATAAATAAGATTATGAATAACATAGTACTAAATAGAAACATGTAAAATACCAAATGCGGAGCTTATGAGAGTAATCTGAGCAAGGATGGTCTCAATTTCTGAAGCTGACATAAGCTGTGTTTACAGTTGGCCAATGGCATTGATCTCTATACTCATTTCAACAGAAGATTGATTGTTCCCTCGTTTTTTTTGCAACAAAGGGATTGAGGAGCAACCTAGGGTCTTTACGCCGGAAAATATCCCTTTATATATAGCGATTCCCGACGAAAAAGGCCATTCAATTTAAAGCGATCCAACAGAATTTATTTTTATTTAACAGAGAGCGAACTTGTCAACTTGTCTCGCCTGAAAATAAACAAAAAATGTGGATCTTTTAAACTTAGGAGAATGGTTGTTGTGTTATTCCTTTGGATCTTAAAAGACGTCTCGGCATCCAACTTGAAACTTCGAACACGGATATGTCTAAAAAGACCATGGCAGACTAGCTAGGATATTTAAAAACTACATATTATGAGCGTGTATATTTCGATGATCGGAAGACGATGGCTTGACAATAACAAAAAAATCACCGTTATTGAAATATAATGTGGCTTCAGAATCGCATAGAAACCAACCATTTATTCTTCCAAATATTCTTCTCCTCTTCCCTATTATCCAATAGCTAGTTATATGGCTTTATCTATATAAACGAACCCAAGGATGTCTACTGCCAAACACTGGCATAGATCCGTAAACAGGTAAATCGACGGTTGCTGTTATTAAAATGGGACGATGGCGTCAGTCCAAGTGAGACAGTTGACACTGATATATCCTTGCCATTTGACAGGCAAGTCTCAAACTGTTCATATAAGAGCAATTGCGCATTCAAACAGGTTGGTGGTCCTCCATCGCTCAGTCTGGATCATCCCGCAAATACTATAATTACTTGGGAGTAATGTAATACCTATTTTGTGTGGGTATGGGACGCGGGAACTACTAATCGTTAAGAGGGGTTACACGAATTGCTTCCAGCCTCCTCGAAAGCTTCTGATTTAAATAGAATTAAACTTAATATCATGCATGGGTCAGAGGTATGTTTTTTTACTTATTTCCCCACCAAACTTGTGACGCGATCATCACTATAATTATTTTACGTCAATAACCCCCCTTTACGTAGGAATTGCTAATTGTTAAATCATTTTCAATGGGTCATTTTATTGCAGGGGGACAAACTAACAAGATTATAAGGTGCTTCATTAATTGACCACTAGATGTTACTGACAGTGCTGGTCGTCCATCTACACCGTGGGACCAATGCTGTATAAGCAGTGAACAATACTCACTACCCGGCCTTTAAATATCCTCAGCCTGGCCACAGGAGCTTTATCTGTAATCTGAGGTGGTTAAGGATACCTATAGAGCCTGTTCAGCACAGGTGAAATAGCCCAGGTGTACAAACATAGATAAGGAATCAAGGAATGTCTAAAATATCCTGCTACGACTAGATGAGACCAAGATCCAAACCACATTACTTGTCGCCGCTATACTATGAAGGCTCTTAATCTGTCTTTTAAGTACGTGTACCTCATGCATTACTGAATAGATCTAATTGAAATCTAATATCTGAGTGGGAATTAAGGATAATGCCCAGTACCACCAATTGACCATCGCCAACATTCTCCTTGATACCATTTTATGGGGATGTTATAACTCAAACTTTAACAAGTTAATTTGATAGAATTTAACGTGTAAGAGATTAAATAGAATAAGTTTCAGTACTGTGGACGACTGCAAAATCCGTGGATGTGAGAACTGGGCGAGAAGCATGTTAACGCCCCAGGGATATAGTCCTCATGTTTTAGATATGATGTATTGCGTCAATCGGCATGAGCAGCACCCATAGACGTTTTCCCTTGACCTCCCATCCCAGCAATATCAATACACAAAGCAAATAAAGGTCCAATAGGAGGCAACAGTGAATGACACATGTCCTATTTTGGTTTGGTCACCAGACATATTCTCGATCCTAGTACCGACATATATCTTTCATAAATATACATCCCGGCAGGCACAAAAAAGCATATAGGCCCTATAACATGAACAGTAAGTTAGAATGGTTCTGTATTCACAAAGAGGTTAGATACATCAGTATTGAACCTCTTTGGTATTCATCAGAAAGATGTAAAAAGTGTAATAAAAGAAACAAACTTATTGAAATGCACCTTTGAGTCTCTAGAATATTTTAGCCGAGGAAGTCAAATCGAACCTGCTACACATGTCAATGTCAACTTAAGAAGGTACAGTCTATATTTTAATACGTTTACCATGTATAGAAAGAAATTGGTATGCCACTCTCTGTCATTCGGTTATAATACCACCGAGACTCCAGTATCTTTAATACAAAGATGTCCTCCGAATCTTGTTTTGTGTCCTATTTATACGGTCAATTATGCCCTGAATGTCATATTACCAGACGGAAAGCACAATCATCGGCCCATCCAAACAGAATGAAATCATTTACTTGGCCTTTACCACATAGAAAACAAACACCTAAAGAATTCACTGAATTGGATTGAATAGAATTAATAAATTGATAATTAGACCAGGATTTATATAATAAATGAAACTAATGAATGTCTTGTTAAAGATTAAGACTGGAAAATATAGTTGTAAAAAAATTAAGTTGTACCAATGATAATAATTACTAATTACAAATGCCAGGCGGTATTTTCAGGATACTTAAGTGGAAACGGTCTCTTAGACAGAGAGGAAAACTTCTTTGCTATAGATAATCGTATGAAATAACCTATAGTCAACCAGAGGGAAAGTCTTTTGAGTAGAGCTTGGTGCATGGAAATATAAAATGAAGAAACGCTGACCTAATCAGTGTTTTTCACATACCAAAGCCTTGCTTCTGTGAGGGATTGCCTCCCACTTTGGCTGGGTACTATATATACAGGTTTTCTTTTTCTTCACTAAGTTCCCATGAATGACGCCATAGTCTTTATTACTAACCAGATGTTATGCTTTGCTTCGTTCAAATGCCAAGGTTGTGTTAGAACTCCCTATGTTGAAAGGGTTCGCATTTGAATACGCTAAATAACACATAATGATCAAGCTGAGGAAATGTGGATAGACAACATGAAATGCAGGGATAGTTTATCATATCAATATTATGTATTCAGAAATTGTCTTCCAGGCAACAGGCTTGATACATCTTGACCCATTGGTTGATTCTATAGTGATTGTAGATTCATTGCCTTGGCTCTTTAAATAACCATAGAACATTCTTTAAAATGCATATATGTTATACATATTAACCCTCAGATGCGAAAGCTGGGGTTTCTGCATTTAATAGGGACATACATATATATATGTATGTAAACATGTATGCAGCCCGTGTCGATGGATTTCTAGGACACTTCACATATTTGAGAGCAATGTAACTTTTGTTTACAAGGAGATAAAAACAAACAGCTTAATAGAGTATGCCTATGGACTTGTTCGAGAGGGTTAAGGCGATGGGGGGAATATAGTCCATGAGTAAATACATAGATTCGATTGAAATAAAGTAAACAAAAGAGATTTTCTAATTTTCTCAGGGCCGTTTAGGTTACAATTAGTAGTGAGCTATAAAAGAATGTGAGGAAAGACCAACGATTTAAAATACCCAGTACAGTATTGCTGAGGTCTATAAGTCTTGAAAAGCAAGAATAGTTTCAATGTTTCTGGCTTCTCCCAAAGTGTATTGACAGCAGTGAGTGGATGAAAAAGGTGAACGTCAGTGGCAAACAGAAAGCAGATGTAGACCAAGAGCGAGAAAGGCGCGAGGCCATGGGATCCCTATCCTTCCACGCCAACCATGAGGATCCAGTTCTAATAAATGGCCAAACTGAATTGGATAGGTGGGGGTTCTTCTATCTACCCAAGTTACCCCATATACTTCTACCAGCTTTTGTAATTTTCATATTTTGGAATTCTATTATAGCTCATATTTAGATAACGTATTTGCGTGTTGTATTGTTCAGAAAATAAAAATAAAAAGGGTAAATGTTAAAATGGTTATAATGGTAGTAGGTATTTGAAATAGGAGGAGCAATGTTTTGGTTGGAGACCTCTCACGCCCTCGTACTAGATCCCCTGCCATGGGTTTTCCTAACCCTTCAAGTTCCACCCCGCTTCACAAGGAGAATTTATGTGAAACAGGAGCTCTGGTTTTGTATCTCCGTACAAATGGTTTAAACACCTATTTTGAATTGATTTTTAATGATAAACTGATGTGTACTTAATCTCGCTTCACTCTCTAAATAACAAAGTTAGTACAGCTAGGCATCATGGTTTACCCAACACCCAGTTTTTTATCTTCATCTCCGCCATTAACTGACAGAAATTTTAAAAGTTACAAACCGTTCGATCCACCTTCTGGTGATGGGCAAACACACCCGACGGTGTTCCTATTGAGCACAGTTAGAAACCGCTTGATATTAAGATACATAACTTCAACTATATCTAACAAGATATGTCAAGAGTACTAAGCTTATGTAGCAAAATCCTTCCTTTAATCATATTTTAGCACTAATGTCTCTCTATATAAATGTATATTTCATTGACATCGCTTCATAATCAGGAATGGCCGTGGACGTTAATGTTGTTTGGCTTGAATTTAAAACCCCGCAGTGCTCACATGGATGGCATACAGGGCGTGATCGTTCAGATAACGAACAATAGAGGTGCACCACCTTTCAACGTTTCTTTGAAGAAAAATAGATATCAACACGTTTAAGAATGATCTCTTACGTGCGTATATTACCTAGCAATCAACTGGAACACGAAGAAAGTCGTTGCAGGTTGAGCTTACACACAAGATCTTTTAAAAGTAAACTTTGCGGCTCTCCTACATTTATCACTCTGAGCATGTCACTGACACTGTTCAGCCTCATAACAAGTGCAATGTATTGCTACCGGTCTTCCCCAGCAATCTGGGGTATTGTTATAGTTAAAATTTACCTGGGCTATGTTAAACATATCATTTTCATATCAAATTACTACGCGTTGAGTCTCGGCATATTTCATCATGGTACACCACCAGTATTGATGTACATTGTTAAACACCCTATATGGGTCTACTTCCATGCTGTATAGTTTAAAAAATCCATCTGATTTTCATTTGAAATTGAAAGATAACATATAAAGATAGTTCACTCTACACAGAGCAATTGAAACAAAACTGGATATTGTGTTAAAATATAAATGAACTATATTTTCTCTCGGTATTTGAATTAAGCAGTCTACAGTTTTCAGAGTGTTTGTTCCTGTGTCATGGCCTCTACATGAATTGAACAATTGATTATGAATCATCTGGGGGGCGTTTCATAAGTTCGAATAGCGCGCGCTATAGGGCCTAACGACAGTCGTTACCAAACATAGCGCGCGTTAAGGGCCAAAATTGACGTCAAATAACATTGCGTTACTATAACGAACGCGCGCTAAATTTATCGCTACCATAACGAACGCGCACTGCGCTAACTTATGAAACGCCCCCCTGATCATCTAGCCCTCTAAATGTACATTTTCTTAAATGATATCATAATAAGCTTCGTGCACTGTCCATCCCTTATCTTCTAAAATACCTGTCACTCATTCAAAACACATCTATGTGCCAGCAGAACCTTGTGGCAATAAATGACTAACTTTGATATTATATAAAGTCACGTATACTGTCATCTATATACAAGCATATTGGAAAACACGCATCGATGCTTTACAAATTTATTGTGGCATCTGTGAAATAACATTTCTCTCCATATTCATCATGTTACGCACCTAGTGAAATCCTCCTTATTGGTACTACACTCTATACGCGTCTTGTAGGCAGCGGCTTTCCATAGAGTTAACCATAGCGGGCTTTGATGTTTACCGTCTACAGGACACGTATAGAGTGTAGCTCCCTAAATGTACAGCATTCATCTGTACGCTCAGTGATTCTAAGCTATTTGACCCCTGAACTAATGAGGCTAGGGGTGAGAGACGATCACTGAGGCGTGAATAAACTATCCTTTCCCTAAAGCAAAGAAACTGTAACTGTTGACGGTGATAACATTGATGCAATCTAAAAGAATCCCAAATCGGGGTGAGCAAAGGGCAAACAACATGTATAAGCTGTAATCATCGCCCGTAGTTGGTTGCCATCAACTAACGGTGTGAGGTGACTCTGAGCATGTGGGATGGCCATTTCCATACGAGTAAAAGTCTGATATAGATAGCTGCATCTTTAAAATCTCTACATTGCAAGTGATGGGCCATTGACCAACCATGCAACGAACACTTGGCTATTTTGTCCTTGGTCTTTACAGTTATAAATAAATCTATATTACTTTGGATATATTTTCAATTAAAGACTGCCAATCCTAAGATCAGCAGCAACTTAATTTTTAATATCACACCAATTCCTGATTAGAATACCAACAGGGTCCATCATGCAAGTCAGTTCAGCAATCGATAAAAGACAATCACAACGTTATTTCATTATTTTTAAAGAAATTGTATTTGCAAACAATTTCAGGATTAACCTGATATTCTCATGTTATACAACAAATATAATCTATTTACATGGAGTTGATGATCAACGTTTTTAACAATTTTAATTAGACTATCATAAATTATTAATTTCTTTTACCTTTACACCTCATATCAAATAATCTATACTAATATATTATTCTGCCATACAATATATGGTTATAACTAACTAAAGTTCTGACACGAAGTGATCCCAGCATTACCTGAATACTGGGTTTCATATTTACTTCAGACTCTCCATCACTGACTCCGCATTCATCGCCTCCCAGCTGATGCTACCAGGATGTACATCTCACATGGAAAAACAAATCCACGTGTCCGCAGGTAGTTTAGTGGGCGAGGATTGACCTTTACTCCAGAGGAGATCTGACTAACTAAGGTAAGACCTATATATGTCTGTGGGTCTAATCTTCTGTGAAAATCAGTATCAACGTCGTCGATCCTAAGGCCACCCATCTAGGATATACATTATTATTTCGCAAAGTAATTGGCACTAACTTTAGTAATTGTCACTAAATCCTCCTATGATACTCGTGATTTACCTGTACTGATTAAAACTCAATTGATATCAGGACATGTTACTACTCAAGTTGATATTCCGCGACAGGAAAATTCCATTCATGAGTTATAGAGATAATGACTGAACCAGGTTTCTTTAGCAATATGCTACCCTAGCATTATTTCATGGCCTGGGGTTCTGGACTAGATACGAGAATAGCAACCCATTATCTGCACCCAAATACAACCAGACATTTCTGACATACATTTCGACTTTAGACACTCTATAGTGTAGTATCATAACAAGAACCCAAACATCATAGATTATATAGGGTCAATAAATATACCAAGAATGTACAAAAACGGTCTGTCTTTCTACTAATGGTTATACAACGATGTGACCAGATGCCACTTTTTCAGGAAGATTAAAATAATTAGCTTTGTTCTGTAGAATGACATGTATACTATTTCGGGAATGGCCTCGTGAATGATAAAAATACACCGTGTACCGTTTTGGGAATCAATGAAAGATACAGTCTCCAAAAGGGACAAGTAATTAGTATACTCATAGGGGGCCTATTAAATGAAGTTCTCAAAGTTCTTCGCACAACAAAATAAATGTGACTAGAAACATTGGTGCATTGTTATAACACCAACGTCATCAGGGTATAGACTATAGATCTCTATTACATAGTCAATGTATTGGGACCTTAATTGGTTATTGGACACCCCATCACCGCAGCTAGTTCATATTGATAAACAAATATCATAATATGTGGTAGACACGCTTACAGTTATGTTACCAAGAAACATAAAACTATTATATGTTTTTCTCAGTCATATAGACCGTTTAATGGGGAGCGTACTGTGCTTATTTCATTTCCGAAATATACACTCGCAAATTTATGCCACATTGACCTACTCAACCATTCATAATGAAGATAGAGAGTATGCCATCGAAGCCGGCAAAAACATATTGCTTATGGAAAGGACTGATAAACGGCAGTGTATTTAAGATACAGATGCATTCTCAAAATAAACAAATCTCTCAATAATTACTCTAGAAACCAACCGCGCCTACAACACGGCCCTCTCAGAGAGTGTTAGTTTGTTTTAGCATTGCCTCTCATCCCCATAACTATTGTTTATGTTCCTTTCCACTATATATATTCTGACTTTTTATCTGAAAGTTAACAGAGGAACTCCAAACCAATGAAATTATAAGTTTTAGCCTGTGCTTTATAGTATTCCAGGTATATGAGCCGCGTCTTTTGAAATAGAATGAAAGAACCTGTCCAAATTTTCACAACTGAAATTTGAATTAACGCGCAAAATGAATCATCACAATAATCCATAATGGAACTATAACCTGGCAATATTTCCCCTTTGCTATCTAAGCCCGTTCTCCCTAAATATAGAATTCACAGAGCAAATATGAAACATATGTACTTCAATAGCAAAGTATCCGAAACTCATTAACACTTTGGAGTGACAACGAACGAAAAATATTGGCGAAGACTGGAAGCCAGTCTAGCTAGTGCCGTAAGTGCTCTCGTGTGTCTGGTTAGACCCTTAAACAGCATGAGCGGCTCGTGCTTCTATTTATAACACAATTCCACCAGGAAGTGTTCTAGGAATGAGAAGGGTCAGAGGCGCGGTCAGGAAGGGTTGTACCTCACTATAGATCGGTACCGACATCTGCGACCCTAAAACTTGTCAAATCACCTCCCCGAAACCAGTTTACCGATTATATTTTTAGGAATTATTAGCGTAGAGCGATGACTGATGTGTCATTCGAAAGAGAATAAAAAAAGCTTTTCAATGATACCAATCTTTCCGACCAACTCTCGAAACTAGTTTTTGAAAAAAAGCAATGAAAATCATAAAAAGCTTACAAGTTTTCCTTTTTGCCGGTTCTGCTACCACTTCGGACAGCTTTGTGTCATGTTTAAAAGTTATTTGAGAAGCAGAACTGCCTTTATTGAGTGCCAATTACAGTGTAAACAACGTCAGAAATATCTGCTCGTCATCCATAGCTAATGGGAACGATTGTCTGTGTGTCTTTCCTGTGACACCATTCTTAACAAAGAGGTCAAGGCTCAAGCTCATTTGCATATTGTGGGTTCCCGCCAAAGATGACTGTACCGTATGACGACGTCTTATATCTGTCAGATCTTACGGCGCACAGTGCACATGTGCTCAGTAGTGTGTCAATTAGCGGTAATCATATAATAAAACTTTCATAACTAGGAGAACATAATTCTAATTCAACATTATCGAATATTCCATCATCTGGTCTTTTCTTTGAATTACAGCTATTAACAGCTCTGGTTGGACCAACCTGAGGTAAAACAAGTAGAACCATAGCTAACCATGCTTTTGTGGGGTTCGTGGGTTCGTAAAAAAACAACTTGCAGACTTGAATGCCTTACATATAAGTCTACAATAAATTGAATTTGTCCAAGGCTTATTTAGTTACTATTACTGAGTAGCATACAAAGGTTGATGATGAATATTCAAAAACAAATATCAGTTGATCGATTTGTTTAGCCTATTATCAACGATCCGATGTGAAGTTCAAATAGGCCTATAAACTTGACTGTAACTTGTAGGCCTAATATTTATTTGATATGGTGATCATAAGAGTGATGGTTTTATATTAAAGTGAACTGCTTACAGGAAGACGTAGATTGATTCCCCAGTTGTAGGCCTACCTGTGTATATCCTTTTATTCTACTCAATTCAATGGCTATACCCATCTGAGCTCATCTGGAATAATTTCGAATAGGCTAAAATCAGTTCTATTATCTAAAGATAAATATAATTTTTAAATATAATGTTTAAATATAATGTTTTTGTTTTAAAACTCCAGTCTTACTATTGAAACCTATGAATATTTTGACGAACAAGATATATTGCAAGTTTTATGATGAAATTAAATGCTCAGTTAACTATCTGGAGGGTTTGTTTTTTTACATTGTTTTCACGATAAGGCAAGTCATCAATTATTCCATATGATATCAGATAGATATTACAAATTAGTCAAGTTTATGTTTGAAGTTCCATAAATAGATTACCATGCATAGCATACTTTAAGGCTATACTGAGATTTTACAGAACAGAATGTTATATGATGTTGATGATGTCGCATAAAAACGGCCATATTGATGATGTTCTTTGCTTTCCATATCTCATGAAGACCTAGACTACTTTTGATATTGGATTTTTCAAATCAAACTAGAGAGGATATTTTACGGTACTTGTTTTAATTTCATTAACAATATAGATCTATTTCTATTTTATTATTTAACGTTACATTTATAACTTCTAATATAATTCAGTGTTTATACATATATATGGGCACTGCACAAAGCCAAATTTTGCTATTAACTTGTCAAAACCATTTCATAACGTTTATTTTCAATGAAGATATGGGTGCTGCATAGCCTACATTTGTCAATATTCCAGTGTCACTGACTGAGATGCTATCCTTTCGTTGATTATAGGCATTAATTTTATGAATTGCACAAAAATCAGTAGATTATTCTGGTAACATATAACAGCTAGTTAACACATACAGAAGCTGAAGCTTCTTCACGAGATTCAAGCCTAAGAAAATCCAAATATATCAGCAAATTTTCTATCGGTGAAGTCTCTCCCTTCAGAGAGAACCACAATAATAAGACTGAACATGCAATGTTTAGGATGTATTTCTTTTATATTCATAATCAATGTTAACTGAACAATTAAACAAATTCTAAAAATTATTCTGACTAGGTACTCGAAAAAACATCAGCTATGAAATGAAATCTAATGTTATTTAGAGACATCTCCCGAAACAAACTTTTCCTTGACATATCATATACTAGGATTTGAGGGAAACTGCAAATTATTTCCTAAAACGACACCATTTTAGGGGCTGGCAGGACGACCTACTATGTAGAGGCTTCTGTCCCATTCTATGTCATTATGGAATAAAAGTTGTATATATATTTCCCTAAATAACAATGACATCATCACTAAACAG
The DNA here is from genome assembly GCA_942159475.1 of Sthenelais limicola. NCBI lineage: Eukaryota > Metazoa > Annelida > Polychaeta > Phyllodocida > Sigalionidae > Sthenelais > Sthenelais limicola. Next base: position 54,681,855 of record OW804100.1, on the reverse strand, counting down.
GTTGCACCTGCACCATCAACAACTTTCAATGAGAATAAATATAAACGTAATGTCTTATATATAATTGATTAGTTTATACCTCAATACATTTAACAAATTATTTAAATCGTACTATACTAGCTAGGGTCCCATTATGGTGCATACTTACTGAACAAAACAACTCATTATAATATCATATTTGTCCTATTGAAATGTACATTGTATCACTGATTTAGTCAGTGCATGGTGAGCCAACAAGTTAATCTCTCTGTCCAGCCCACCAGCATAGGTTATTGGTACTTCAGTTACCTTCCAGTTAACGTATCAAACCATAATGAAAGAATGCAATATATAATGAAAATTCTATAGGGGGAGTATTGGATGAAAGATCAAAAATGGAAACTTTTCTCACTAGATCAAGCTAAACAACATGATCCGCAGGAACTCAGCATTTGTTTGGGAATAAAAATGTACTCAAATTACTCGTAAATCAAATATATAAACAATGCTCATTCAATGGGGGTTGTAAAGTTGTGGTCGCATCACAAGATGCATGGTCACTATACTGAGTCAGAATACTATAGTGGCTCATTTATAAGCTGGACCGACCGGCATCACTGGCATATTCATATGCCTCAAGCATTACTGACGATTTGACCCACGCCATCTTACTTATCGACACTACCAACAGATAACCCGATGGTCCGCCGAAAATCATATTTCCCGACCTCCCAGCCACCAAAACAATGTTCCCATGCCTAGAGAAATTATATAGACTGCGATTACCTCCAATACATCAAGGTATATCTGGTATAATAAGTGAGAAATAACCGATTCCCCGACCCCTATATGGTAAAGCATGAACGGACATTTTACCCTGTGTATGGCCATGTGGCATGACTCATAGAATGAAACCCCACTCCCCCGACTACCGCACATAGCGCAGGGGGAACTATCTCGCCTCCAGACCTGAGGGTTGGCAGTTCAAGGCTCGCCTGGGCCTCACATCTTTTTTTTTTCATCCTCTACTTGTTGGGCCGTGTAGAGCTGTCACTCTACACGGCCGGGACGGGACGGTGGGTGGGTTTGATGATTTGTGGTGATGGGAAAGGCAGGAGAAACAAAATATCCTATATTATCCGCCAAACACTATAATATCCTAGTTAATTTAAGAGTTGTTGTGACGATAGTGTACCCTGGGGCCAGTCACCCTCTGGATCACAATTTAAAATATCAAATGTAAGCCGGGAGCATGGGTGTCATAAAAGCTATACATGTGATAACACAGGCTTGGTTATATGTCTTTCAGTGCAAAAGCCCTACGAAAGCTTGAAAGCAAGTGGCATGACGCCTACTGTGACGTCACGACTGGCTTCTATCCCAATCGTTTCTCACCCAGGTAACATAAATTGTTACCTGGGAGGTGCTTGGTTATATATTATATTATGTCATGGCTTCTATGCCCCCTTCCCCATCCCCCGACCCCCAACACACATATATTATACCTTATCAGAACCTATCAGTTCTGACCACAACATTGCATCAGCATCTATCTCATTGGGAACGTTGTGGTGGGCCTACTCCAGGGCAGGAAAAACTGTAACCTTTCATTTTAACATCTCTTGTAGAAAACATTGCGCTTTAGTATTTACAAACGAAAAATGCATTGCCAGTGCTTATAGGTCAGAGAGAGATAGTATGTGAAGCAGTAGTTAGCAGTGGGTGATAGAGATGAGAAATAGAGAGAGAGACAAGGGGCATGGGGGGGGGAGCAGGGAAAAAGATAGAGGGATGGGGGAGAGAAAGGGAGTGAGCCAGAGGGGGAGTGAGAGAGAGGAGAGAGTTTAATGCAAGGGTACAACTTGCATGTGCGTAGCCATGAAGAGGAGGGAGGGGGGGGGGGGGCAACAGGCGGGGTGGGGCTGGTAGAGGCATTGTCCTGCCTGAAATAAACTGTGCTGATGAACTATGAACTTTACTATTTGTAGCAAATAATTTTGGTGATGACTGGTACCAAATTTGCCATATTTACATTTACATTAGAGGGATAGAGTGCGTGTGTGTTGGGGGGAAGGGGGGGGGGAGAGGAGGTATATGGAACCAACTAGCATTGGGAGGTATGTTAAAAATCGCACCATCTCCACAAGTTTTAATGTCCCATATCGTTTGTGGTGATATTATTTTAGTTGGGGTGGAGAAATATTTTCAAAATGTGAAAACTTGTAAGCCAATCATGTCGAGTAACATTTGTAAAGGAGGGAGAGGGGGAGGGGGGTGGGGGAGAGGTGAATAGAACAAGGGGGATGAGATGGAGAAAGGGGGAGGGAGAAAGAAAAAAAGGAAAGGGAGAGGGTGGGGGTAATCGGAGAGGGAAGGAGAAGAGAGGGTAAGAGGGAGACAGAGGAGTGGGATGGGGGAGAGAATGAGAGAACCTAAGGGCAGGCACTCAGATAGTTTTATATGATAGTAAAAAGAAAATAGGGTGGAGATGTCAATGGCTTTTTTCCTGCCCTAGAGTAGGCCCACCACTGTTGTCCCAATGGGATCAAATAGAATGTAATATACACAGAACAATGCTATTTCATGAACGTAATTTATGCTTTATAGAAGCACTAATAAAACAAAACAAAATATTAAGTGATAAATGATTGTATGGCATAACAGCAGACAGGTACAAAAAGATCTTTGTAAGCTGGGAACCAATATAAGTTGATTGTAAAAGTATCCGCAAGACCAAGATCCAGATAGTGTGTGGTACTAGATTCCCGCAATATTCAAGAAATTGTGTTGATATTAAAATCAGTATAGTGTAAACATGCCTATTTAGTCAGGTTCACTGGTACAGTAGTAAGGCATTAGACTTCCAAATGGAACACTGTGTGATCGAATCCCAAAGTAGACAACCTTTTTAAATTTGACTAATTTTCAAGTCATTTTATTTCACTTATATCTCCACATCTGGGGCTCGGATTTCTTTTAATCTCACACATTGAGTTATGTCATTCCCTTTTGGTTGGTGAAAGAATTAGCAAGGCTAAGATCGAATTAAGGGAGTTAGAAGGGGTTTGGGGATACCATGATTCCTCAGACCTGGGTGTTGGGTGGCGGAACTAAAGCTTGTGTTTATTTTCCGCGAGTCCATGTGCTACATATTACATACTTGATCATCTGGCAGAAGCCTTAACTTTTAAAACATACTATCACTTGGTATAAATCTTACAACTAAAGACATCATGTTGATATGAATGCAAATAATTATGAAGAAATATTGTCGTTAGATGTGCCTGAACAATCAGGGTGTATACATCTAGTTTAATAAGAAACCAAGTATACATGTATAGACACTGTTTTACTATATGATATGCATTCTAAGGGGGTTGGGATTATCAAGCATTGCAACGCAAATCATAAAGTCAATTTTTGTCGAAGAGGAGAGGGGAAAAAGAGAGAATTGCAGACTTAACCTGCTATATTCCAAGTGCCAAAGAAATAAATGTAAAGAAATGTTGAGAGAAAATGAGGCACGCTGCAGGTTGACAAGTGTGAAGGTTTCTATAGTAAATGAACGCAGAAAATCCATATATCTCATAATTATGGCTGGTCCTATTCATGCATTTCTCAGGGGCAAGTAAAATTCTGATTCATTGGAATAAAAATTTAAAGGAATCAGAATGGCAGTAATAAAATCAGCCAAACAACAGACTTACATTGTACCACCGAAGTCTCACAGACTTTCAGGTTGGAAAACCTAGAGAATTGTATTTTGTATAAACTTGCAATCCTCGGTGTTTAAAGAATAACAAAATGTTTCTTATTTTAAATGTCAGAACTTCAACCTATTTTGTTACTAGAATGGATGGTAAGTTACATCGATATCAGAATATTCTATATATTCTGGATATATGATAAAAGACAGGAATTATATTAATAAAGGCTGAAAAATGTTGCGCAATATTACATAAGAAATATGAATCATAAAGGTAACAAAGCGCTTAAATAACAATGTATTTCTGTTGGACCAATCCTTTCTGGATGAAGTAGATGGTGAGACATTATCAACTTCTTGGCTGGGGATTTGACTCAGATGGTCATCACTGCTGCTTGAATGGGCTTCTTGTTATGATGGGCATGGTGTATGGATGATGTGTCCAAATTTGGATATTCAGAGGGAGAATGACTGGAAGAATACAAAGTGGAACATTACATTAAGCTGTATAATTATGATGTGTTAATTAACAAGAAAGTGGTTCAAAGTCGATCAGACTTTTCAGGGACTTTTGTCCCCAAAGTCAAAATATTTAATCTTGAAATCGTAAAAGTCGTTCACGAAGTCAAAATAGTCGATTGTGAAGTCAAAATCCTTGTTCCTAAAGTCAAAATAATAAGTCAAAATAATCAATCATGTAGTTGAGTCCTTTGTAAAGTCAAGATAGTCCTTCGTAAAGTTAAGATAGTCGACTGTTAAGTCGAAATAGTTGATCAAGTAGAAAAAGTTGTTCCTAAGTAAAAATAATTGTAAATTTGAAATAGTCAAACGTAAAGGTGAATAGTCAATCGTAAAGTTGAAATAGTTGATCGTAAAATCAAAATAGTCAATTGTAGAGTAAAAAATGTTCATGACGTAAAAAAAAATGTCTGTCATAAAAAGTTGTTTGTAAAGTCAAGATAGTCCTTTGTAAAGTCGAGCTAGTCCTCCATAAAGTCAACATAGTCAATCGTTAATTCAAAATAGTCAATAGGTAAGTCAAAATAGTCATTCGTGAAGTTGAGGGCAAAACTTTACTTCGGACATAACATCAGCTATATCTTATCAATGGTCATAACAAGTCCATTACCCTCCCCTTGTAATGATATCAAATGTGTGTTTATAGTCATAATTCCCATGATAACAGTTCATTAGATGATATATGAATAGAATATTAATTTACAGGAAATTATACTACAAATTCTTAATTCAATTTCACCCAGTTAGATGTTCCTAATTAGAACGGCTATACAACAAACATACATTATTAAACAAGCCACCTCCCCTCTCTCTGTCTACAGGCTACGTTCACTTTTTTAAAATTTAGGTTCTAACCAAATCTATAGGCCAGTGGACCATGTAGGGAGGACTTCGCACCCCTCTCGACCTACAGAACCAGCACAACAAAATCAGATTACCTTTATTTCATATCCTGGCATTTTTATATTTCAATTAAAATAATAATGATAATGATAAAATAATAATGATAATCTGATATTGCAACTATACAATATTGTGTTATGACTAGTGTAACCCAACTTATGGCTGTAAAATATACTGTATTTGCCTTCAAAATGACATAATTTCTTTCAATGATTTAATCTAAAATATTGATGTAGTTTACATAAAAGCATTTTCTTTGAGTCGTTTTATTCTAATATATACATGAAGAATCACCCGTACAAACATGTTACAAACAGCTTTGTGAATAATAACAGTACATTACCCTAGTCTTTTTAATCGAGTTAGTATATATTGTCTTAAGTTATACAATTCATATTGACCTTTTAGATATATTGCTTGATCTGATATCATATCAATTTTAACTGTTAGACTAAGTACGCTGACACAACAATATTTGTTTAATTTGGTGTAAAGGTAGATTATTTCCGTTGGAAGTTTATACGAGTTAAATGGCAATGCATGACAACAAGTATTTACAAGGTGTGATCCGTGTGTGTGTGTGTGTGTGTGGAGGGGGGGGGGTATATACCAGTACTTTAGTCAGATATATTAATAAAGCATCTAAAATGGCCTCGATCCCTCTTTAACACAAGTTAAAATCTCACATTTATATTTTGCAGATATCTAACCAAGTAGCGACCCCACTCCCCATAATGATTAAATAGGATATTATTTAGAAATTAATCAATATTCACCTTCACCCCCGCCCCCCCCGCACACACACACACCGGGTGACATCACACACACTCCCCAAACCCCTATTCTTTCCTTGATCAGGTTGTAACTACACTCTCATGAATAGAAAACATCGCTCTGATTATGAACCTTATTTTGTCTACACCCTGGGGAAATAATTCTTACTTACCTCGATATATGATCCCGAAATTTCCTCCACCAATAATATTATTGCCTGGGTATTATTGGCACAGCTCAATTTCCCATTGTCAAGTGTCTTGCCTCTTGGCTTGTCTTAGCGTTGAAATCACGTTATTCATCTAGTTATAACATATTAATTAAAACTACACAAACTATAGGTGTAGAAAAGACTCTTCTCTCCACTCCCAAGCGTTATTTCGTCACACATTGCAAAGTAAAAGTGGTTTCTTCCACATATGATGATCGTTGCCCTTCACCTTCTGCTAGTGTTGCGTCGTCGGCACGCATGGCGTGAGCGATAATAGGGGACTAAAGTCGTTCCGCACTCAAAATTACTATAAAAAAACTAATTTTGAAAAAGATTTTTCGGAAATAATTTTTGCTACATACAAAACTAGATTTTCACCATGAAAAAATATACAACTTTTTATATGTCTGGCATTTATCGGCAAATAACAATTCCGGACGCGGCTTCCGGTACCGATCTATAGGAGAGCAATCCCCCCTGCAACGGCCTAAAGATCTCGGGAGACTTTTCTATGTTGCACCTACATAGGCTAATTCATTAGTGAGTTACTGCCGGCCCTGGGTAGATATGAGAATATGGGTGATACAGAGGGGGTGAAAAAGTAGGACAGCGTTACCTCCCTCTACTCTTAATTTTTGCCTGGAATTTTCAAAATTCCTTTGATAATGAATATCCAAGGAAGATAGCCGATAAAATATACACCCAAGACAAATTATCGAGATATTTTGATTGCTATAAGGGATCAATTATAAAGATATAATCCAAGTGATGGTGACGACCCTTACACATATTGGGATAATTTTCAAAGAGTAATGGGGAGCTGTCATGATATCTATTGGGATAGAGCAGAGTACTAAGCTGTATGTATTATGTTTATGTTAGTGCTGGACGGTGCAGTACATACCAAAACATATGATGTAAAGCGAGCAAAATAGAGCTCAAAGTCATTGGGTGAGCAGAAGCTGATGACTCAGATTGGGTATACATATACATGTGCTACAGGTTAGAGGTCTCACACGCTCCAACTAATTCATTATACAGGTAAGAATCTAAATATAGCATTAGATAAAGTCTTGACTAAGCCCGTGGGAAGGACATACTGTTCTAGGAAAGTTCTAGGAATGAGTTTATCAGATATGATGAATTGTCCAAACAGGCGTATATCCTGTGTGTAAAGCGAATGGAATTCTGCTTTGTGCTAAGCTTATTATTCAGGTAAGACAGTATATCGTACATGAAGCTTCATATCACATACTAATTTCAGCTTTCCATTCCATTTTATGTTATCTTAGAATTTATGTCAAGGGACTAAAAGACATTTGTGAATGCTCAAGTGTTAAATTATTTTACTCTTCGAATACATTATGAATTGCAGTTTATGTATACATAAATTGTAATTCATAATGTACATATGGTATACATGTAGGGGGGGAGTAGCTAAGAGTAAAAGCGAGAAAACAAAGCAGACCCCACCCGTAAAAGACGGTAGCTTATTAGCCCGAATTAAACCGAACAATTAATCTTCATTTTGCACCAGGGGTGATGTCATATTGTACAAACGCAATGGTTAGTATTTCTATGCCGGAGTACAACTCATCATTGCCAATTAACACAGTAGTTAGTTTAATTACTTTTCCAAAGAGCCATATTTTATGAGACCCATTAATTCCATACATTTGTGTGGTTATTTGAAGCGCAGTTCAAGAAAGGTTTTTAAACATGCTTCGGGCATCACTGTGCCTGGAGGGAGAATATAATGAGGTTTGGTTTTCAGCACTCTATTATAAATGCAAACTTAGTTATCTTACTAAATAAATACATGGTTTAACTTCCTAATCATTGGCGAGTAACATCAAATATGTGCATATATACGGAAAACAATCGTCACTACAGCTGAATTGATGTATCCAACGGGGAATAGTAATCGGTTTCATTCTAAAAAGTTATCCTGTGTGAAAATATCACTTTCCAGCGACAATATCCCAGTACAATATTGCTGACAGCTCCTTTTATTCAAATTAGCTGGTAAGATTTCCTGGGGGCAGATACAGAAGTAAATGTATAATTTATGTCTAGACTCCATTTCTCCCATCTTTCCCAAAATTACCTCATCCCAGACAACTAATTAAATGTAAATATCTCTTACCAGACTGAACAGAAAACAAATGATTTATGAATTTTATCGCGGTGATCTGGCAACTACGAGACATCCTTGGGGTCACCAGAGTACAATACCCAATTGAAACAAAGCATATTAACCTACTCGCCTGCAACGACTATACTGACCTAACCTTTCAAATAGACACATGAAGAAATTTAGATAGCGTGTGGTAACGCTGTTATTGTTAATACTGAGAGACCATCGTTTTTTTAAATCTGTCCAGTTTGGATGCGAGACATATAACAACATTTTGTCCAGTTTGGATGCGAGACATATAACAACGTTTTTTTTTCAAATCTGTCCAGTTTGGATGCGAGACATATAACAACTTTTTAAAAAAAAATCTGTGCAGTTTGGATGCGAGACATCTAACAACGTTTTTCAAATCTGTGCAGTTTGGATGCGAGACATATAACTTCTGACATAACCAACCTAGGGAGCCCCATGCCTTCAGGTCCATGATTGGTATTCAATGCCTAAGGATATGGACCACTGGAACTGATCTGAGGGTTGAGGGGTTGTTTGTATAACCCAGATTCATAAATGAATATAATACAATGTAATATTATTTGAGATGAGTGCAATGAGTACTAATATGAATAGGTAGGGGGGCCACTAAATACATTATGTTGTATTAGCATGCAGCAAGACGTGGTCCCTTTTTCTCTCAAATTTAGCTAAACGTGTATAGATCTATACTCTTTCGTATGGACAATGGGGAGGGCCAATGGTATAACCGTGTGAAAGTATTATTATTAAAGTTTCGTTCAATAATATCAATATTCTATGGTTGAAACAATTATCATTTTATAGGTAGCAATATACAATCACTTGTCAGAATATGAAAGCAGTGCCTATCAAAACATGACAGGGATAAAATGAAATGTCAGTCGGATTTATCTTCCCATCTCTACTGTACTCTTTGTATGTTACCGACTCGACTAATCTACATTCGCTCGATCAATTCCCCGCCCTTTGCATGCCAGGGCACAATAAAAAAGGTGAAGATTTGGAATGAAATGTGACTGGGATAATGCACAGCATCACCCTCATTAGCTAAGCTGTCACCATTGGCTAATTGCGTCTTAATTAATGCCACTATGTTGAGGGAATGACTCAAGGGTTAGAGGGCGTAGGCAAGTAATGCTGGTGCCGCACAGTAGGCATGTCATCCTAACACAGATCTAGAGATGGAGTGTTTTCCTACTGACTTAAGTTAGAGAGGGTTGATTGTTGAGTCATTGGCAGTAAATCATATGCAAATGCTGTATCATCAAATCTCCAGGCAGCGCAATGGAAATGATATAAGCTCGTTCATATCCGATTATAAAATACCAAAATATGTTTACATAAAACGGAATAAAAAGGGTTGTGTTTTGGGGTTAAACTTTCATAACGCATAATAATGTATGAATGTCTATTATGATGTGCATGGGTAGGTTTAGATAACAATCAATGTCTTGTATATTTCTATTATAGAAAATCAAATTGCGAAACAATTATATAGGGAGCTTCAACTTTAAAGTGCCGGTTCAAACTAGACATTATTCTCAAAATTTAGTTCTTACATTCTGACGCTGGCATAACATGCCAATGCCTTTTTATAGCTTTCTGTTTACGAACACAGCGTGAATGTGCAAAGCATTCAAACCGAACATTGCTTTGACACCTTTTGCCTATCTGTGTCACATTGCATAAAAAGAAGGCCTTGAGTGGTATACTTTGGCTCGGGTTGCCAAGAATATATTGGCAGCTTTCTAAATCATGTGTCGACCTCAGAAGAACATACGTTTTCTAGACTTAATACCCATCGTTATATGAATGTGTTTGTGTTCCTCTATTTTATATAAATAAACTCACAAGACATAAAACACTCCCAGCATAGGGCGATTCTCATTGTTCCCCAGACATGTATGATGTAATATTCCCTTTAATGCATTGAATTCGAGCAAATCATTCATGAATTGTAGAGATAAAAGCGGGGTGTTAATTCTTACACTGGGAGGTGCTTGGTGCACTTGTCCTCATAGCTGAAAACTACAATATAGAACATTTTGTTTCGGCTAAGCAACACGATCATAAGATATCTATCCATATATGATTGAGATTATATCGTAGTATGAGCCCCAAGCCAGGAGAATTTATTAATGTGATCCTGACCCAACCAAGCCAGCCGAGTATCACATAGATGACTGGGATACTAGAATAATAATGGAAACCTGTATCAATGTATTACATATGCATCCTGGAGTATTATTTCACCATATACACAGCTATATAAGTAGTCGTTTTTCAAGGACCAGGGGATTGGGAGAGGGGGCATCATTGATAAATTATATATAAATGCGATAAGGCAGGTTATATTGAACAAAACCTTTAAAAGAATAAAAATAATATTTATAAATGTGCGATGTTTTTAAATAACAGAAATCAATAGCTTAAACATGATAACTGTGGATGTAAACCTTTTTACATGCCCTCAATGTATCAAAGTATTCGCACGGGTATCAGAATGCAGTCATGTCAAACAACAAATGCAAGCTTGGTACCTGGTCTAGCGGCCTAGTTTTTGATAATATTTTTAATGGCATAAAGGGACATGGGTTGAGCGGTGGCAAATGACGGTATCTTGATTTAGCGAAAATAAGGACTCGTGAAACATACGTTATAAGTTATAGTTGTTTCAAAACCCAGCACTCTAATATACATTCATAATGTGTATTATAGTATGGGAAAGTAATGTTAGAGATGGAAAATAGGCAAATAATATTGTGTAAATCATTGATAATGGACACCACGCGAAGTCAGATTCTCCAGTACATTTTGATCATTTTGATAACATAAGGTCCGAAACATCAGGGATTTGAAAAAGGTCAGTGACGTTTTTATTCTCAGACTGCCATACCCCTGAAATTGCACAATATATGTTTGGTCCGGACTGTGGCACTAAATAAATTACAAATATCGTATACAAGACACAACTCCTCACATACACGTATATTGACACTTCTAGTGCGATTGAATAATATCTAATATATAATAAATTGCCGGCAGTCACAGACCTCAGATCAGATCATAGTGAAAGGTGGCTCAATATAATGTAGAACGTGGTAAATAGATATACGGCCCAAAGCCAATATTATGGCCGATGGCTGTACACGTTTTTGTCTCATAAAATACAAAACACATGAACACTTGCTAAATTTATGCACATGTCACCCTGACCGACTTCTGCCATTAGCAGAAAATACGAAATCGGTCTGAACAAAAATATATGTAGACCAAGATAATCAAATGCTCTGATTGATTGCTAACCACACTAACATGGCTTTAACATTATGCTTCATACATAATTGATTATATCCAAGTCACCACCCACTGATTTTCTGTGACTACAATGTCTGGACCAGGGAGGTGTATATATAAGCAACGTTGAATGACTCCCTTTCAGATTTTGAATTCCGCCCGTATTGTCAGAGAGACTGTAAGTGAATGCCGTTGCACTTCGTCAATGGGTGTGATGAACGTACCCTTATTATCACATGCATATAATGGAGTCGCATATATACCCCTGCACAATCTGTATGAGATTAATGTCTAATAAATCACCAATGACACCATATATCCTCTCTGCCTGGTGGCATCCTGTCATCCGACCCATATTATTAAACCCCTTAATCATGGGAATGGTGAGACGACTACCGTAGCTTAACACTCTCATATCCACTCAAGCTATATTTTTGCCGTAAATTATGGGGAAAATAATTATAAGACATCCTGTGAATCATTTAATTTCATGCTTTGGGAGCAATGACAGAGGCTAATTATCTGGGAGATATTGCAGAGCAGCATTTCTCACTTCTGCTCACGAAGAGCAGGAATTAACAAATGTATTAGCTCTGTCATAGAAGAGACGAACCACCGAATAATATAAACGCGTCAGACTGATTCCATACTAATATTTGTAATAGCTATTATCATAATATTCGATTGATGTGGCCACGCTTTAGTGTCAGAGCCTCTGTTCCTGTTAGTACATCAGCATGTCGAAGATTATCGACGGTTAGCTGCGTGTAATCCACGTAGGGAATCAGTCCCGAATTGGTTGGATTATCCCTAAATGATTCCATATCCATCTGCGAAGGTCAGGTAAAATTATAGGTATAAATCAGCTATATAATGATACGGGACAGCAAGAGTGAACTGCGCCCGGTGTGGTCTGTAATCGTTTATTCTGATTAATGAGACAAGTGTTGGATACAATATACAACAGGACTATTGAAGCAGAAATAAAAACACATCAATTGGTTAATCTTTTCATTCCATTTCGACTTGGATCTTTTCACCTATGTCAAAGATAAAGGTTAAGTGTTATTTTAACCAATACCATTGGTTGTAGTGAGAACTAGATTTGAGAGTCATTTAAACCTTGCGTGCCATTGTACGTGGGCAGAAGCTTGTTATTCACAGCAGGTATGCCATTATTTCCTCCATACCTCACCATGAATGGGATCCTCATCAATCAATGGTTGTGAATCTGTGTGTGTGTTCTAAGAATAGCTTCCACGTGAAACTTGTGACTTTGTCACTCGGGGTATACATGCTCCATCCATTCCTGCAGGTGTATTTCATTTTCAAAATAGTTCTGATAATCATGGAATTACACCTTCTACCATTGATATCTATGAGATACAAAGACAATTGCAGGGGTGAGTATCTACCGTATTCATAAACTGGCATCAACACATGGTGCCCCCTTAAAATACAAACTTGTTTCTCTCACAAAATGAAGTTTGGACGCAGAATTTATTGTTTCCAAAGTCCGAGCTTCTATCACGCATTCGGATTCCATTTAGAGAGCGTGAAAATTAGAGGGGCTAATGTGGCGAGATTGGACAATGGATCTCCTGACGGCTTGCATTCCTGGGGTGCGTTGTTGGATCCAGGACTTTGTTGTTCCCAGGGGAGAGCATGAGATGTTTGTATAGGAGTTTTGAGTGGTGATTAGAACCCCGGGATATTCTACCTTGTAAAGGCTGTTTGAAGGTAGAAGGAATATACCCCTCATATAGTATGTGTGCGTGTCTGTGTGGTATTAATAAGCTTAAGGAACGACTCTGCTAGATGAGTTGTATATTTTCTCAACTGGGCACTGTCATTTCAGTGTTGTGACATGAGTGTTAACCTTACAGATGGTACTATTGATTCAAACCCAACAGGTCAAACCCGATATAATGTCAGGATTCGAATATATACATAGTCATGAAATAATGTGTATCAAGCACGGGTCAACAACCTGAATATGTACACACGATATAGAAATCCCAAGGCAGTCACACACCTCCCAAGAACTGTAAGTCTGGGAATGCATTTATCCCCCTGCTGTTTACATATAATAGAATACATGTACATTGAAATTACCAATTTAACAACTGACCTAGCTATAATTCATCTCTCCGATTCAGACCTAGCCTATAACACTGTGTGCAGGACTAGGGACATGTACGAGGCTTTGGCTAGACTAATACCAGTCAAGCACGTGTCCATGCAACAAATGGGACCATGCAACAAATGGGACACAGAAGTGGGACAGCATAAAAATTGATGTGATTGGGATGAGCGAGGTATATACATTTGCTCGTTTAATGTTTATTATTATCATATATTGCATACAATAATGAACATAGGACGGTATGGATTTCCAACTTTTGAAGGGGACACACCATTGCAATATACCATCTACACATTGGAAGGTGTCGGTCAATAATAAAAATGAATTTAACGTTCCCCAGGTTGGCAACAGTCGTTAGTCGCTTCTTTCTTCTCTGTTCTCACGAGTTCCTCTTTTCCTATTAAACGTTGTTGAATATGTTCTTGTCTCGTTAGGTTGTGCAAAGTATATTTACAGTCTCTCATAAATTTACATTATTATTGTTGCAATAACCACGAAATTGTGATTACAAAATTACCAAAGTTTATCACTACAGCTCCGCTGTGCATACATACGCTGATGGTGACATATACACTGTATCACTTTTTAGGAGAACATTGAGATATAGATAGCACATAGCAAAGCCATTTCTCACTGAACATGGACTTTTATAAATGCAAAATTATTTTATTCTACCGCCAATAAATTCTTGACACTCGACGTTGTGTTAATATAACTGTTGTGTTAATATAATTGTTTTTATAGCAAAATATAGCGGACGTAACGTATTTTGAGCGGTCACTCGTTACGACCTGAATTTATCTAGGGTAAACTTGCCTGCGACATTTTTTAAAACAGAGAATGGTACTTGATGTTTAACGGTTTGTCTCCTAACTGATAAGGCAAACATGTAGGTCCCTATACCACCATTCATGCGGATGAAGCCTAAATGCGCTAGATTGTTTGTAAAAGCAATATAGACGTCCAGCAAACAATAATCAATAAATCTTACACCACTTGGGTGATGTTGTGATGAACCTCTTCGCAGTACGATAACATTGTCTAATAATTGAATTGTTGCCATAAAGAGCCATATGCAGTGAGAGTTTCATCTGTGATCTGAACTTAAGAGCAAATTTACTATTAATAATTATCATTTTACCTTACCTGTAGTACAGGTACTAATATACGGTACACATCTATTGGTGTGAGTTACATATAAGAGTCACACTATTTCATAGATGTTCTTCGGCATTAGATTTATCAGTACACACCCTTCAGCCACCTTTGGATCAGCTAATTATAGACAGCTCTACGATAATTATCCAATTAATTAATTAAGGAGCCTGACTTACCGTGGTGGTAGGTGTAGCACGTCAGGTCTGAGCACTCACATGTTGGTCCTTCATCCTCACTCACACACACGCACCCATTCCTGCAAGGGTTCCTTTCTGTGCACGATTCTGGGGGGCTTAACGTTACCCCGGCCCCCTCCAAAAAACTAGCTCTCGTTCTCTGGCAAGAGCAATTCTTGTACATAATATTCCTGAAGGAGCCTTTAAATCGGGGCTGGAAAAGGGCAGAGGGGAATGATAAAGAATCAAGATCATCATTGTAGCTATCTGGGAGACCACCGAAGAAGACATCATTATTTGTCTTAAGATCGCCAAAGTTGAAATCAGAGCCGAATGCAATCCTGCTTGTTGAAACGCTGTCAACAGCTAATGTTGTTTCCATGCGATTCCTCTGAATTACTACTGTGTGCCAGCGTCCATCATTGACATCACCTCCAGTGTCAAGCTGAATCGGATGGTCCCGGCCATCTACAAAATTCATATTCACCCGAACCCGACCAGACATGTGTATGACTTCAATATAATCATATGAACCATGGTCATCTGTGTACATCAGTAATCCTTCGGATTGATTTGTTTTGAATTGGAAGCTGATGCTGGCATGAGGACATGCGTTCCATTTGGGGTATCTGGCATAACCGATATTGGATCCCGGAAAGTGGAGGGCCTTAGCCGACTCAATGGCCAAGAGACAGGTGATGAATAAACCCAATACTGAAGTCCCTTTCATTTTTGACATATTTGTCCTTCTGGACTGAGCCATAGAAGATTTAGCTAGAAAGGTGGCAGTCACATGTAGATCCACAACAACAGTCATACAGCAGCTTTAAAAACCGAACACACGCGTATACTATGTATACACACCCAACAGCCTGCTATATGTAGGCAAAGGCGCCTATAGCAGTTATGTTTCTGCACTTAAACTTCAGACTGGTATAGATCTGTCGATTAAGAAAGATCCTGTCACTTGCTTAGCATTCCTTGTAGATTGTAAAGAGCAGACCATCTGGTCCAAGATGCTTAGTCCCAGCACATCATACAGTTAAAAATCCAGAGCTTGCTGCTTTAAGGCACGTCCTTTCAGAGGTAATAACGAAATATTAAAGGCAGACGACATTTAGGACCGAGTGTCCGCCCTCTGCCAATGCACTCCAGCCCCGGTGCTGGATGGTGTGTGCTCGTAGGCGTCCAGCAAGGCTGTGAGTCCCTACCTGTGCTGTTAACCAACCAGGTAATGATCAACCATGCATGGCAAGTTGTCCGAACGGTGGAGGGAGAGGAGGAGGAGGGGGAGGGCCAGGGGGTTGGTTGATGGTGAGACTGGCTTTGCTGTGTGACTGATCTGGGTCAGGTGTGTGAGTTTGTGTATATATGTTCAGCGTCGCTCCTTGGCTTATGTTTGTATCGACATAAAAGTGTCACTGGTTGGATCAACCCACACATAAAATACTAGTACTCACTCATGCCTTTTAGTTTGCATACATGCATACATCGAGTGGCATGGCTCCGTCAACACAACTTGTCGAAGGATCCTGAGTTATAGCACGCAAGGCAAACACAAGAAAATAGTCTGTGCTATGTGACTTCGTTGTATTTATATAAATGCCAATAAAATGATTATTCAAATGTTCATGTGTCACAATTCATGTATGACAGATTACACTGACCATAATGACGCTTCATAGTTATTATATAGGGATATCCTTGAATGCACTTTCCCCTTCTGTACCTTGTCTATCCAGCTAGAGGCTAATTCGTTGTATTCCAATTTTTCTTTTGCTGAGGAATTCAGTGCTGCTTCGAATACCGCAATCTCGCTCTCGTAGGCGAGGTGGATTTGAAGGAGAAAGAGTACTTTCTGCTCGATCCTCTTTGCAGGGTGGGTTCTTGTTTTTATTCAGACCTGTGCAGAAACAGTAACAAGGGAACAAGTAAGTATTTGTGTGGGATATTAGTATGGTAGTGACATGCAATACTAACGGTATGCGGCACACCTGAAGCTTTCAATAATAGCACGCCTCATTCCACATTGTAAAAACATGCAATATTTATTAAGTCCGTTTCAATTGGTATACACGGAGGCGCACAGTATTTTATGAGACCTAAACCGCGTACGATCTTTTATTATGATGTTCTAAAGGGAGGTCCTTGTCACGATACCAAAATAATATTTAAAAAAGGGATTGGAATGTACACTGGAGTATGATGTGTCAGCTCGATTAAGGATTCTATTTGATAAGCATCACATAAAAACCTTAGAGTATGTTTTGTGTTTAATTCGTGATTATATTTGCATAAATCTTAATTGTCCACAATAGTTCTATTCCATTATTTAAAAACCAACATGTTCACCACTTCTCTCGTAATGACACATGGATGCAAATAAAACAAGTTATCAATTATAAACATGCAAAGAATACCAAACTATGGTAATACTACTCCAACTTCTAGCAACTTATTATGCAGAGCAAGGCTCGGGAATACTCCAGTAGATATCATTAACCAGCTCACGTTTTCCATGTTTTCATTACAAATAAAGATTCCGACCATGTATTTGGTTGAAAACAAATCCTTATCCAAGGATCCAATAAGCATAACTCCCAAATGCTCATATTTCTCTCCCTGTGATTCAAATTTTCTGCATATACAAATTTAGAAAATATATTTCACTTTCGAATTTCACTTTCGATATATATATAATTCGGGATCCAAGCGACAAAAATGGGTCTACACTTGTAATATCTAAATCCCAGATTAGTTTCTCAAACATTAGAGTCGATCCATGTTAACAAACATAATACTCAAAGCATGGTAAAATCCTTTTTTCTGTAGATACATAGGATCAAATTTATGAGCAAGATATTTTACTGTAATGATATATCCTGGGCTCAAGTACTGTCATGCCATGTCGTATACCTGTGTATTGTACATGGGTATGATGCCTGTAGTGTGTTTGGTATAATGTCGATTGGTCACACAGTGGCATGTATGGCCACTTCCACTGTCTTTTACCGCTCTATATACAATGTGCATGCACAGAACCTATACTGCACTGATCAGCAGGCTCAGGCCCCTATACATGTCATGGTACCCAGCCTCCCACTACTCAGACTTAATAATAGACTATATATATTCTGCCCAGGCTTCGCTCACACCACTTCCACCAAGAACTGGCATCAAACCCTGGCTGCGTGGCCGACCCATTATAGCTTGTATCTCAATTTACAATAAATACATCTCTCTTTGATAATCGAAAGTCAGTTTAGTGGTAGTCGTATCTAAGATGTATGCCCAGTAAAATTAAATTAATGTTATATATATTTATCAGTCTTTTGCTGTTGCTGAATATTGGCATCGAATGTGTTGCCCTTGGCCAAGTGTATGAATACGTCACTAAAGGCATGGATGGCACACCAGGAATTGCACTGCCTAATGAAAAATCAGTTTTCGGTTACTGTATGAAGGAGATCGATCGATAAATCCAGTTTTATCATCTGCTTCTATCTGTTCTTCCTCCTACAAGATAATTTGAAAATGTATACCTTATGGTCACATGGATGACAGATGTGTTCACATTAATTACTGCCACCCATCGTGTGCGACAGATTATTAAGTTTGTGAAACAGATTTCCTGCTTATATTAGGTGCCTTTGATGCATCTCCACATTGAATGAAATCTGCCGGAGCGAGAGAGCGACATATGAATGATCGTTAAAAAGTCCTAAATGTTTTGAAATATTTTCTCTAAAAACTTCAAGCCGTTCTCCACCAGTGATATGTCGGGGGTATAATGATTAATGGTATTTTAGTGTAAAATATGGAGGTAATAAGAAACACGTGTGGAGGCTTAGAGTTCCAGTTTAAAAGTAATGTATTTCTCACAGAGCTCTGCCCATGCCGGGGGCGGGGCTCTAAATGCTAAATGCATTGTTACGTAATCGTACAGCCTTCTGGCAAACTGTATGGCTGACATAACAGTTCCAACCTTAAGAAGTCTTAGTAATAAAGACACAGCTACATTGTTCCCTGATTGGAAGGCACCTCTCTGGTGTTATATGATTTGACCATTGTATATTTGTATACTAAAGAAAACCGCCAATTTGCCATACGGTGGTAGATGGTAGTTGAATGCAGTTTTCATGCATGATGGTCGTGATATATGAGACTGAATAGTATATGGATCTATGTCATCTCCTCCTGCACTGGTGCTCCTGCTGGGTGAGGCTAGGGCGTGAGCTGTATCATCATTAATACATTATTGTGATGAGTCACTCACAGGGTGCCATAGCCATGAGTTGGTGCTAATGATGATTAAGATTATGGGAAACGTGCTACAGGAGCTCTTCCGGATGGCGGTGTTTTATATATCGAACCCTTTAACATCCACAGATTAACGTAGTATGAGGATGGTTGATGTTGAATTCGACATGTTTAGGACCGTGCTTGTTTTATCTTAATTTTAAACAAACTAATTACCTTAAAATAGTTCTGTGTTCAGATTAAAGGCATCAGGTTAAATATCTTCATAATAGGACGGAATTTAAAAGAGCATTTAGTATATTGTTAAAGATAAGGTTTTATTTTTCATGATAATTCCTAGGCTTTTCTAGATTCATTTAATGGGCTATTACACTCCTATTTAATTATGTTACTGTTTCCAAGCTAAACATTACTTTAAAAATATCGACAGACTCACTGTTTTTAATAGTTCCGAGGATTTAGATTGACTCAAATCGTGACATGCCACATTTCCAGGAAGCCTTGGAAATGTTAAAATGTGGTTCCCCGTATCGTTTACTAGGATATTCGTATATACTGCCTCGGAGATCGTGTGATACATATGCATGTCAATAATACCCGAAGAGTTTGTTTTCCATGTTCTGTCCATATTCTTGTGGGATTTTCAATCAAAACCATATTCATGTTGCCAATTGCCGGATATTGGGAAATCATAGAAGAAATGACCGAATCAATGCTTTGCTTATTTATCAAAACTATATCCTACAGTGGCCAGATGCACAGCTAGTAAATCCTCGAGGCAATGGCCATTTGCTAGGCATAGCACTAGCGTAATACGTCCAAGGCGAACCTGATAAGGCCAAACATTAATCATCTCAACATACAGGATCATTAGGGATTAGAACTAGTACTTCAGTGCAAGTATTAGTAAATAAACAAAGATAAAAGGATCTATGTGCTTATTAAAACAATCTACGGATTACACTCACTGAATGACCATACTCCACTCTAATACTTGACATTCCATTCAGTTGGTTATATGAAGGTTTTTGTTATGCAATAATATACGGTTTATACTCAAAGGAAGTCCAATAGGTTTACGCTTTTACTAGAAATCGGTTCGTCTTGATATCAACTATATATTTTAGTATGTGCATATTCTTTGAACGATCACAGGGAAAATATAGGAACTAAGGTTTTGCAAAATCCTTAATTATTACATGTTTTTTCGGAGTACTAAATTTTGCATCATATTTTTTTTCATTAAAGGTTTCGTGATGATCTTTGTTTTACACCACAGCTGTTATTGATTTCTGATAGGCCTATTCGATAATTCATTGTTTCATATGCTTACTCTAGTGTTAGTATTCTCTATGAAACATGCTGTTCTTTTCTATTTTCTAGCATCTGCACCTGGCAAAAATATGAACTTTTATATCAGGCAAATATTCGGAAAAGGGGACACAAAACAATAATGATAGTTACAAATACAAATCGTTAAAAAAATATTAAATATCTCTGGGTTTTCCCTCAAACCCAATTCGAATATAATTCGATATAATATTATAAATAACCATCTACCATGATGTACTGTCACTGTTTCTGATAATTATTAAGGTGTGTTGCTAGTGAGTTAGAACGGGACGATAGCATGAGTACATTTTAGAAGCCGATCGAGGGGAAGATATGTTTTATATGTCCAAGGTGTATTACTGACGACATCCCTCAAGGACTCTTAGATCTCCATCCTCACAATAAAGATTCACAGTATCCAGCGTGACACGGGTAGATGCTGATCCACCTTAGTCCATTTCGGATTGCATGACCTGCTTGAGTGAACAAAGAACATGGGCTCCACTGAAGAGAGTGACAAGTGGCTGGTCTGTCTGAACATGATGTTGAGAGAAGGCCAAGATCTTTTAAACTCCTACTATAATATTCCATAATCCCGGCACTATCGCTATATATAAATTTGAGAGAACCTATTTATAATACAATTGAAACATTATTTGTGAAATGCCTTATCGAACGTATCTCATTCATATTAATCTACAGGTGTTTTTTATCCGTCTTATCTATAGAATCTGATAATAGTTTCACTTCAGTAACTTTGAAAATGATTATGCGTATGAACCTTAGACATTATCGATTAGAGGGACATCTTCAAATGTGTTAATAGACAGTGACGAGCATTGTACGGTACGGCGAGTCCTTGACATGAAATACTATTGCCTATTTGATAGTGTTCCTTTCTGTCTGGTCTTTTCTTTGCGTGGTCATAAATAATCGCAGTGCACATAGGCCAGTGAACCATATAGGGAGGACCTCACCATCCCTTTCTACCTGCAGAACCAGAACAATAACCACAAAATCGCAGTGCAATTGGTCATTTCTGTTTATATTTCTAATTTGCATATACAAAAGAACTAACTTGTATTATCTTATATTTTATTTTCGTGTGATCAAGCGTCTAAAATAGATGTAGATAGATGTTAGCTGACTCGATCGTTCCTCGGTTGCAACCCACTCACCAGTTTCTGGCTTTATGGGTTCCGTAGTCGCAACTCAATAAGATAGTCCCACCTCCTCCATCCTCGTACTGTCAATATGATTCTTGATACCTTGTCTTTTTAAATGTGATAAGCCTTAAATGAAATAACAAAAAAACCACTTGGTTGTCGTCGTGGCATTCAAACATCACTCACTCTGATAAGGCGGTGTTGTTATCATTTTTAAGGTAACACTTATCTAATGACAGATAACATTATCATTTTCAATTACGTTTCTCGCTTTTTTCTTCTTCAACTTCCCACCCTACTGAGGACTATAATATATTTCGATCGTAAAGTATTTTTTATTGTTGTACGTCCCTACAATGTTTTTAATTTACGCAACCTCTCTATAAACCACATCTATGTTGAACTATTATCAAACACAAAATCATACAGTTATACATACTATAATATGTTGTGTTTAATGCCAGCTGTAAGACTTGACTGGTTGTTTATCATGGTATTGTGTAACCCTTGATAGTGTTGATGTGTCAGTAACTAATTTTCTTACGTTTAGAAATTGTTTTTATATCATAAAGATCACCAACAACTGGAAATAAAATAATGGCAGAAAAGTCTATAATGTCTATATACAATAATTATATTGGAAAATAAATAAACGACGATGCTCCATTGTTGTCTCCCTCCAGGTAGGCCATAGTTGTTTTAAAGATTTTTTCTTCATCCAGGCGTCATCCTCTCTACAACATGTATATATAATCCTCCTACCAGCAGCTCTTCCTCCTGTGTTCTTCCTGTGTCCTCCAGGGTCTTGTGTGTACACTAGTATATCTGATGGTATATACACTGATGTATACCACAAGTCCCACATACATTGAAGTTTGGTATGCCAAGTCTAAACGCCCAAGGTTTTTAGCTCAACCTTTGATGCCCTACATTCAAAACAGAGGTTTTGACTGGACCAATATCAAGTAAACTTATGTTCATGTTTATGGGTGTATTGAGATATGATATGTATGTTATAACGATATCGTCCATAGTGTAGGGATCGACGGAAAACGAGTTAACCAGCTATGGTTTGCATCGAGATCTTCCGTTATATTTGACATTGTCCCTTTCAGTTTTAAAATAGTTGATGGGGACTAAATGTTTGATGGGGACTATGCATATATTTAAGGCTATATTTGCATCTAAATTTAAATAAAATTCTGATACCTTTTCACCCATAGTATGTTAGAATTGGTCGGAACGTTTGATCGTCATAAAATCGTGAATGTCAATATGGATTTAAGTGTAACGTAAAGTGGGTTCATATGGACCTGCCTCTCTAATCCTGATTTTGATGGAGTAAAGAAACCTATGGCAAATTCTCCGATGTTTGAATATGCTTTCCAAAATAATGGTATACATAACTGAATAAGAGGTAAGTATATTGACCAAAATGCTAACTGGATCCAAGTTGGTATTTTATTAAATTATGAAGACATTAATAGGAAAAGCGAATCATTGACAAAATGCACTTTATTCGAGGAACTAATTTACAAAACATAACGGTATAATTATTTATACTAACATAACCATCAAGCCACATGATATATTGAAAATGAAAAATGGTTGGACTTTAACTAATGTTCTATTGGCTAATTTGTACACCCAAGTAGTCTGACAGAAACTATTGAATGGATTAAAACTTAAGCGAATGAATCGGATATTGGGCAGCGTCAATATAAAATGGATATAGTGGGTGACATGAACAGTGAATATACTGCATGACCTCACGTGGACGAACTCTAGTGCCATTATACCATTTGTAGGATTCAGAATAGTCATTTCTATAAAAAAAAAAATATAATGTTAGTCGCGTGAATTCAAGACCCCATGTGTGCCACAAACCTCTCACAGTTCTTTGCCTCAGCCTGTACGTAACCCCACTAGTCTACTCAATTTCTTAGCCTCTCCATCCCCACCCCAACCATTAGATCCCTGGGACGCAAGAGGCCAAGACGTCCGCCCGGGCTGTCAGCGACTCACTGACTCCCTCTAGTTTTCAGCCCAAGAATTACTCAACAGCTTGGCTTCCAATAAAAACAGAAAAGTTCGTAGTTTCTGCATCCAAGGTAAACCTGCCAGTGATATTAGCCTCTGCCTGTGACTAAACCATTATATTGGAGAATGGAGACAACTGGCTGTGTTCGCATGAGCGATAACGCCTTAGTTTGCTACGGGCTCTTTGGCTAAGTTTGCATAGGATCTGATTTCCGTGGACATATATGGCCTCCTGGGACTTGAGGTTCTCTGGAGGAAAAGGTACCGCTAGACCTACTGGAGTAGATTCAATGTATACCTCCTCCAGACACCCCCGCTTCGATCCTCCTGGTGAGTGGAGCTGCACCGGGCAAGGATCAACAGCTGCTCCAGGGTCAGGCCACTTATAAAAGAACCGTTTCTAGTCCCAAATAAATCCCAGTTATAGTTTTAAGGACTCTGCAACAGAGGACTTCTGAGCGTTAGCCAAAGGGTAAGGAATAAAAAAGGGTGGGACCTACACTATATATAGGCCTGTGCAGAACATAGAAGAAGAAGCATAAATCTGTTTGTTATTAGAAAATCAGTCGGTTGTAAAATATTCTCTACGTACCTTGGAGTAAGAACTGGGTGTGTTTAGCCAACCTGACTCGGGGAAAGAAGCTATAGTATATAGCGCCGCCAAATGCGCTCTGTTGATAAACATAGAAAGCAACATATATTGTTGCGCGCGTAGCTTCGGATCTTTATGCTATTGGGCGGTGCATCGGGCCAGGGTGAATATATCTAGCTAGTGTTCATATGCATTCGAATATACTCGGACTTCGGGGTATTGCCTCTCATGATGTTTAATATAGAACGTTATATTGTAGGAGACGATAGGCGATATTGAATAGAGAGTCATGGTGATATATAGTAGCTGTAGGTTTCCGGTATGAACAACACAACACGATGAGTTTTAGTACGCCACTACTTGTGTATTGTATCTTATCCTGTACATAGATGCTAGGTTGATGTTAGTGTAGACATTGAATCATATGAGATCTTATGAGACTCCTTCCTTGTATTCTTACGGTTGTTACTGCATGACTATCCGAGATCAGGGTGGTATAATATAATGGTTCTAGCGCACACAGTGCGTCTAGTACATCTTGGTATCTACTGCATATCTCTCTATATCCCAGTCTATATGAGTGTCCCAAGTCTCTCCCCTTCTATGTATGTATTCTTATGTATATCCCAGTATTCCCCGTATATATACCCAGGGGGGGTGAGTGTCGGGTATCCGTATTGGTGGACCCTTTATCCTATGATACCTTTCCCTCCCTCTAGCCCCTCCCCTTCCCTTAGCGCATGCCTCAGTAAAAGAAACATGTCCTATCCTACTACCCACCCTACTGCCCTCTCGTGTTAACCACGGTTACTACACTACCCTTTTACTCGATAAGCAAGAAAAATCCCCCTAAAAAATTTTCGTCCCGACACTCGATAAATATAGCCATGAATACACATAACAATTCTAGGAGGTACACATCTTCCTCCCTTAACAATTAGAATCGCTTGCGCGCACGCAAAATCCAAGATTCATGGTAGCTCATAAATACAATACATTCTCTTGCCTCTTGTAGTACATTTTTCCCGTCATTTTAACAATAAAATCGCCTACGCGCTCGTGTACAAATCTGAACGCACAAACTTGGTAATTATATAGGGGTAACTATGGGGTATGGGTTAAATTGGGCGTATTTTGTACCAAAAAGCCATAAGCAATAGTAATATAAGATGTAAGTCAGGACAGGAAATTTGGGACCTTGCAGAGACTATATTTTTATTTTTACTCTTCTTTTGTGTGTTCCCGAATGGCGAATTCAACCGCGTTAACCAACGCACATAGCAAAACACCTAATTATGCAGGATGTGGGGGGAGCAACGGGGGTGTTCCAGTTAAATGGGAGAAACACTGTCCCAGATGGGAGGAGAATTAGATTAATTATTTTGAAGTAATTTATAAGCATGTGCTACCCCCTCCCTCCCCCCCCCCCCCTCATAATGAAAGGAAAACAACCCAGCATGAATAGCCATGCATGAGGTATATATATTAGCACCTTCGGCTGGAACTGACAGGTGGCCCTATGCAGCCTTATTCAGATCACATGAACAATCTATGGGCCCTGTCACAAGGATACCTGCAGTGGGCGAGAAAACTCAATTAATTAAGACTACAACTCAACCAATTCGAATGTGTCTGGAAAGGGGACCGGGTAGGGCTGGATACCTGGGTATTATCTATATGTCTATATATAGGATAGGGAGAAACGTTGGGGATAAATGGTGTTAAAAATAAGGAACCAGCTTCATGCTGCAAACATTTGCATAGTTGCTCGCTCAAACAGTAAATAAAATCCAAATATAAGATAGTACAAGAAGAAACATAACAAGCAAATTAAAGAGACAATAATATAGCAACAATGATAATCCTGATCACACAAATATATATAGCACGAAGTGATATCAATTGGCTAACTATAATGAGTATAATGAGTATATATTAGCTAACTTTTTAATGAGTATCCTATCATGTATTCTAAGTATCAATAAATTAGGTTAAAGTTCCGCCACGTTGGGATGAGCGTAGTAGTATATGTAAACTAGGTTGTAGCGTCAGGCAAGGTGAAGTAGTGGCGCGTGGTCTGTTAAGCCGGGTGTGTGCGCCAAACGCGTTGTGGAATCATCACTAAGCACAAGGAAAGTTCTTTTTATCCAAACGGACCGCCCCGTTTGCCGGATGGAGAGAGCCCACGTGGGGGCGAACGGACAACATGGCATTTCTTTTTCGTCCGGGTATCGTCACGTGGTGTCTGCTTGCTTGAAGGTTAATGCAAAATGTCTTTTTACCGACTCACGCTTGGAGTGTTACCGGCCATGTGGTCCAACGGGCCTTGGTCGTTCTCCTCCTGTAATGAGTCATAAATGGGAGGATTTAGACACCGTATATATCCTTATACAGGTCATACACAGATTTATATTACTAACACTGATTATCCCATTAAGTAATGTTTCATTCACTCTCCTTCAGTCATACATATGGTAAAGATCAGGGGAGGTTACAACCATTAATTTGTGGTTTTTATGTTATATTTACATGCATTATTATTACTTTTCATTAGTCCCTAGAGGGGCCTTTGTTCTGCCTATGGCAGCCATGCATTATTCAATATTCCACCAATAGTTATAGTATTTTCTGTCTTAATCAAAGAAAATCTGTATGATACCAACTTGGAGAAGTTTGCAGGTCCCCTTGCATGCGCAACACCCTACCTACTTACGTTTTTATAGTTTTGAACCAACAGCTGCTTCATTTCCATGGAGATTAGTGGCTACCAGGAGTCGGCTGTTGGAAGTGGAGTTAAGAAGCTCGATCTTTTCTGCAGGTCTTAGTGACCAGAATACTATTTCTTCTGGCAACTCGACCGTTTCTGCTGAACCAGCATTTTCTACCTCTAGGCCCCCAAGCCACCTAAGTCGAACAACGGTCCTGAACGAGCAGCAAACCTGTTTTGCTACCATTCCCGTGACGACAGGTGGCGTGGCCGATCTGAGTACCTCCACTGGATATACCAATTTACACAGGAAAAGAGCATACCGCTTCTCTCCCTCCTGTACACGGAGGCTAAGTATTGTGTGTCCTGCCGTGTTATGGCCTCGAGCTTTTCTACATCCACACCCATTACAGATCCATCGTATTAGTTGTCCCAACACGTATACTACTACTAGTCCTGCCAGCATCGTACCATATGATGGCCATTCCCCAGACTTGCCTGCTTCAAGTGAATCTGAGTTCAGGGCGGGGCCTTGTGTTCCCCAATCGATCTTGCCCCAACTATCCTCTGGAAATAGTTCCAGGGTTGAGCCGATCTTCCCTGCCAACGCCCCTTTTAACGATCCAATGATCGCGAGCATTCTGAAAATTCTATAGCAGAGATAAATGGTTATTAATACATGTATCATTTCTATTAGCCAGAATACCAGTGGTACCTGCGGCGTTACAGTTAGATCTGTTAGATCTCGCCATGCCTTATATTGCCATGCTTCACCTTGCTCCATGTTATTCTTAATTTCTCTCGCAACCTTATTTACCTCCATTCCTTTTGCAAACTGCTGGGGGGACATTGCTGTTAGCATTTTCCCTAGTTCCTTACCTGTTGGTAAATTTAAATGTACTAAGAAATTAGTGAGGCTTTCTCCCGAAAAGTTTCCCACCGGTATACCAAAACTTTTTGCAAACGCCAAATTAAACCCATGCGCCACGGAAACCTCTACCCCGCTTAATTCTCTACACGTCAGCTCCTTTGGTGCCAATCTATGGTGGTCAATCTGCAGGGTGCATCCGCAGGACACCTCGAACACAGTGATCCCCACGATACTGACCTGCCTTGTACTATTTTTGCATGTCAGTAACCCCTTGGGTCCCTTATTTATAAGCAAGTACGTTGACCCCTCCACGTTTTTAACAATGTCTGGCGCCCTTTTCTTCAAGTACATGTCAAACATGCAATACCTAAGAACATTGGCACTATGGTCATTAAATAAAGCGATCATGCAGTCCTCACCCTTTCCTGAATTATCTATGAAGGTGAATGGACATATATAGCTCCCTTTTTTAGTACATTGCATTAATTCAATGGCGTCTACCTCCATTAATTCCCCTGAGCCGCGTTGGGCCAACATGCGTTGTGTGGCCGATCTCAATCGTGTGCAACCATCTTGAGATTCCTTGTGCACATGCAATGGCGTATCAAACACCTCCATTTCATACAACTGAAGGGGCTCCGAATCGTTTGCTAGGGAAATTGGTACCAGTATGTTGATCGTGTTATTGGGCCCTATCTGTACCCCAACGTTAGTATTCCAGTCGATATAATCCCCCAAAATGTTCAAAGTGCTGTTATCTCCTAATACCTGTCTCACTCTCTCTTCCCACTGACTTTCCATAAATACCTTGGCAAGTGACTCATGTATTTTTCCCTCTCTTAACGTTTCTAAGACATCACCCACTATCGTTATATCTTCAATGTAATTTCTTATCGCCAGGCATTCCAAAATGGAGCCTTGGAGCTGCTGTTGGATTTTCCCCTGTGAGTCTACTTCCTCGTGCATTATGTCCGATAATTGAGCCGTCTTATTCGCAAAGCGTAGCCATTTATCTTCTAATTCATCCATGGCGCTTATTGATTCGTTTACATGCGATCTTAGGAACCTAAATATGATATTAGAATTGGCCACTAACTTCATGAGAGCCTCATCCCTCAGGTGTGGGTTTCTTATTATCCCTGGTGCAAGCCTATGAATAATGTGTCTTTCTACGTTTCTTAAATCAGAGTTAGTTGATAGATCGAGAATCCCAGCCACAATTTTCCCAAACGGGGCCAGATAATTTCTTTTTAATCGTTTAGGGCGCTGCAAAATATTTCTCAAGTGATTTGCACGCTCATACTCCCTTGCGGCCCTCGAATGTAGCTCCCTGATATACTTGTCTAAAGACTCCCCCACCATTTCATAACCTTTTGGCCAATCTCCCTTAACTATCTGGATCGGCTGTGGAGGTCTAATATTCAGCTCAGAACGGAAGCCTAAACTCATAGTTTCCACCCCTGTTATCAATGTACCACGGTCAGCGAATACCACTCCATAGTTGTGCCTTAGAACCGTTGTAGCCATGCAACTATATGGCATGCACATCATGATCCTAAAAACAAGAAGTTAGCCAAAAATGAAAAACGGCTTAATGCTGAGAAATCCACACTAGCCTTTTACTGGCCTATGTAAAAGTGATATAGTTCTAGTAAACTCACCCTATTATGAGTCCGAACATCTTGCGATCCTAGTCCTGTAGTAAGATACTAGTCCCCGTTCTTTCTATATGCAAGTTCGTTCCTGATCCCTGTACAAAAGTCAAGTGATGCTCCCCCTCTGGCTGTGCTGAGCTTATATCTGAGACCAGACCAGTCCAAGACCTATTGGGCTTGCTCCTTCCCCCCTCCCTCTCAAGCATACGACACATCCCCATATTAAGTTAGGGTACGGGTGTCCCAGCTCATGACCTTCCTCTGCTAGATGAAATACTGCATAATGACACCTAGCCACTTAAATCGTGTATGAGGCCTGTCTTGCAATTTATAGAACAACCCCCCCCCAACCGCTTGCAAGCTACTTATGGGTTTCGACTGCTTGAGCCCAATTGCTGTGTCTAATTTTAACTGTCTTGCCTCCCAAGCTCCACTTCTCAGACGTTCCAGCCCCCATCAAAATATACCAATAATCTCACCATTTAGGTTACTGGCTCCATTCACTCCAACCTTAATCCAGCACAGTACATTATACTCGACCAAAAGACTAAATGCGCCTCCAATTCGCTTCAATTTACTTACATGAATTTAAATTTGCTTCTCCACACAACCCCGACACCCCAATGAGTTGCACGTAGGCATCTTATACCTCCATAATTCTTACATGTATACCTTGTCACCATGGATCCAACAGAGCCCCAAACTTATCATAAAGCCTAATATACACCCTCATAACATAACCCTGCATATTTCAGATATGTATTGTGTACCTATGGGTTCAACTGCCCAAAACTCACCTTCAAGCCCACTGGCATCCATGACAGAGGCAATCTTAGCTCGATTTGATATACATCCACCGGTAAAGACAGGTGATGTCTTATAGTTGCCTCAGACATTTCTGTTAGCTTGTCCAGGAATTTTACCGCTTGCTCCATATTTTCAGGGAATATCCCCCTCACCCTTGGACGAAACATGTTTAAAATTTCATATGTTAAATCCGAGATAATGCATACCGTATCCTGTAGCCTCCTTAATGGCGTGAGAGTATGTCTCTGCGAGATATCAATCGTCAAGGACCGAATAGGCTCATAACGTAGGCCTCTTAAAAAATCAAATGCCGCTTTTCTTAAGCGAACGATATGCGTCTCCTTTTGCAGCCTTCTAATGGGCTCAAACTCCGGATATCGCTGATATGGAGACAACATGAAGAATTTTAAGATTTCGAGCATTAACCAATTGGCCCTGACCTGTTGATTTAAGATGGCTGCCATTCTGGCAGCCTTATCTGTCCTCCTAATAATTTCCGCATTAATCATCTCACTCCCCCTTCTTGTATCCATCTTTCACTACAGTGATGCAAACCCTATTATACCAGGTCTATCCCCTGTGACAATACTATATATCCCTGGTCCCCCCCCCCCCCTCCACCGGCATGCTTTATATACCCTAGGTCCATCTTCACCTACCCATTCTAGTCTTGTTTTTTTCCAACTCCCTAGCAACTGGTGATGTTTTACCAATCGACCACGACAAATATAGACAGTATATGCTTACACGGGGATGCCCCCTTCTTCCACTAATTTGTGAGACCCCATATAACTCACCTTTCTTGTCATTATGTCTGGCAAATACTCTTCTGGTAATACGTCGCCCAGGTTCGCAAAGTCAATATCTGATTCCAAGTTAGCGACTATAAGTCTTTTCGCCAGGCCTGTGCGCTTCTGCAGATAGGGAATCAATCTGTGCTGTCGTTTATCTTCTATACATTCTAATCTGAATTCCTCAGCACAATAGACGTCCAGGATGTTTAGTAACATTTCGCCCACCGCCTTTGTCAAATGTATTAATTTATCGGACACAGTTACCGCTTTCTGGGCTTCGAAGACACTTCTCATTCTCCCGCCCCGTGTCGTGAGCCGTTCGATTGCCCGAAAACCCCTGCTTTCAACATAGATTCTGCAACGTTCCTTCAGAATATATATATACGTATCCCTTTCCAATCGCTCTCTAGTGGAAATACGTGCGGATCCACCTCTGTTCACAGGGTTCACAAGAAAATACTTAGTGGCCCTGACCAGCAATATCCCCAAGTTTCTCTTCTGACTTTTCAAGATCTTCAGCTCGTCTGCACCCAATCTAGCTTTTTCCAAACGACACATTTGTCTCTGTTCCAGCTCCATTGTATTCAAAGTTGAGGACTACCGCCACATTAGGACACCAGTGCAGACACTAAACTCCAAACACTAAACTCCAGACCCTAAACTTCAGACCCCCCTCAAGATCCGCGTGTTTTTGTTATTTTCTTCTTCCCATTATCCTTTATTACCTTCCAACTTCCTCTGCCAAGCTTTATTACCCATATTTACCAACCCCTGACTCTTACTCATAATTAATGTTTTGAGTTGATACTCTTCCAGACCCGACTTCCTGCGCACGCGACCTATGTTGTACCACCCGCCCCGCCAGACACGATACTTTCAGTTTTGCGTATGTTCCATCACTCATTTTCAAGCCACAAAATATGACATAAATATTTTACAGTAATACACACGCGCCGAGTGTCATCACCCCACAAGCCCACTCCCATCATATTTTGAGGAGAGATTATTGTTTTCTCACCGGTTATACATATACCAAAGCGATTGGGTATACAAAAATTCGTATCCCACAAGCTCTATATACCATCTACAGATACCAATCGTCCCAGGCTCACACAACATCTAGCCACACATACCCCCAAATCCCAGGCTATCAATCCCCAGTGAGTTCCTTGTAGACACTCACTGAATTTCCAAATAATAGCCCATATATTTTGTCTTCAAGATAAAGACTAGTTGTAGTAACTTTCACCCTCACTCCCTTCATAACATAATATCATTGCGCTCCACACCTTAAAATGATTTATTTATTTCTATTCTGAAACAACCATTCTTGCAACGACAATCATATATTTATGACATTTACTTATTATTATATCTTACTCATAGTTTGTAGCCCGAGGGCCTCCCAAGAAGTGATTTCCCTGATACACCCGAAAACGACCACAACGGCGTGTTTTAACAGAAAACCATACCTTCATTAATTCTATCTGAAATGTATGCTTTCCAGAACGTTATCTTTACGAGTCAAATTCATCACAACATGTCACCTTTACACGACCATATAAGATAACGCCCTGTTGTATCACACGTTGTCTCGCTCAATCATCATTAGGCGTCTCCTTTCATTAAACGATTACAAGAACAATCATTCTGCATTCCATCCATTCAAACCGAATCCTCGAATTACAAAATGATATATGTCACTTCCATATTTGCCGGCCAGCCCGTGACGTCACCCCTCTCCCTATCTGATTCAAATGTATCAACTTTCTCTTTCCCCAAGATTGTCACTACAGACAGAGAAAGAAAACTTGACTCACCGCATGCAGCAACCAATCTCCATTAATCCATTCGATTGGTGACCTTACGTTGACCGCCCCTTGAAGCAATTCCTGCACTTTCGTTTTAGATAAACCTGACAATGCCATGAACCGCTTGGTGTCCGCCTCCTTGTGATTTTTTCTCTGGCAACAGCGCTTTCTTAAATAGTCCGTTGAGTATAATTCCAACAGTACATCCAAAATCCTATAGACCTGATGCAAGATCGCACTCATTCTGTCTTTATCACTCATTACCCGCAAACGCCTGGTAGAGTACAATTTTCCTGGCCTAACTTTCAGGGACCGTAGGAGTTTATCACATTTTTCGTATAAAGATAGCAAGTACCATTCTACTTCCAAACGATAATTAGGCAACTGCCTAGGATATCTAATCCAGGGAGCCAAAAGCCAAAACGAATACACTTTAATACACAAAGTCGACGCGTTCTTGATATTTATTTTACTATGCTCCAACATTGTCTCCAAATTGCAAAGCCGAGCAAAGCTTCAGAAATGGTTTGTCATCCGGCAGCGCCCTTCCTCTCCTGATAATCTCATCTGTCTATTCTATGCCCAGGGTCTAGGTGGATTATTTCCCTCATATTGCTGTTGTCATTAAAATTATGCATCAGTATAACCTAGCCCACTAGGTCGCTGCCGCCCCGTGCTCCCTTCATCTGTATAGATCAGTCTATTTCCTGCGTTGCCATAGTCACCTCACCTGCCTGTCTTATATGGCTTTGTGTTTCCCCGGAGACGCTGGTATGCTTACTTCATGTTATTTTTATACTAATCCATCCCTGGACCACCCCTGCTACCTGAATATTTCGAGACTCAGTTTACTCTGCCCTAACTATAGTCATCTTTGTTTCCCCAATTTCTATCAACACGTTATTTTATGTAAACATCGGATTCTCGAATCAGCCGACGAACAACATACTACCCCGTCCTAACGACCCCACACGTTCCCACGAAATCCATATCTGTAAAACTTATTAAGCTGACACCGACTTTAGTTTCTCAGCGTTTTTTATGCCCACCTGTCACCTAGTGATTGAAACTTTCTGCTTTTCGTTGACTTTCACACCCAATCTGCTTCTGTCTTATCAGTGACTCATCAACTATACACCGCTCTAATCTTCATTCAATTATATGGTTTTCAATTCATGGATTCTAAAAAAAAAATTCTCTCATTATTCCCTCGCTCCTTATCTCTATGAGTGTCACGTGGTTCATGATCTTATGACCCGATCATGACTCGATCCCCGGTGCCTCCCCTTTGTTCATTTATTACGTCAATCAAATCTTTTTAGCCAATTGGCGTTTCCCTACAATGATATCAGAGTGGTTTCTTTGATTAGGCAAATTCCCCACTCTAGACATCATTTCCAGCTTTACCTTCGCAGCAGCACCCAATCTCCGCCGACCCCCTACACCAGCTTCCTTTCTCCCATATATATTTTCCCAACCCTCAAACCTATCGGAAACCATGCCAGGCCGAGAACTTTACCTGGCTATCGACAATGACATTGTCATTGTCGAAACCAGGGATGTTTGGAGCCTGAGTGATTTATCTCGGCTCCTCGTCTATGGCCTGTCTTTGAAGGCCGCTCGGTGGTTGTATGGGCGGGCGTGTGCCCTTGTTTTCAGGGCATACCGCCGCTGGGCCAACGAG
Source organism: Sthenelais limicola (assembly GCA_942159475.1). Taxonomy (NCBI): domain Eukaryota; kingdom Metazoa; phylum Annelida; class Polychaeta; order Phyllodocida; family Sigalionidae; genus Sthenelais; species Sthenelais limicola. The sequence goes on along the minus strand of OW804100.1, from coordinate 54,647,097 downwards.
TAGCACATATTTAGTATATCCCAGTCGATTTTAGTTTTAGTAGTTACGTAGTTTGTTTTTAGTTTTTCTTATTCTTTTATAATAACCCATATTATTCATCATATATTATTATACTCAAGAAACACTCATATCCTACTCTCTTTCTCCCTACCCCTCATTGCACTCCCTCAGCATCTGCACCATAACCAACCTTCCCCACACCTCGCACTGGTAAGTCGCCTTATATACCTTTTTATTTCATTCTGATTTATTTTTCCCTGCTTATAAACCTGTCCTTGTCTTAGAAATTGCTCCACTGGAAATAACTGCCCACTGTAACATCTCAAAGACCCCGTATCTCTAGTTATACATAACATGATCGAGTCAGATATATTACCTACCCTCAGACACCGGAATCCATTCTTCCAATGTTTTCTCAATCCAGCTCCATCGTTCACACGCCAGTTTTTCCAAGTCACTAACTGTCATCCCAGTGTTACATGCCAACAACTTAATTATAATATCTCTAGGGTAGTTGCAAGACTCTATTTTTAACATCGTCCCGACGAAATAACTCTTTAGCATCGACAGGTATATATACTGCTGCTTTCGTGATCGATCCTTCCAGCTCATGTGATTGACGGCTATTCTCTCCCTCCTATCTGGCATTTCTCTAATCAAGAAACGAGAGGCTCCCCACCAGATATCTTTTAAATGTGTTTCCATTTCAATTCGCCTCCTAGCGTTAGCCCCTCTGAATCTCAGGTGTGGTTTCTGCATATACAGACGAGCCAATCGAATCACCTGTATTACCTCTGCTTTCTCTCCCCTCGTTATAGGTCTACACATTCTCCTCGATAGTCAGTATTCAATGCTCACAGGCCTATTAAACTGTATACTGTGTCCCCACCCACTTTAAAAATACCTTCTCACTGCCTATAAGTGAATACACTTACCTTGACTTTCGCCCATGCGCTTGGACACAGCTTCTTAATGTTTAGCAGGTCCACCTCTTCCGTGAAAACTGCGTTAATTTTATCTGCTGGGATGAAGGTTAGGCCACTTATATATTGATAAAGAACCGCTCTATCACATTGTTCGTATGCCAATCGTTTCTGCTCTGCTTCTAACGATAAAATATTGCATATTACCCGACGTATCAATACGTGGGCAATATATTTATGCTGCTGGTATTTTGTCCTTGCCAATGGGAACACATCTGTGATGCTTTTCACCTCGTTGTCTGGCAATCTCAGATCAGCATACATGTGCCACAGGTACCACTCGTTTGTCAACCTTTTCTCGGGACATCCTCCGTACCTGTGAGCTGGATTTATGGTAAATATTCTTATTAATCTTATAATCAGACGTTCTATGTCGTACATATCCTGTACCCCTAATGCTGCATCAGGCAACTTATTCATCTTTCGACATCAACGGCGATGAGCGCTCCTTCCTCTCCACTTTAGTGCCACTGGGCAGCCCTTTTTCCCATCTTATTTTTAATTGCTCAACCCCTACCTTCTTCCGGGGCAGCTGACACCCTGGCACTATCCCATAAGTCATCTCCAAGCTTGACTTATGGGAGCAGTTTACTTTGACTGTTACCATTTGTCTCTCATATCTTACTCACCATGCCTTATGCGTATTCTGGCCATACCCTTTCAACTTCGTGAAACATCATTTCTCCTGTTTTACGTATCTGCTACGCCCGGGGCTTCTCATATTAGCCGAGCATTGTTGCCACAAGAATGTCACCCATAGTTAGTCGACAAGCGACTTTATTCTACCTTATTTCACCCGCACCTCCCTTCCTCTCTTACTATCCATTGTATTAGTCATTTATTTACCCAATGAGAACTGTTAGTGACAATTAACTTTGCTTACCCTTTTTCTCGGATAAGCAAAGCTTTCTTAGTCCTTTATATAATATTAATTCTTTAGGAAATTATTATGGCATATACTAGGGTATTCTCCCATGCCAGACTGTAGTCACGGCATTAGATTCTCTCCCTCCTTCCATCTGAACCCGCACAGGAGCTGTTTAGTTTGTTTTTTGTTTTCTTTTTTTTTGTGTCCTTTTTTTTCCTACCCTCAATTCCAACCCAACCTCCCTTTTTATTCACTCGTGATTAAACCCCATTTTGCTGAGATAACTCCCCACACCAAGCGCGGCTCACTCCCATTCACTCCCCCGTATTACTTTCACATAAAACCACTGTCGCTGGCTTGCAGCTCCCGCCTCGTGGTTACAACCCTATAACCACCACAGCTGTTCGAGAATGTAAACACCGCGTCTGCACGAGCTCCCATGCCTGTTATATATTGTTGATGCGCCCTTGCCAAGGTACTACGTACTACACTTATTCCATCTATTCTATTAACGTTCTACAGGATCTGGAGAATCTACTGTGTATCCTCTATCTCATTCTTATCCTTCTCTCCCTCCTCTTCAGGCCAATTGCAGCCTATTTCTTCTGTGCAGGCAATGTCCTGCCATCCCTTCTCATCCAGCGGGCCCTTCTCTTCATACTCGTGCAAAGGTAGTAAATCTGGCGAGAGCAGTCTTTCCATAAAGTGACTGGTTTTGGATACACTGACCGGTTTCAAATGAGATACATGCACTGGTTTAGGCAGTGTTGCTCCAGTATCCATCCTCCTTAGTTTGGCTGTGCACCCTGTGGGTCTTGCACAGATGACAAAGGGGCCACAGAAATTTTTCTGCAACTTATATGCAGTTCCAGGTTGTAGTAGGCGATTCACCTTCATATATACCAACGATCCTGACCTCAACCTGTGTGCATTCGCCTGCCTATCATAATATTCTTTCATTTTCGCCTGTGACGTTAGTAATGCTTCCCGAGCTAGGTCCCCATAGATCTCTTGTTTCTCGACGATCTTGCCTAGCTGCTCCAGAAGGGGCCTCATTTCTCCCTCGTATTCCTTTAAAACATTTTCGTGAGGAAGTCGTGGGAATCTACCATACATTAGCAGGTAAGCTGGGTAGTTTGTCGCGCTTGAATCCGACGCATTCATTGCAAATACAATCGGGGCCACAAATTGACACCAATTTTTCTGATCTTTATTTACGTATGCTCTCAGGGCCGTCTTCAGGCTACGATTAAATCTCTCGATTTGACCCTGACTCTGAGGATAGTAGCTGGATCCCAGGACCTGCCTAATCCCCATTACTGTGCAGAAATTTCTGAACAATTTGCTAGTAAATGAAGAACCGTTATCGCTGAAAAGAGTGCATGGCACGCCCAAGACAGACACTACGTGCTCAAAGAATTCAGGTATCAAGGTTTCAGATTTTATGTCTTTTGTTGGCCAAGCTACACAGAACCTTGTGGCTACATCACAGACCGTGTGCACATATTTATAGCCTCTGCTCGATTCAGGCAGTGGACCTATGGTATCAATCTCGATAGCGTCCCATGGTACCTGTGACAGCTCCTTAACGGTCATAGGTACCTTGATAGGATTAGGATTTGGTTTCACCTCCAGACATTTCTGACAAGACCCAATATACTCACCTATGTCTCTAGCCATTGATGGCCAGTAGTACCGCGGTGAAGCAATGCTAAGCATTTTTTTTATACCCATATGTGCGCCCAAACCGACGTCATGTATTTGATTCAATAATTTTTCCACCATAGATTGTGGGACCACTAATTGCGCTCTCTCTTCTATCTGTGCTTTTCTCGTCCTTGGTGGTACCCTGTACAGGATGCCGCCTGATAGCAAGAAACAGTCGTGTTGCAGCAAAACTCCCCTTGCTCTCGTGTTATCCTTCGGGAGCTTTTCCCTCTCAATGTAATTTGTCATATCGCTGCAAAACTCGTCAGTTATTTGCTCCTTCTCGAACACCTCTCTCGTACCCAAAGTCCCATACTCAGTGATGAGCCTTTCATAGAACGCCGTATCGGTGATTTGCACTTCTCTAACCCTTACTCCCTTTCGTCTTCTCTCTCTTTGATACTTACCAACCAATGACGGGACTCCCAAAGTCTTCCTCCGTCTTGACACTCCTCTGTGGATTAGGTCTGTCCCCTCTGGTGTCTCTTCCTCAGCCTCTGTCTCCTCCTCTCGTGCTGGTGTGTCATGGTTGTCAGTATCAGACTGACTATCCCCCTCTTCTGAGTCTTCCTCCCCTAATTTCCTTGCTTTGTCTCTTTCCTCGATCCATAGCGCCATCCTTTCCGTTACACGCGGGTTTTTTCTAGTAACCATCATTATTTGCTCTCCTGGCGTGCCCAGGCGTGTTACCACTGTGCCATCGACTCTTGGGAAGTCCCTACTATCATCCTCGATAGGTGCTGTGTCTTGCTCTGGTTCTGGTGCACTTACCTGGATAATTGGCGTGTCATCCTTCTCATCTCGCCTCTTATTTCTGAGACGTCCATTTTTTAAGATTGACGGTCTCCTATACTTTCTGATGGGCGATGCTTCTAGTACCTCCTCCTTATCAAAGAATCGGATGTGATTCACCGCCTTGAATCTTACCTGCCTCTGCTGCGGTCCCTGCTCTTCTTTTGCTGTAATGCCATCCCCAAAATATGGCATTCTTGATAAAATATCGGCTGTGATGTTGCATTTTCCTTTGATGTGCCGCAAGGTGAAATCAAAATTACTGAACCAGTCGATCCAACGAGCCATTCTTCCTGTAAGATCCTGTTTAGCGTTTAAGGCTAATAATGCCGCATGATCGGTGTATACCTCAAAGTGACTGCCCAGAACGTAATGCTTAAACTTTTCCAAGCCATACCGGACCGCCACCAATTCTTTTTCTGTCGCCGAGAAATTTTGTTCAGCGGAAGACAGGCTTCTTCCTGCAAACGCAACCGGCCTATGGAAGCAATTATCATGGAGCTGTGTCAACACGATGCCAATCCCAATTCGAGAAGCATCACACCAGATAGTGAACCCTTTAGAATAATCAGGGTATCTTAGAACGACATCTTCGCACATCGACCGCTTTACTGCCTTAAACGCTCTATCTGCCTCTGTATTCCACTGAAAACGCTCTCTTCTACCAAGCTTCTTCGTCAGCTGGTACAAGGGGACCATTTTATCTGCAAACCCTGGAATGAATGTCCTATAGTAATTTGCCAGACCGTTAAAGGCCCTCATTTCCCTGACAGTTTTTGGTATTGGATATGAACGAATTATACGAACCTTCTCTGGGTCCGGCTGCAACCCATCTTTCGTTACTACAAACCCCAGAAATTGCATTATTTCATACCCAAACGCACATTTCTCCGCCCTGAACTTAAGCTTCGCCACTTGGAATGCTTGCAATACCTCTTCCACGTGCTGCAGATGCTCCTCCCATGTTTGTGATGCTATAATTACATCATCCATGTAGGGCAGTGCATTTGGCACATATTTTAAAACGCTCTCAATCACCGAATGAAACGCTTTTGGCGAAGTTTTGAGCCCCATAGGCATGACCTTGTACTGGAACACCCCTCTGGGTGTGACAAAACTAGTTTTGGGCTTGTCTTCTGGCCTTAGAGGCACTTGAAAAAATCCTGAATGGCAATCCAATTTTGAGAAAAATCTTCCCCCCAGTCCCCCGACGTTTTCCAACGTCTCGTCTGCTGAAGGGAAGACCCTACATTCGTTCTTTATACATTTATTAATTTTTCTGTAATCTATGACAATTCTATATTTTTTGTCCTGTCTTGCAGCTGCTTTCCCTTTCTCCACTAGAAAGCATGGCGCAGCAAATTCAGACTCGCCATTCGTTCGTTCAATAATGCCCAAACGCATCTGCTCCTCCAGCATTGTTTCCAGTACCCTTGTCATATGAGGGTTTGTACGGTATGGACTTCGAATAGGGGCCACGTAATCTTCTTTCAACTCTATTTTATGTGCAAAAATGTCAGTTGTCGATATCGGCGAATCTTTTGTGGCGAAGACCGCGCGGTAACGCTGTAGCAAACTCGCCATACTTAGTTTCTGCTCCGCCGTCAGATTCTCGCCTAGGGTGTAATCAACCCTAGTCTCACTGCATTTTGTGCTACCTACCTCCTCGATCGGTCGCCCAGACTGACCGGGAACCCCAGCTTTTACATAGTCATCTTCATTGACCACTGAAAATGCTGCTAAAACAGAACCCTTTCCCAATTTTATTGGCGTGTTAGCAGCGTTAAATACGGTAACCGGTATATTGTTTCCCCCCCGCTGTGGCCTCACGAGGGCTCTCTTGACCGCAAATGGGACCTGCACACATCTTTTCAAATTGTCAACTACTCCTACTGCATGATTTAAATTTTGATGCGCCGAAACCACTGCCATGCAAGTAAATTCTGATTTCGGAGGTATTAATTTAGGCTTAGTTATTCTAACGGTGTAATGGTCAGGGTCTTGGATTTGGAAGTCAATCTTGGCCTTTCTTGCTTTCAAGAAATCGACTCCTATGATACACTGAAGGGATAAACCCTTCACAACATAAAACCATGCGTTAGTGCGAACTTTTCCAATGTTAATAGACAACAACACCCTTTCATTCGATTTGTGGCGCCCCCCATCGGCTGTGTAAATAACCAGATATGTCTGTACACGGCGGAGCAGCGCCCCTTTTTCCTGCACTACTTGGTTTAACATATCAGTCGAAATACAACTGATACTAGCTCCCGTGTCCACCAGGCAGCTAATTTTTGCTGAGCCAACTGTGCAAATTGTTCTGCAGTTTTCCAGTTGGACTGTCACTTTCCCCGCGTCACTGTCCTGTAACACCAGGCGTGAGGAACGATCATCGCCCTCCTTACTATTAATTATACTGTTTTGTGTCACCTCTTTATGTTTACTTAAGGACATCAACCCATTGTCCTTTTTCTTCTGAAGTTTCAATTCCTGCACCGCTCTATTATTTTCACGCTGTTCTTTTTTCTTCTCCTGTAATTTCCATCTTCTCCTCTTCTGGTTCCACCTCTTTCTCATTGCTTTTTTCACCTCCTTTTCTCGAAAGGCCATCTCCTGCACCTCCTGAGTTCCTTTCTCTTGACTCATACTTATGTCACTATCATCTATTGAAACTGAACTTCCGCTTTCATCCTCTCCATCTTCCTCAGATTGATCCTCCCTTTCTGCCGGTATGGCTGGCAACATTCCAACCGGCTTATCTACTGAAAATTCTGCCGATACACTCCGTTTTTCACCACCCCAGTTGTTTTTGGTGACTGAATGCTTAATCTCTTATTCTTATCTCTCTCCTGGCGTCTCTCTCCCTCACCTCTTCTAGGAGTCCATTCTCTTTCCTGGCGTCTCTCTTCCTCACCTCTTCTAGGAGTCCATTCTCCTTTCTCCTCTACTGGTAGGCTTCTAGCAGGACCGGGGTGTGATCTGACATCACTGGGAGTAACGTCATAGCCCTTCATTGCCAGAGAAGCTATCATTGATTGAGTAGATCCCACTAGGTGAAGTCTCAGTGCTTTTTCATTTTGCTCGTCCGACAACTCATGTTTTCTGGCCGCTCTTCTAGCCTCTTCACAAGTGCGAGGAGCCTCTGTCAGGACTCTCTCTGCTAATCCATCCTTTAAACCTGCTATAAAAGCCTTCAGTTTCTCATCCTCGTGCAGTGATGTCCTTGCCAGCAATACCAGCATGGCGTCTGCATATGTCTCCACACTCTCACCTGCCTCCTGTCGTCGCCGGGAATAGTCATCCTTCACCTCACTATACGGCATTTCCTGAAACTTGGTCAAGAATTTACTTTTGATATCTGAGTACGACAGTGTACCCCGTTTTCTGGCTGCAACTGATGCGACTTGTTGGTAATATGCTTTAGCTGATCCCTCCAATCTACCACCCAGCCCCTGCAGCCAGTACATCTCAGGTATGCCCAAGGCACTTGCATAGTCCTCATACTCTGTCAGGAATTCAGACACATTTCTGGTTGCCGTTGAATGCCGAAAATTTTCAGGCCCCCTAATGAAGTGTCTCATTGCTGCCCCTCCCCCTTCGTTAGACTTATCTGACCATCTTCCTGTTTGTGCAGGGGTAAACGCTGGGAGCACATTAGGTAGCCTATACATCTCGGTTATATCCCCGGAATCTTCTGAGCAAATTGTACTACTAACACCTATTTTCGTTGCTTGCTGGTTTGCTCTCTGGGGTGTCCGCAGTACGCTATTTTTAGGCTGCTCTACCCCTCCAACGTTCGTGAGATTTCTGACCATGTCTGTAAGGTTTTTCCTGTCCTGTTTGTAACGCACAGACGCATCTCTAAATAGGGCACTCTCCTTTTCATGTTCTATTTTCAGCTTATCCATCTCTTCTGCTAGCCAGTTTGCCCTTGCTTCCCTTATTTGGTTTTCCTTTTCCATTTCCTCACACCACTCTCTATTTCTGGCCTCTCTCACCTCCTCCATTTCATGTCTTGCTATTTCTGCCCTCTCCCACTCCTCCCGATCGCTTTCTTCCTTCCTATTGGCTCTAGCTCTGGCCCGTCTTTCCTCCTCCAGCTCCCTTTTCAGCTCCTCCAACTCCTTGTTATGGTTTTCTTTTACTTTCGTCATATATTCGTTTCTCTGTTGTTCTGTTTTTTCCATTTTCTGTTGTGCATTTTTCCAGTCATTCTGCAGCGTTACAATTATATCCCTATTTCCGTCTTCTGCAGTTTTCACCCTTCGTCGCGCGCCCTCCTCCCATGCTAGTTTTAGTACGTTTATCCTAGCTTCGTGCCTATCTTCGGCATCTTTTAACATTTTTTCATTCGTTCGTTCCCAATCATTTCTCATATCCTGGACTGTCCTCAGGGTATCTTCCTCCGCTGCCTTAAGAGCGGCTTGAGTTCTTTGCAACTCTTTGCTGACAATATCCACGCTTTGCCTGAGCAGCTCCTCTTTGGCCCCTTGCGGGCTTAAGTAGTCAAAGTCTGGATTATAAGGGAGTGGCACTAATGGCTCTGTGTAATATGGCGGCTTACCAGCGTCCCACGTTACTTCAGGTATTAATGGCACACTAGGGTCATCACAAAAATCTGCTGCGAATGGATTGTTTCTCTTGGGCCTAGCACCTCCCACTGCTGTACTCTCCGCGCTCAAGTTAGCGTAACTCGGTGGTCCCTGGACAGAAGAGTCCGGAGATGAATCTTCTGTACTCTCTCTTTCTGTCTTTACCTCCCTATTCACATGAACCCCCACACTAGGTCTTGCGGACGCCTTCATTCTTGCCAATCTCTTCTCCATTAATTTAGCAAGATTTTTTATTCCATCTTTGATTATGGACACCTTCTCCCTCTCCACTTTGCCGATTCGTTCTGTTGTTTCAGAAAAGTTCTTTGCACTTTGTGTAATTCGAGCATTGTTCTCCTGTATTTCCTTCACCAAGTCCGCCACTGACGACCCCTGTTTCGACATTTATCCAAATACTCACCCCCCCCTCTGCACACAATCTCCAATCCCGTGGTTCTCCAACCAGTGTTGCGCGCGTAGCTTCGGATCTTTATGCTATTGGGCGGTGCATCGGGCCAGGGTGAATATATCTAGCTAGTGTTCATATGCATTCGAATATACTCGGACTTCGGGGTATTGCCTCTCATGATGTTTAATATAGAACGTTATATTGTAGGAGACGATAGGCGATATTGAATAGAGAGTCATGGTGATATATAGTAGCTGTAGGTTTCCGGTATGAACAACACAACACGATGAGTTTTAGTACGCCACTACTTGTGTATTGTATCTTATCCTGTACATAGATGCTAGGTTGATGTTAGTGTAGACATTGAATCATATGAGATCTTATGAGACTCCTTCCTTGTATTCTTACGGTTGTTACTGCATGACTATCCGAGATCAGGGTGGTATAATATAATGGTTCTAGCGCACACAGTGCGTCTAGTACATCTTGGTATCTACTGCATATCTCTCTATATCCCAGTCTATATGAGTGTCCCAAGTCTCTCCCCTTCTATGTATGTATTCTTATGTATATCCCAGTATTCCCCGTATATATACCCAGGGGGGGTGAGTGTCGGGTATCCGTATTGGTGGACCCTTTATCCTATGATACCTTTCCCTCCCTCTAGCCCCTCCCCTTCCCTTAGCGCATGCCTCAGTAAAAGAAACATGTCCTATCCTACTACCCACCCTACTGCCCTCTCGTGTTAACCACGGTTACTACACTACCCTTTTACTCGATAAGCAAGAAAAATCCCCCTAAAAAATTTTCGTCCCGACACTCGATAAATATAGCCATGAATACACATAACAATTCTAGGAGGTACACATCTTCCTCCCTTAACAATTAGAATCGCTTGCGCGCACGCAAAATCCAAGATTCATGGTAGCTCATAAATACAATACATTCTCTTGCCTCTTGTAGTACATTTTTCCCGTCATTTTAACAATAAAATCGCCTACGCGCTCGTGTACAAATCTGAACGCACAAACTTGGTAATTATATAGGGGTAACTATGGGGTATGGGTTAAATTGGGCGTATTTTGTACCAAAAAGCCATAAGCAATAGTAATATAAGATGTAAGTCAGGACAGGAAATTTGGGACCTTGCAGAGACTATATTTTTATTTTTACTCTTCTTTTGTGTGTTCCCGAATGGCGAATTCAACCGCGTTAACCAACGCACATAGCAAAACACCTAATTATGCAGGATGTGGGGGGAGCAACGGGGGTGTTCCAGTTAAATGGGAGAAACACTGTCCCAGATGGGAGGAGAATTAGATTAATTATTTTGAAGTAATTTATAAGCATGTGCTACCCCCTCCCTCCCCCCCCCCCCCTCATAATGAAAGGAAAACAACCCAGCATGAATAGCCATGCATGAGGTATATATATTAGCACCTTCGGCTGGAACTGACAGGTGGCCCTATGCAGCCTTATTCAGATCACATGAACAATCTATGGGCCCTGTCACAAGGATACCTGCAGTGGGCGAGAAAACTCAATTAATTAAGACTACAACTCAACCAATTCGAATGTGTCTGGAAAGGGGACCGGGTAGGGCTGGATACCTGGGTATTATCTATATGTCTATATATAGGATAGGGAGAAACGTTGGGGATAAATGGTGTTAAAAATAAGGAACCAGCTTCATGCTGCAAACATTTGCATAGTTGCTCGCTCAAACAGTAAATAAAATCCAAATATAAGATAGTACAAGAAGAAACATAACAAGCAAATTAAAGAGACAATAATATAGCAACAATGATAATCCTGATCACACAAATATATATAGCACGAAGTGATATCAATTGGCTAACTATAATGAGTATAATGAGTATATATTAGCTAACTTTTTAATGAGTATCCTATCATGTATTCTAAGTATCAATAAATTAGGTTAAAGTTCCGCCACGTTGGGATGAGCGTAGTAGTATATGTAAACTAGGTTGTAGCGTCAGGCAAGGTGAAGTAGTGGCGCGTGGTCTGTTAAGCCGGGTGTGTGCGCCAAACGCATTGTGGAATCATCACTAAGCACAAGGAAAGTTCTTTTTATCCAAACGGACCGCCCCGTTTGCCGGATGGAGAGAGCCCACGTGGGGGCGAACGGACAACATGGCATTTCTTTTTCGTCCGGGTATCGTCACGTGGTGTCTGCTTGCTTGAAGGTTAATGCAAAATGTCTTTTTACCGACTCACGCTTGGAGTGTTACCGGCCATGTGGTCCAACGGGCCTTGGTCGTTCTCCTCCTGTAATGAGTCATAAATGGGAGGATTTAGACACCGTATATATCCTTATACAGGTCATACACAGATTTATATTACTAACACTGATTATCCCATTAAGTAATGTTTCATTCACTCTCCTTCAGTCATACATATGGTAAAGATCAGGGGAGGTTACAACCATTAATTTGTGGTTTTTATGTTATATTTACATGCATTATTATTACTTTTCATTAGTCCCTAGAGGGGCCTTTGTTCTGCCTATGGCAGCCATGCATTATTCAATATTCCACCAATAGTTATAGTATTTTCTGTCTTAATCAAAGAAAATCTGTATGATACCAACTTGGAGAAGTTTGCAGGTCCCCTTGCATGCGCAACACCCTACCTACTTACGTTTTTATAGTTTTGAACCAACAGCTGCTTCATTTCCATGGAGATTAGTGGCTACCAGGAGTCGGCTGTTGGAAGTGGAGTTAAGAAGCTCGATCTTTTCTGCAGGTCTTAGTGACCAGAATACTATTTCTTCTGGCAACTCGACCGTTTCTGCTGAACCAGCATTTTCTACCTCTAGGCCCCCAAGCCACCTAAGTCGAACAACGGTCCTGAACGAGCAGCAAACCTGTTTTGCTACCATTCCCGTGACGACAGGTGGCGTGGCCGATCTGAGTACCTCCACTGGATATACCAATTTACACAGGAAAAGAGCATACCGCTTCTCTCCCTCCTGTACACGGAGGCTAAGTATTGTGTGTCCTGCCGTGTTATGGCCTCGAGCTTTTCTACATCCACACCCATTACAGATCCATCGTATTAGTTGTCCCAACACGTATACTACTACTAGTCCTGCCAGCATCGTACCATATGATGGCCATTCCCCAGACTTGCCTGCTTCAAGTGAATCTGAGTTCAGGGCGGGGCCTTGTGTTCCCCAATCGATCTTGCCCCAACTATCCTCTGGAAATAGTTCCAGGGTTGAGCCGATCTTCCCTGCCAACGCCCCTTTTAACGATCCAATGATCGCGAGCATTCTGAAAATTCTATAGCAGAGATAAATGGTTATTAATACATGTATCATTTCTATTAGCCAGAATACCAGTGGTACCTGCGGCGTTACAGTTAGATCTGTTAGATCTCGCCATGCCTTATATTGCCATGCTTCACCTTGCTCCATGTTATTCTTAATTTCTCTCGCAACCTTATTTACCTCCATTCCTTTTGCAAACTGCTGGGGGGACATTGCTGTTAGCATTTTCCCTAGTTCCTTACCTGTTGGTAAATTTAAATGTACTAAGAAATTAGTGAGGCTTTCTCCCGAAAAGTTTCCCACCGGTATACCAAAACTTTTTGCAAACGCCAAATTAAACCCATGCGCCACGGAAACCTCTACCCCGCTTAATTCTCTACACGTCAGCTCCTTTGGTGCCAATCTATGGTGGTCAATCTGCAGGGTGCATCCGCAGGACACCTCGAACACAGTGATCCCCACGATACTGACCTGCCTTGTACTATTTTTGCATGTCAGTAACCCCTTGGGTCCCTTATTTATAAGCAAGTACGTTGACCCCTCCACGTTTTTAACAATGTCTGGCGCCCTTTTCTTCAAGTACATGTCAAACATGCAATACCTAAGAACATTGGCACTATGGTCATTAAATAAAGCGATCATGCAGTCCTCACCCTTTCCTGAATTATCTATGAAGGTGAATGGACATATATAGCTCCCTTTTTTAGTACATTGCATTAATTCAATGGCGTCTACCTCCATTAATTCCCCTGAGCCGCGTTGGGCCAACATGCGTTGTGTGGCCGATCTCAATCGTGTGCAACCATCTTGAGATTCCTTGTGCACATGCAATGGCGTATCAAACACCTCCATTTCATACAACTGAAGGGGCTCCGAATCGTTTGCTAGGGAAATTGGTACCAGTATGTTGATCGTGTTATTGGGCCCTATCTGTACCCCAACGTTAGTATTCCAGTCGATATAATCCCCCAAAATGTTCAAAGTGCTGTTATCTCCTAATACCTGTCTCACTCTCTCTTCCCACTGACTTTCCATAAATACCTTGGCAAGTGACTCATGTATTTTTCCCTCTCTTAACGTTTCTAAGACATCACCCACTATCGTTATATCTTCAATGTAATTTCTTATCGCCAGGCATTCCAAAATGGAGCCTTGGAGCTGCTGTTGGATTTTCCCCTGTGAGTCTACTTCCTCGTGCATTATGTCCGATAATTGAGCCGTCTTATTCGCAAAGCGTAGCCATTTATCTTCTAATTCATCCATGGCGCTTATTGATTCGTTTACATGCGATCTTAGGAACCTAAATATGATATTAGAATTGGCCACTAACTTCATGAGAGCCTCATCCCTCAGGTGTGGGTTTCTTATTATCCCTGGTGCAAGCCTATGAATAATGTGTCTTTCTACGTTTCTTAAATCAGAGTTAGTTGATAGATCGAGAATCCCAGCCACAATTTTCCCAAACGGGGCCAGATAATTTCTTTTTAATCGTTTAGGGCGCTGCAAAATATTTCTCAAGTGATTTGCACGCTCATACTCCCTTGCGGCCCTCGAATGTAGCTCCCTGATATACTTGTCTAAAGACTCCCCCACCATTTCATAACCTTTTGGCCAATCTCCCTTAACTATCTGGATCGGCTGTGGAGGTCTAATATTCAGCTCAGAACGGAAGCCTAAACTCATAGTTTCCACCCCTGTTATCAATGTACCACGGTCAGCGAATACCACTCCATAGTTGTGCCTTAGAACCGTTGTAGCCATGCAACTATATGGCATGCACATCATGATCCTAAAAACAAGAAGTTAGCCAAAAATGAAAAACGGCTTAATGCTGAGAAATCCACACTAGCCTTTTACTGGCCTATGTAAAAGTGATATAGTTCTAGTAAACTCACCCTATTATGAGTCCGAACATCTTGCGATCCTAGTCCTGTAGTAAGATACTAGTCCCCGTTCTTTCTATATGCAAGTTCGTTCCTGATCCCTGTACAAAAGTCAAGTGATGCTCCCCCTCTGGCTGTGCTGAGCTTATATCTGAGACCAGACCAGTCCAAGACCTATTGGGCTTGCTCCTTCCCCCCTCCCTCTCAAGCATACGACACATCCCCATATTAAGTTAGGGTACGGGTGTCCCAGCTCATGACCTTCCTCTGCTAGATGAAATACTGCATAATGACACCTAGCCACTTAAATCGTGTATGAGGCCTGTCTTGCAATTTATAGAACAACCCCCCCCCAACCGCTTGCAAGCTACTTATGGGTTTCGACTGCTTGAGCCCAATTGCTGTGTCTAATTTTAACTGTCTTGCCTCCCAAGCTCCACTTCTCAGACGTTCCAGCCCCCATCAAAATATACCAATAATCTCACCATTTAGGTTACTGGCTCCATTCACTCCAACCTTAATCCAGCACAGTACATTATACTCGACCAAAAGACTAAATGCGCCTCCAATTCGCTTCAATTTACTTACATGAATTTAAATTTGCTTCTCCACACAACCCCGACACCCCAATGAGTTGCACGTAGGCATCTTATACCTCCATAATTCTTACATGTATACCTTGTCACCATGGATCCAACAGAGCCCCAAACTTATCATAAAGCCTAATATACACCCTCATAACATAACCCTGCATATTTCAGATATGTATTGTGTACCTATGGGTTCAACTGCCCAAAACTCACCTTCAAGCCCACTGGCATCCATGACAGAGGCAATCTTAGCTCGATTTGATATACATCCACCGGTAAAGACAGGTGATGTCTTATAGTTGCCTCAGACATTTCTGTTAGCTTGTCCAGGAATTTTACCGCTTGCTCCATATTTTCAGGGAATATCCCCCTCACCCTTGGACGAAACATGTTTAAAATTTCATATGTTAAATCCGAGATAATGCATACCGTATCCTGTAGCCTCCTTAATGGCGTGAGAGTATGTCTCTGCGAGATATCAATCGTCAAGGACCGAATAGGCTCATAACGTAGGCCTCTTAAAAAATCAAATGCCGCTTTTCTTAAGCGAACGATATGCGTCTCCTTTTGCAGCCTTCTAATGGGCTCAAACTCCGGATATCGCTGATATGGAGACAACATGAAGAATTTTAAGATTTCGAGCATTAACCAATTGGCCCTGACCTGTTGATTTAAGATGGCTGCCATTCTGGCAGCCTTATCTGTCCTCCTAATAATTTCCGCATTAATCATCTCACTCCCCCTTCTTGTATCCATCTTTCACTACAGTGATGCAAACCCTATTATACCAGGTCTATCCCCTGTGACAATACTATATATCCCTGGTCCCCCCCCCCCCCTCCACCGGCATGCTTTATATACCCTAGGTCCATCTTCACCTACCCATTCTAGTCTTGTTTTTTTCCAACTCCCTAGCAACTGGTGATGTTTTACCAATCGACCACGACAAATATAGACAGTATATGCTTACACGGGGATGCCCCCTTCTTCCACTAATTTGTGAGACCCCATATAACTCACCTTTCTTGTCATTATGTCTGGCAAATACTCTTCTGGTAATACGTCGCCCAGGTTCGCAAAGTCAATATCTGATTCCAAGTTAGCGACTATAAGTCTTTTCGCCAGGCCTGTGCGCTTCTGCAGATAGGGAATCAATCTGTGCTGTCGTTTATCTTCTATACATTCTAATCTGAATTCCTCAGCACAATAGACGTCCAGGATGTTTAGTAACATTTCGCCCACCGCCTTTGTCAAATGTATTAATTTATCGGACACAGTTACCGCTTTCTGGGCTTCGAAGACACTTCTCATTCTCCCGCCCCGTGTCGTGAGCCGTTCGATTGCCCGAAAACCCCTGCTTTCAACATAGATTCTGCAACGTTCCTTCAGAATATATATATACGTATCCCTTTCCAATCGCTCTCTAGTGGAAATACGTGCGGATCCACCTCTGTTCACAGGGTTCACAAGAAAATACTTAGTGGCCCTGACCAGCAATATCCCCAAGTTTCTCTTCTGACTTTTCAAGATCTTCAGCTCGTCTGCACCCAATCTAGCTTTTTCCAAACGACACATTTGTCTCTGTTCCAGCTCCATTGTATTCAAAGTTGAGGACTACCGCCACATTAGGACACCAGTGCAGACACTAAACTCCAAACACTAAACTCCAGACCCTAAACTTCAGACCCCCCTCAAGATCCGCGTGTTTTTGTTATTTTCTTCTTCCCATTATCCTTTATTACCTTCCAACTTCCTCTGCCAAGCTTTATTACCCATATTTACCAACCCCTGACTCTTACTCATAATTAATGTTTTGAGTTGATACTCTTCCAGACCCGACTTCCTGCGCACGCGACCTATGTTGTACCACCCGCCCCGCCAGACACGATACTTTCAGTTTTGCGTATGTTCCATCACTCATTTTCAAGCCACAAAATATGACATAAATATTTTACAGTAATACACACGCGCCGAGTGTCATCACCCCACAAGCCCACTCCCATCATATTTTGAGGAGAGATTATTGTTTTCTCACCGGTTATACATATACCAAAGCGATTGGGTATACAAAAATTCGTATCCCACAAGCTCTATATACCATCTACAGATACCAATCGTCCCAGGCTCACACAACATCTAGCCACACATACCCCCAAATCCCAGGCTATCAATCCCCAGTGAGTTCCTTGTAGACACTCACTGAATTTCCAAATAATAGCCCATATATTTTGTCTTCAAGATAAAGACTAGTTGTAGTAACTTTCACCCTCACTCCCTTCATAACATAATATCATTGCGCTCCACACCTTAAAATGATTTATTTATTTCTATTCTGAAACAACCATTCTTGCAACGACAATCATATATTTATGACATTTACTTATTATTATATCTTACTCATAGTTTGTAGCCCGAGGGCCTCCCAAGAAGTGATTTCCCTGATACACCCGAAAACGACCACAACGGCGTGTTTTAACAGAAAACCATACCTTCATTAATTCTATCTGAAATGTATGCTTTCCAGAACGTTATCTTTACGAGTCAAATTCATCACAACATGTCACCTTTACACGACCATATAAGATAACGCCCTGTTGTATCACACGTTGTCTCGCTCAATCATCATTAGGCGTCTCCTTTCATTAAACGATTACAAGAACAATCATTCTGCATTCCATCCATTCAAACCGAATCCTCGAATTACAAAATGATATATGTCACTTCCATATTTGCCGGCCAGCCCGTGACGTCACCCCTCTCCCTATCTGATTCAAATGTATCAACTTTCTCTTTCCCCAAGATTGTCACTACAGACAGAGAAAGAAAACTTGACTCACCGCATGCAGCAACCAATCTCCATTAATCCATTCGATTGGTGACCTTACGTTGACCGCCCCTTGAAGCAATTCCTGCACTTTCGTTTTAGATAAACCTGACAATGCCATGAACCGCTTGGTGTCCGCCTCCTTGTGATTTTTTCTCTGGCAACAGCGCTTTCTTAAATAGTCCGTTGAGTATAATTCCAACAGTACATCCAAAATCCTATAGACCTGATGCAAGATCGCACTCATTCTGTCTTTATCACTCATTACCCGCAAACGCCTGGTAGAGTACAATTTTCCTGGCCTAACTTTCAGGGACCGTAGGAGTTTATCACATTTTTCGTATAAAGATAGCAAGTACCATTCTACTTCCAAACGATAATTAGGCAACTGCCTAGGATATCTAATCCAGGGAGCCAAAAGCCAAAACGAATACACTTTAATACACAAAGTCGACGCGTTCTTGATATTTATTTTACTATGCTCCAACATTGTCTCCAAATTGCAAAGCCGAGCAAAGCTTCAGAAATGGTTTGTCATCCGGCAGCGCCCTTCCTCTCCTGATAATCTCATCTGTCTATTCTATGCCCAGGGTCTAGGTGGATTATTTCCCTCATATTGCTGTTGTCATTAAAATTATGCATCAGTATAACCTAGCCCACTAGGTCGCTGCCGCCCCGTGCTCCCTTCATCTGTATAGATCAGTCTATTTCCTGCGTTGCCATAGTCACCTCACCTGCCTGTCTTATATGGCTTTGTGTTTCCCCGGAGACGCTGGTATGCTTACTTCATGTTATTTTTATACTAATCCATCCCTGGACCACCCCTGCTACCTGAATATTTCGAGACTCAGTTTACTCTGCCCTAACTATAGTCATCTTTGTTTCCCCAATTTCTATCAACACGTTATTTTATGTAAACATCGGATTCTCGAATCAGCCGACGAACAACATACTACCCCGTCCTAACGACCCCACACGTTCCCACGAAATCCATATCTGTAAAACTTATTAAGCTGACACCGACTTTAGTTTCTCAGCGTTTTTTATGCCCACCTGTCACCTAGTGATTGAAACTTTCTGCTTTTCGTTGACTTTCACACCCAATCTGCTTCTGTCTTATCAGTGACTCATCAACTATACACCGCTCTAATCTTCATTCAATTATATGGTTTTCAATTCATGGATTCTAAAAAAAAAATTCTCTCATTATTCCCTCGCTCCTTATCTCTATGAGTGTCACGTGGTTCATGATCTTATGACCCGATCATGACTCGATCCCCGGTGCCTCCCCTTTGTTCATTTATTACGTCAATCAAATCTTTTTAGCCAATTGGCGTTTCCCTACAATGATATCAGAGTGGTTTCTTTGATTAGGCAAATTCCCCACTCTAGACATCATTTCCAGCTTTACCTTCGCAGCAGCACCCAATCTCCGCCGACCCCCTACACCAGCTTCCTTTCTCCCATATATATTTTCCCAACCCTCAAACCTATCGGAAACCATGCCAGGCCGAGAACTTTACCTGGCTATCGACAATGACATTGTCATTGTCGAAACCAGGGATGTTTGGAGCCTGAGTGATTTATCTCGGCTCCTCGTCTATGGCCTGTCTTTGAAGGCCGCTCGGTGGTTGTATGGGCGGGCGTGTGCCCTTGTTTTCAGGGCATACCGCCGCTGGGCCAACGAGTAGCACATATTTAGTATATCCCAGTCGATTTTAGTTTTAGTAGTTACGTAGTTTGTTTTTAGTTTTTCTTATTCTTTTATAATAACCCATATTATTCATCATATATTATTATACTCAAGAAACACTCATATCCTACTCTCTTTCTCCCTACCCCTCATTGCACTCCCTCAGCATCTGCACCATAACCAACCTTCCCCACACCTCGCACTGGTAAGTCGCCTTATATACCTTTTTATTTCATTCTGATTTATTTTTCCCTGCTTATAAACCTGTCCTTGTCTTAGAAATTGCTCCACTGGAAATAACTGCCCACTGTAACATCTCAAAGACCCCGTATCTCTAGTTATACATAACATGATCGAGTCAGATATATTACCTACCCTCAGACACCGGAATCCATTCTTCCAATGTTTTCTCAATCCAGCTCCATCGTTCACACGCCAGTTTTTCCAAGTCACTAACTGTCATCCCAGTGTTACATGCCAACAACTTAATTATAATATCTCTAGGGTAGTTGCAAGACTCTATTTTTAACATCGTCCCGACGAAATAACTCTTTAGCATCGACAGGTATATATACTGCTGCTTTCGTGATCGATCCTTCCAGCTCATGTGATTGACGGCTATTCTCTCCCTCCTATCTGGCATTTCTCTAATCAAGAAACGAGAGGCTCCCCACCAGATATCTTTTAAATGTGTTTCCATTTCAATTCGCCTCCTAGCGTTAGCCCCTCTGAATCTCAGGTGTGGTTTCTGCATATACAGACGAGCCAATCGAATCACCTGTATTACCTCTGCTTTCTCTCCCCTCGTTATAGGTCTACACATTCTCCTCGATAGTCAGTATTCAATGCTCACAGGCCTATTAAACTGTATACTGTGTCCCCACCCACTTTAAAAATACCTTCTCACTGCCTATAAGTGAATACACTTACCTTGACTTTCGCCCATGCGCTTGGACACAGCTTCTTAATGTTTAGCAGGTCCACCTCTTCCGTGAAAACTGCGTTAATTTTATCTGCTGGGATGAAGGTTAGGCCACTTATATATTGATAAAGAACCGCTCTATCACATTGTTCGTATGCCAATCGTTTCTGCTCTGCTTCTAACGATAAAATATTGCATATTACCCGACGTATCAATACGTGGGCAATATATTTATGCTGCTGGTATTTTGTCCTTGCCAATGGGAACACATCTGTGATGCTTTTCACCTCGTTGTCTGGCAATCTCAGATCAGCATACATGTGCCACAGGTACCACTCGTTTGTCAACCTTTTCTCGGGACATCCTCCGTACCTGTGAGCTGGATTTATGGTAAATATTCTTATTAATCTTATAATCAGACGTTCTATGTCGTACATATCCTGTACCCCTAATGCTGCATCAGGCAACTTATTCATCTTTCGACATCAACGGCGATGAGCGCTCCTTCCTCTCCACTTTAGTGCCACTGGGCAGCCCTTTTTCCCATCTTATTTTTAATTGCTCAACCCCTACCTTCTTCCGGGGCAGCTGACACCCT
Organism: Sthenelais limicola; assembly: GCA_942159475.1. Lineage (NCBI taxonomy): Eukaryota > Metazoa > Annelida > Polychaeta > Phyllodocida > Sigalionidae > Sthenelais > Sthenelais limicola. Next base: position 54,625,944 of record OW804100.1, on the reverse strand, counting down.
GGCACTATCCCATAAGTCATCTCCAAGCTTGACTTATGGGAGCAGTTTACTTTGACTGTTACCATTTGTCTCTCATATCTTACTCACCATGCCTTATGCGTATTCTGGCCATACCCTTTCAACTTCGTGAAACATCATTTCTCCTGTTTTACGTATCTGCTACGCCCGGGGCTTCTCATATTAGCCGAGCATTGTTGCCACAAGAATGTCACCCATAGTTAGTCGACAAGCGACTTTATTCTACCTTATTTCACCCGCACCTCCCTTCCTCTCTTACTATCCATTGTATTAGTCATTTATTTACCCAATGAGAACTGTTAGTGACAATTAACTTTGCTTACCCTTTTTCTCGGATAAGCAAAGCTTTCTTAGTCCTTTATATAATATTAATTCTTTAGGAAATTATTATGGCATATACTAGGGTATTCTCCCATGCCAGACTGTAGTCACGGCATTAGATTCTCTCCCTCCTTCCATCTGAACCCGCACAGGAGCTGTTTAGTTTGTTTTTTGTTTTCTTTTTTTTTGTGTCCTTTTTTTTCCTACCCTCAATTCCAACCCAACCTCCCTTTTTATTCACTCGTGATTAAACCCCATTTTGCTGAGATAACTCCCCACACCAAGCGCGGCTCACTCCCATTCACTCCCCCGTATTACTTTCACATAAAACCACTGTCGCTGGCTTGCAGCTCCCGCCTCGTGGTTACAACCCTATAACCACCACAGCTGTTCGAGAATGTAAACACCGCGTCTGCACGAGCTCCCATGCCTGTTATATATTGTTGATGCGCCCTTGCCAAGGTACTACGTACTACACTTATTCCATCTATTCTATTAACGTTCTACAGGATCTGGAGAATCTACTGTGTATCCTCTATCTCATTCTTATCCTTCTCTCCCTCCTCTTCAGGCCAATTGCAGCCTATTTCTTCTGTGCAGGCAATGTCCTGCCATCCCTTCTCATCCAGCGGGCCCTTCTCTTCATACTCGTGCAAAGGTAGTAAATCTGGCGAGAGCAGTCTTTCCATAAAGTGACTGGTTTTGGATACACTGACCGGTTTCAAATGAGATACATGCACTGGTTTAGGCAGTGTTGCTCCAGTATCCATCCTCCTTAGTTTGGCTGTGCACCCTGTGGGTCTTGCACAGATGACAAAGGGGCCACAGAAATTTTTCTGCAACTTATATGCAGTTCCAGGTTGTAGTAGGCGATTCACCTTCATATATACCAACGATCCTGACCTCAACCTGTGTGCATTCGCCTGCCTATCATAATATTCTTTCATTTTCGCCTGTGACGTTAGTAATGCTTCCCGAGCTAGGTCCCCATAGATCTCTTGTTTCTCGACGATCTTGCCTAGCTGCTCCAGAAGGGGCCTCATTTCTCCCTCGTATTCCTTTAAAACATTTTCGTGAGGAAGTCGTGGGAATCTACCATACATTAGCAGGTAAGCTGGGTAGTTTGTCGCGCTTGAATCCGACGCATTCATTGCAAATACAATCGGGGCCACAAATTGACACCAATTTTTCTGATCTTTATTTACGTATGCTCTCAGGGCCGTCTTCAGGCTACGATTAAATCTCTCGATTTGACCCTGACTCTGAGGATAGTAGCTGGATCCCAGGACCTGCCTAATCCCCATTACTGTGCAGAAATTTCTGAACAATTTGCTAGTAAATGAAGAACCGTTATCGCTGAAAAGAGTGCATGGCACGCCCAAGACAGACACTACGTGCTCAAAGAATTCAGGTATCAAGGTTTCAGATTTTATGTCTTTTGTTGGCCAAGCTACACAGAACCTTGTGGCTACATCACAGACCGTGTGCACATATTTATAGCCTCTGCTCGATTCAGGCAGTGGACCTATGGTATCAATCTCGATAGCGTCCCATGGTACCTGTGACAGCTCCTTAACGGTCATAGGTACCTTGATAGGATTAGGATTTGGTTTCACCTCCAGACATTTCTGACAAGACCCAATATACTCACCTATGTCTCTAGCCATTGATGGCCAGTAGTACCGCGGTGAAGCAATGCTAAGCATTTTTTTTATACCCATATGTGCGCCCAAACCGACGTCATGTATTTGATTCAATAATTTTTCCACCATAGATTGTGGGACCACTAATTGCGCTCTCTCTTCTATCTGTGCTTTTCTCGTCCTTGGTGGTACCCTGTACAGGATGCCGCCTGATAGCAAGAAACAGTCGTGTTGCAGCAAAACTCCCCTTGCTCTCGTGTTATCCTTCGGGAGCTTTTCCCTCTCAATGTAATTTGTCATATCGCTGCAAAACTCGTCAGTTATTTGCTCCTTCTCGAACACCTCTCTCGTACCCAAAGTCCCATACTCAGTGATGAGCCTTTCATAGAACGCCGTATCGGTGATTTGCACTTCTCTAACCCTTACTCCCTTTCGTCTTCTCTCTCTTTGATACTTACCAACCAATGACGGGACTCCCAAAGTCTTCCTCCGTCTTGACACTCCTCTGTGGATTAGGTCTGTCCCCTCTGGTGTCTCTTCCTCAGCCTCTGTCTCCTCCTCTCGTGCTGGTGTGTCATGGTTGTCAGTATCAGACTGACTATCCCCCTCTTCTGAGTCTTCCTCCCCTAATTTCCTTGCTTTGTCTCTTTCCTCGATCCATAGCGCCATCCTTTCCGTTACACGCGGGTTTTTTCTAGTAACCATCATTATTTGCTCTCCTGGCGTGCCCAGGCGTGTTACCACTGTGCCATCGACTCTTGGGAAGTCCCTACTATCATCCTCGATAGGTGCTGTGTCTTGCTCTGGTTCTGGTGCACTTACCTGGATAATTGGCGTGTCATCCTTCTCATCTCGCCTCTTATTTCTGAGACGTCCATTTTTTAAGATTGACGGTCTCCTATACTTTCTGATGGGCGATGCTTCTAGTACCTCCTCCTTATCAAAGAATCGGATGTGATTCACCGCCTTGAATCTTACCTGCCTCTGCTGCGGTCCCTGCTCTTCTTTTGCTGTAATGCCATCCCCAAAATATGGCATTCTTGATAAAATATCGGCTGTGATGTTGCATTTTCCTTTGATGTGCCGCAAGGTGAAATCAAAATTACTGAACCAGTCGATCCAACGAGCCATTCTTCCTGTAAGATCCTGTTTAGCGTTTAAGGCTAATAATGCCGCATGATCGGTGTATACCTCAAAGTGACTGCCCAGAACGTAATGCTTAAACTTTTCCAAGCCATACCGGACCGCCACCAATTCTTTTTCTGTCGCCGAGAAATTTTGTTCAGCGGAAGACAGGCTTCTTCCTGCAAACGCAACCGGCCTATGGAAGCAATTATCATGGAGCTGTGTCAACACGATGCCAATCCCAATTCGAGAAGCATCACACCAGATAGTGAACCCTTTAGAATAATCAGGGTATCTTAGAACGACATCTTCGCACATCGACCGCTTTACTGCCTTAAACGCTCTATCTGCCTCTGTATTCCACTGAAAACGCTCTCTTCTACCAAGCTTCTTCGTCAGCTGGTACAAGGGGACCATTTTATCTGCAAACCCTGGAATGAATGTCCTATAGTAATTTGCCAGACCGTTAAAGGCCCTCATTTCCCTGACAGTTTTTGGTATTGGATATGAACGAATTATACGAACCTTCTCTGGGTCCGGCTGCAACCCATCTTTCGTTACTACAAACCCCAGAAATTGCATTATTTCATACCCAAACGCACATTTCTCCGCCCTGAACTTAAGCTTCGCCACTTGGAATGCTTGCAATACCTCTTCCACGTGCTGCAGATGCTCCTCCCATGTTTGTGATGCTATAATTACATCATCCATGTAGGGCAGTGCATTTGGCACATATTTTAAAACGCTCTCAATCACCGAATGAAACGCTTTTGGCGAAGTTTTGAGCCCCATAGGCATGACCTTGTACTGGAACACCCCTCTGGGTGTGACAAAACTAGTTTTGGGCTTGTCTTCTGGCCTTAGAGGCACTTGAAAAAATCCTGAATGGCAATCCAATTTTGAGAAAAATCTTCCCCCCAGTCCCCCGACGTTTTCCAACGTCTCGTCTGCTGAAGGGAAGACCCTACATTCGTTCTTTATACATTTATTAATTTTTCTGTAATCTATGACAATTCTATATTTTTTGTCCTGTCTTGCAGCTGCTTTCCCTTTCTCCACTAGAAAGCATGGCGCAGCAAATTCAGACTCGCCATTCGTTCGTTCAATAATGCCCAAACGCATCTGCTCCTCCAGCATTGTTTCCAGTACCCTTGTCATATGAGGGTTTGTACGGTATGGACTTCGAATAGGGGCCACGTAATCTTCTTTCAACTCTATTTTATGTGCAAAAATGTCAGTTGTCGATATCGGCGAATCTTTTGTGGCGAAGACCGCGCGGTAACGCTGTAGCAAACTCGCCATACTTAGTTTCTGCTCCGCCGTCAGATTCTCGCCTAGGGTGTAATCAACCCTAGTCTCACTGCATTTTGTGCTACCTACCTCCTCGATCGGTCGCCCAGACTGACCGGGAACCCCAGCTTTTACATAGTCATCTTCATTGACCACTGAAAATGCTGCTAAAACAGAACCCTTTCCCAATTTTATTGGCGTGTTAGCAGCGTTAAATACGGTAACCGGTATATTGTTTCCCCCCCGCTGTGGCCTCACGAGGGCTCTCTTGACCGCAAATGGGACCTGCACACATCTTTTCAAATTGTCAACTACTCCTACTGCATGATTTAAATTTTGATGCGCCGAAACCACTGCCATGCAAGTAAATTCTGATTTCGGAGGTATTAATTTAGGCTTAGTTATTCTAACGGTGTAATGGTCAGGGTCTTGGATTTGGAAGTCAATCTTGGCCTTTCTTGCTTTCAAGAAATCGACTCCTATGATACACTGAAGGGATAAACCCTTCACAACATAAAACCATGCGTTAGTGCGAACTTTTCCAATGTTAATAGACAACAACACCCTTTCATTCGATTTGTGGCGCCCCCCATCGGCTGTGTAAATAACCAGATATGTCTGTACACGGCGGAGCAGCGCCCCTTTTTCCTGCACTACTTGGTTTAACGTATCAGTCGAAATACAACTGATACTAGCTCCCGTGTCCACCAGGCAGCTAATTTTTGCTGAGCCAACTGTGCAAATTGTTCTGCAGTTTTCCAGTTGGACTGTCACTTTCCCCGCGTCACTGTCCTGTAACACCAGGCGTGAGGAACGATCATCGCCCTCCTTACTATTAATTATACTGTTTTGTGTCACCTCTTTATGTTTACTTAAGGACATCAACCCATTGTCCTTTTTCTTCTGAAGTTTCAATTCCTGCACCGCTCTATTATTTTCACGCTGTTCTTTTTTCTTCTCCTGTAATTTCCATCTTCTCCTCTTCTGGTTCCACCTCTTTCTCATTGCTTTTTTCACCTCCTTTTCTCGAAAGGCCATCTCCTGCACCTCCTGAGTTCCTTTCTCTTGACTCATACTTATGTCACTATCATCTATTGAAACTGAACTTCCGCTTTCATCCTCTCCATCTTCCTCAGATTGATCCTCCCTTTCTGCCGGTATGGCTGGCAACATTCCAACCGGCTTATCTACTGAAAATTCTGCCGATACACTCCGTTTTTCACCACCCCAGTTGTTTTTGGTGACTGAATGCTTAAAGGGGTGTTACACTAGCGTTACACTAGCGCCGACGACCTCCCGGCGACGTCCCGGTGAGAGCAAGCCAGAACCTGGGCTTCTGCCGGGACATCTGGCGGGAAACGGCCGGATTACCGTTGACGGTGTTACACACAAGGTGGCGCCACGCCCGACTGATAGCCCGGTAGCAGACGACCATGGAGGCTCAGCAACTTGCCGTAGTTGCCGCCGGTGTTGCGGGATGGCTGCTTTTGGATTCAAGTGATGAAGAATATGATTTTGAAACTGGTAAAAGGAAGAAGCAGCCAAAAAGAGTTTGGCGTAGAAGTTGGTTGGGTGAAAGAACCAATAATGAGACCAACACAGAGTACAAGCTCTTGAAAGAGCTGGAATGTGTAAGTTCAAATGATGTTTTGTTTCTTTTTAAGCCCATTTCCAAACCCTGTAATTTCTTTTTATTAAATTTAGTGCCTTTTAATTATTATCAATGTTTTTTTTTGTTTTTTTTCAAGCCTATTTATTTCTAGGCGTTGGGTGGGAGGTAGGCTAGAGGCCACCAACATATTGTGATGAGCCAAAATGTTCAATTGAAAGGCCAGTTTCAAGCATAGCTAAGCACAGCAAGGGGGGGGGGGGGTTGGGGGGGGGAGGTTTCTTTGGGTTGAATAAAGTTGTTAGCACCTTTATTTATGGATATTTGACTGAATCAAGCTTTATATATGATAGGAGAAATCCTGGGTAAGACCAGAGCAAGATTTTAGGGGCCTACAATAACTGTTGAAATAATTTAATATAGGGTATTTAGTAGACAGAAATTAGGTATTTAGTAGACAGAAATTAAATCAACAAAGAAATAAATAACAGAAAATATACTTTATTTCAGTATAGCACCTGGAATGAACCTCACACATGTACATACACAAAACCAAAATTGGCATGGGTCTGACTCTGACCCTGATACACATGCTATGTCTATCTCCCCTCTGATTTTTCCAACAAACAAAAGAAGGTATTGGTACATTTGATAATAAAAATATTCTCACAGCTGGTTCAATCTATCAAACATATAAGTAAACCAAGTGTTCTCTGTGATAGAGGCAGAAAAAAACAAATGCATACATTAATTTCTCTGCGAATGTGTCCTAAAATTACAAAAATCGTCATACATCACAAGTAAAGGCCTATTTATGACAAGTTAACAGTACATTTGACCAGGAAAGAATTCTCACAACTTGTTCAAACTCTCAAGCATATAAGTACACCATGTGTTTTCAGTCATAGAGGCAGAAAAAAACAAATGCATACATTAATTTCTCTGCGAATGTGTCCTAAAATTACAAAAATCGTCATACATCACAAGTAAAGGTCTATTTATGACAAGTTAACAGTACATTGACAATTTAAAAATTCTTGCAACTTGTTCAATGTATCAAACATATAAGTACACCAAATGTTTTCAATCATGAAGGCAGGAAAAAGGAAATACATTCATTAATTTCCTGTGAGTGTGTTCTAAGATTATAAAAATCGTCTTATCACAAATATAAGTTGTACCTGGAATGGCATATGTCCTATTAAACTACATGTATACACCCATACACACCACACATTAATCCAGAAGACATGGGAACTGTACAGACAAAACAACAAACATTGATTCATAAATAAATAAATAAATGACCAATTTTCACGACTGGTAGGCGGGTTTTTGAGCAATAACATGTTTGAAATTATGACGGAACTAATGGTAACGGTAAAACGTGTTGAAATCTTTCCAGGGAACCCTACTTTTGTGGGTCTATAATTAAAAATGAAGAAGTTATGGGCAGATAACCAATGTTTTCTTTAATAATAGTCCTACAAAATATAAAATTCAAAATGTAATAATATAAAATGGTAATATTTCGCATATCCATTCCTTGCATGAATATTGAGCTTAAGCACTTGGCAATGTATTCTAGTCATTTTTATGGTTTTACATCGAATATTTCTCTGTTAGCTAGAAGGGAAGCCTAGGGGAAATTTGTGAATCATTGTACATCACGTTTTTTATGAGCCTCTATCAATAATAAATATTAAGCCCTTATATAGATCTAATACATTACGGGTGAGGTGAAATCATAAGCATATAATTATTTAGATGTTTTGGTCTTTATCCTGACTGTGGGCTAGGTTTGATACAGTAAAACGTCATCATACATCATGCAACATTGTACGTCATGCTCAGTTGCTAAGCTACTGAAAACAGGTAATGACAAGTTGAGCGCATTTCAATGTACCAACTAATAATGTTCATATAATAACTGATGTTACATTTCAAACGGTATGATACAAAGGAGAAATTACAGTAAAGCTAGTGTCAAAAACGTAGAAAATTTGAAATTAAAAAACGCTAAAAGTTTAGGATCATTTTATACTAAATATTTGTATCTTAAAGAAGCGTGACGTACGATGACGCACACATTTCCAATAGGGTTTCCCTCTTGCTAAGAGAGAAATATTGAACCATGAAAATGACCAGAATAAATTGCCAAGTACTTAACCTCAATATTCATATAAGAAACGAATGGACAAAATATCACTATTTTTATCATTACAGCTTGAAGTAATAATTTCATTGAAATATAGTTAAAAAGCACTAGTTTTTTGCCCATAACTTCCTCATTTCCGATAATAGAGCCACAAAACTGGGGTTCCCATGAGAGATTTTGACAAGTTACACCCAGGCAGTGTCATAAGATTTAGATCCGTCCTGATTGTTACCCTGTTATGGCTCAAAAACCCAAAGCCTACCAGTCGTGAAAATTGGTCATACACCCATACACACCACACATCAATCCAGATGACATGGGAACTGTACAGACAAAATAACAAACATTGATTTATAAATAAATACTAATGAGTTTCTATAACACAGATTGTAAGTACAAAGGGAAATTGGCAGTACAACAAAATATAAAGACAGAACAATTCATGTAATGTACATGTTTGACTCTAATGAAAGTGGATTTGTTATTAATTCCACTTACCAGTAAACCTTCAATTGTAATCCTATTTATCAGTCACTTCTAGGAATTTTAACAGTAACTTTAAACTGTTGGAAATAATCACAAGGGTTTATCTAAAGCTTCGATTTCAAATACCAAGCCAATAACCTCCTTTAACTCTAATGATACTTGATCCACAACCATCTATGTACAAAAAAATAACTCCACCATTTTTTTTTTAAATTACCAGAGTGACATTAAGGAATTTGCTAATGTCATTTGTATGCCCCCAGAGGCGTTCCACTACATCCTGGATGGTATTCGGGAGAATATTACAAAGAAAGACACAAGATTCCGCAAGGCAATCACCGCAGATGAACGATTGTCAATGACCCTTTCTTATCTTGCCACAGGTATATTGTACTAATTTTAAAACACAAGTAAAAATTCCCTCCAATATATACATTTCTTAACTCTCAAACATATAAGCAAATGCATACAATATTTTCTGTGAATTTGTAGAAAATCGTCATACATCACAAATACAAGTTATACCTGGAATGGACCTTTCCTATTAAACTCATTTTTCATTAACTTATCTTGGGAAAATGATGAATGATTTAAGTTTTCAAACATAAATTGTTTTGTAACTGATTCAGTACACAAAGAGTACTTTCTAAAAGTGACAACACTTTTCCTTCCCAGGAGTCACGCAATCAAAACTGGGGAGAGACTACTTGGCCTCAAGGTGTGGCATGTCTGCCATCCTCATGGAGACATGTGATGCCATAGTTGATGTGTTTGCACAAACATATCTTAAGGTTTGATTTTTACCCAATTTCATTCATTTAGTTTTGTGATAGAACAGCTAAAAAAAACTTTCAAATGCATTAAAGTCTTCATTAGCTATTCTACTTAACACCAAAAGATGAGTATATTCCTCCTGGGACATAAAATTCCCCAAAATTGTAGTTTGGGTCATACAGATCGTAGCATTGTATTTTGATGCTAAGTCATAGAAATTGGATCATAGTTTGGGTCATACAGATCATAGCATTGTATTTTGATGCTGAAATTGTAGAAGTTGGCAGCTCTGATTACTTGAAATATGGGGACGTAATATACTTGGTTACAATCTTTTGGTACTTGTTAGTACATAAAAATCCCTCAATTTTGCAGACGCCCTCGAACCCTGCTGAATGGAAGGAAATTAGCGATTTTTTCATGGCCCGCTGGAACTACCCAGGATGTTGTGGCGCTGTTGATGGGAAACACATCCGCATCAAAAAACCGTATTCCAGTGGCAGCTACTTCCATAATTACAAAAGTTATTTTTCTATTATTTTGCTGATTATTGCAGATGGTAATTATCAGATTAGGTACACCAACATCGGGGCCCCAGGGCATGTCAATGACAGCAGCATATGGTCCTCATCTGATTTTTTGAAAGCTGTTGACGAGGGTGCAATAACATACCCCAACGACTACAATCTGCCTGACTGTGAGACTCCAATCAAGTACCACATGGTTGGAGATGATGCCTTCGCACTGAAGCCCCGAATGATGAAGCCTTATGGGCACCGATCCCTGACAACAACAGAGGCAACGTTCAACTATAGGTTGAGCAGGGCACGCCGTGTTGTAGAGAATGTTTTCGGAATCCTTTCTTCTAAATTTAGGGTCTTCAAAACGGAGATACAATTGCAGCCAAAACGTGCTATGAAAATTGTGATGGCGTCTTGTGTTCTACACAATATTCTAAGAGCAAAATATGCCACCCAGTATACTCCACCTGGAAGCGTGGACCAGGATGATGTCAACCATAACGTTCAGCCTGGTGAATGGCGGAGGGCTAAGGAAGGACTGGGACTGGATGATTTAGAGGCTACATCTGCCAGAAACGCATCCCATGAGGCCAAAAACATGAGGGATGCATTGGCCGAAAGCTTCATGACATCTAATAAGCTACCATGGCAAGATGCCAAAGTAATCAATACATACGACAAATTTGTAAAACTCAACTAATCATAATAATACCAGTTATTTGTGTATTCCAGGAATTTACACACATAATGAATTGACAAGTGTGAGTAAATTGCAGAGAATTCTCTGAAATTTACTCACACATATGAATTTATTACAGTATGATTATACATTTTACATAATTTGATTGATAGCATAAGAAGAGTGCTGTGTAGGAAAAGTGTAATATTGTAAATACCCTGTTAAAATATTTATATCCCTCTTGGAGAGAATATCTACCTTTGTTATAACATGATCTCAAAGAAACCTGTACTTCCTTTACACTCATTATTTACGAATGTAAAGGAAGTACAGATTTCTTTGAGATCATGTTATAACAAAGGTAGATATTCTCTCCAAAAGGGATATAAATATTTTAACAGGGTATTTACAATATTACACTTTTCCTACACTTTTCTTACAAAATGACTAATATTTAGGTTTGAAAATGTATCCCAGAAGTATTACAAAGATATTGCTCCTCGCTCTGGGCCGGTGGTGTTGCGTAAGTGGGCCTCAGGGGTGGTGGAAGATGTTGAGTTGTCTGCCGAGAAGGGGGCACCCAGTTGCCCCTGATTGCGTCAATTACCTGTCCGTAGACAGAGTATTTGAAATCCTCTTGCATCTAGAGAAATGGAATCGAATGTATAGAAATTAAATTATAGCCTCCCAGTAATCTATGATGAGATGGATGGAATATCTATTAGCTGGATGTAAATATATGTATGCGAAATTTAAACATTTAAGAATTTCTGTAAATGAAACCAATAGTGCCATCATCTAGTAGAAGGGTTGGTAATAAGTTGTGATATAAAATATATTATTGGCCTCTATTGAAAAAATAAATAAATCTCAATTACTTTCACTGGTTGCGTTTTCAGCATTTTGTACTGAACTATCTTACACATTATTACATACATATGTGATTTCAGGCGTGCTATTCGAAAAGTCAATTGCACTCCACCCCTTTGGGTTGTCATGCGATTTGACCAAACGTCTCAATCAATTACAAACCAAACAGAGTGCTATTAGGTATAAGAAACTTACTTCTTTTGAGGGTATCTGGGAAATTCGACTGGCAATCAATGCTGCCCATGTCTCATCATCAGACCTCTTCCGATTTGAAGCCTCACTCACTGCTCTGGTCAGGTTCTCTATTGCAGTGAGCTGAAAAAGTACATGACATGGAAACTCACAAAGACCAAGATTTTTTTTTTAGATAAGCTTGTTTACTCAATACAAACTTAAGGCTGAAAACATATCAAACTAAAGCTTCTCTTGCTCTATGAATAATCAAAATGCTAGAACCTGACGAAACTACTTCAAGTTTACATATTATACCAATAATAAATGAAAATAATACCTTGAAAACATAATATTCCAGTTGTTGATTAAAGAATATTACTCATAGAGATTATTATTATCTCATAGAGAAGATTTTAGAAAATGTGATTAAATCTTATAAAGAAACAAAACTAAAATGAAATTCATAGAATAATACTGTATATACCCGTGTATAAGCCGGACCCCAAGTATTAGCCCACCCCGTTTATAACCTGGGGTTTAGCACTTCATAACATTAATATAAGCCAGGTACCGTTTATAAGCCGGGGTGCCTGTACTGTCATGTTCCAATAATATAGCTAATTAATGTAAAATGCTGAAGAAATCGTCCAGAACGAGCTTTTAATAGATCATGAATGATAGTTTGAATATAGAACTCAGTTCTTGTTGGTCGATTGTGAACTCACAGCAAATCTGGTATGTTTTTTTGCCTTAAATTCGAATTTAAAACATAAAAACCAGAGTAATGAATGAAGATAATAATAAACATGAGTTTCAGTTATCTATGTTAATAGCAGTATTACAGCCCCCCTTTGCGCCCATAGAATTAGTATAGAAGTTCTCTATGTGTCCATAAAAACGTTGAATATTAATATTTTCAAAATCTTTTCGTCCACATGGTGGGAAATGTCCCCTAGAGTACATGAACAGGGAAAGAATTTTTTAAATCAGTAAAGTTATTTGACGCGACGAAACCCAGATTTGGACAAATTTTGCCATGAATATTATATTAAAACCGCATTAAAATCTAAATTTTAAATAATATCTCTTGAGTAATCCAGTTAGATATGACCTTGGTCCATCCTAAGCATGCCATTTTGAGAGGTATACAGCCCCCCTTAGCTGTAAGAACATAAAAATTTCCATTGAAAATCGTGAAAAATCCAAATTTTCGTCTGCCATAGGGTTTGCATTGAAATCGGTGGGACGGCACTAAGATAACCAAATATTTGAATATTTTAGAAATCTTTTCGCCTATACAACGAGGGTTGATTCCTAGATTAACTAGACAGTGAAAGAAGTTAGAAAAACGTTTAAGTTTAAGAGTTATTCAGCATGGCAAAGTCCAAAATTGACAATTTTCGTCAAGGCAGATTATTTCAATTAAATATCGCCTAATTCTTGTGAAAATCAAAATTTTGGATAACATCTCCTAATAATCTAGTTAATCACAACCTTTGTCAATCCTAAGGAAGCTATTTTGAAAGTTGTACGACCCCTGTTTGGCTATGAAACATCAAAAAGTTCCTTCGAAAATCGTGAAAAATCAAATTTTCGTCAGCCATAGGATTTGCATTAGCATCACTATAATGGGTCTAACGTCTGGTAAATATTGAATTATTTGAAAAGTGTTTAGTCTATAGGACGGAAATATGTCCCTAGATGAAATAAACCACAAAAGAATTTTGAAAATCATTGAAGTTTAAGCGTTATTTGGTGCGGCATGTTCCAGAATTGACAAATCTATGCTAAATATCCAGAGAAAAACTTTGTCATAGAAATATATAAAAAACGCATGAATCATCTTGTTAGTTAATACCCCCTCTAAGTCCCCCTCCCCCTGTCTCTTCCTCACCCCCACATCTCGGCATAGATGCAATGTGTGGTGGTGGTCAGTGCTGTGATAAGCGCTGCCCACATCTGCAATTTAATGTGTCCTATAGTCACCTACCCCGGGACAAATAAAACAGCCAGAAATATCGCCCTGTAAATATCTCTCCCTGCTCGATATTCTGCGCTGTTTTTCAAGATCAGAATATTGTTCTAAACTTTGAATGGAATACCTGAGAATTCATCTATCAATTGATTCCCGAATGTGTTATTATAGCAAATTTCTAGCTTATTTTAGAATCTAGATCACTTGCACCGACTGGTTCTAGGCTAGGAATTAGGTATAGATGAGTGTGGATAGGGAGGTGCATGGAAGGGACAGGTGATGTAATATACCTTAGAATCAGGATGCTGCTGTTGCTGCTTCTTCCGCTTGCAAGCGGGCATTCCAGACAAACTTGACAGTCTGCCAGGGGGTGTCTCAGTACTAGTAGCTGCAGGCATCTCGGCACTGTGAGCATCTAGTTGGGCAGGTGTTGCGGGTAGGGCAGCTGAAAGTCCAGCTTCTGGCTCTTCTACAGGCCATCTGCTAGTTGACTGGAATATAACCAACATTTTCGTGTGTGAATAATCATGCAGTTAATAAATATGGGTCACCAACATTCTTAATCACAAGACAACAAGCTATATTGGCTGCAACTCCAGGACAGGAAAGCCAGTACAGGCATTTACAGACATTTCTTTAAAAGAAAAATGCATTTTTTTCCAATGGGATTTGAAAGGAACCCGCTGGAAGACCTGGAATTTACTTTCAGATGCGGGTCTCCTTTTTGTACAAATACATAGAAACCTATAAGTGATGAACTTGCCAATCCACGCCCAGTACAGGGCTTGGTTTATTCTCTAGCCTTGGCTAGAAAAGAGTAAATAATCTCTAACCTCTTGAAAATCTACATATCATGGAGGGAGTAACCCAAGGCAGAGGCCAAGTTAATTTGTAATGACCCCACCACAAATGAGAGAATAATCAGATATAGGAGGGTCAAATATTGGTTTGATTTCTTTCTGGGATTGTAAAAGGTCATGCAAATAGATGCAAAGATTTTCAGTATTGACAAATAATTATTTGGTGTGGTTTAACTCCTCTCAGGAATCATTGGGATGCATACTCACCTGCTTTGGCATTGAGGTAATTGATGTAATTGCCTCTCCTTGACACCGGACATGTCCCCTGAGAAAGCTCATCCGTTTGCAGATCGATTGTGTCCGCTCAGAGCGCCGGTCGTCGTCCAATCCACTACCAGATGAAGCTCCTGATGCCTTCTCCCCCCCATGCTTTGTGTAAACCGATCTTAATGTATTCATACGTGAATACACTGCTGCAACTGTAGAATAAAATCATACACATATATCAACATCAACGAAACATCACATCAAAGTAAAGTATACAAATCAAGATATACGTCATAGAGTAATGTCCTACTTTGTCAAAAATTCAAACCAACCTCTTAAAATTCAGAACTAGAGTAAAGGGGCAGCTGATCTCCTCAACAACATAATTAATAATTGTATTCATTGTAGAATGCATATTAGCAGATCATTAAATAAAACATTGAATCGAATGTAATCATTTAAGTCCAAAACAATTAATTATAGGCGGCCTCTCTCTCTCCCTCCATCTATTAATTTGCCCAGTGTTGGTACTCATAAGTGTGGAGCAATGGTACTCATCCAAAGCAAAATATACTCGTTATTTACAAATACAAAGCCCTTACTACGTTCCCTGCTTAAAATTGAAAACCTACATGGTGTGTGTTTCTGGTGAGAACACTGCCCCCCCCCCCCCCCCCATTATAAAGTAATTTTGCGAAAATATGTTTCTATGATGTACTTGCGACGATTGGGAGAAAAGGTAGAGAAAATCGATGTATGATCACGAAAATTTAACATACTAGAGATGATATAGCTGGGCACGTCATGCGAAAATCTCTCTTTGATCCATCAAGAATTAGGTACTTTAGGGACGATACATTACACCACCCCCACCCCACGCCCCCTTATAATTATAAAGTAATTTTGCGAAAATATGTTTCTATGATGTACTTGCGACGATTGGGAGAAAAGGTAGAGAAAATCAGTGTATGATCACGAAAATTTAACATACTAGAGACGATATAGCTGGGCACGTCATGCGAAAATATCTCTTTGATCCATCAAGAATTAGGTACTTTAGGGACGATATATTACACCACCCCCACCCCCCTTATAATTATAAAGTAATTTTGCGAAAATATGTTTCTATGATGTACTTGCGACGATTGGGAGAAAAGGTAGAGAAAATCGGTGTATGATCACGGAAATTTAACATACTAGAGATGATATGTCTGGGCACGCTGTGTGAAAATATCTCTTTGATCCATCAAGAATTAGGTACTTTAGGGACGATACATTACAGTTGTTCAAATCAACACCCCTGCCCCAAGACAAAGTACTTACCTGATACGCCTAGGAGACTGGCAAAGTGGGCCTGGGCAATGGTCAGCTTTCCTTTCTTGGAGTAGCCAGCCATCGATTTGTCATAAAGGAATCTGCTGCCCTGCCACAAGTCAATGAGCTGATTCTCTTTGGATTCGGTCCACTCGCTCTGATGTATTGCGCCAGAATCAGATTCACTTTCATCTACCCCAGACTGCTCCTCCAATGCCTCCACAAACTCGTCGTCAGACACTTGGGAGCTGAAATGCTTCTCCCCTTCCTCCTCCAGCTTTTCCTTTAGTTTGGTCTTCTCAGAAGCCTTTTTTTGGACTAATTGGGCCCGACTGAGCCCAACCTTCCTCGCTGTTTTCTTATTGACAGTGGCCATTTTGCCGCCACACTGACACGTGCTTCAAAGGCCCACCTGATTGGCTAATCCCATATTGACTTACTTCCGGTGGTGCCATCTGACGATTTAGACCGGAGGTTCACCGGGTTCTATGGTGTTACACCAGGGAAATTGACCGGCGCAACGCACAAGATCGGACAATAAATCAAACATGTTTGATGCGATCTCCCGGTCAAAAACGCATCGGGAGATGACCGGGACATAACGCCCGAGGTATGTTACACCTATTTTTCAATCGGAGCATGTTTTGCTCTGATTACCGTCAGGGTGTAATCGGGACATCGCCGGGCGAAAATTAGCGCTAGTGTAACACCCCCTTTAATCTCTTATTCTTATCTCTCTCCTGGCGTCTCTCTCCCTCACCTCTTCTAGGAGTCCATTCTCTTTCCTGGCGTCTCTCTTCCTCACCTCTTCTAGGAGTCCATTCTCCTTTCTCCTCTACTGGTAGGCTTCTAGCAGGACCGGGGTGTGATCTGACATCACTGGGAGTAACGTCATAGCCCTTCATTGCCAGAGAAGCTATCATTGATTGAGTAGATCCCACTAGGTGAAGTCTCAGTGCTTTTTCATTTTGCTCGTCCGACAACTCATGTTTTCTGGCCGCTCTTCTAGCCTCTTCACAAGTGCGAGGAGCCTCTGTCAGGACTCTCTCTGCTAATCCATCCTTTAAACCTGCTATAAAAGCCTTCAGTTTCTCATCCTCGTGCAGTGATGTCCTTGCCAGCAATACCAGCATGGCGTCTGCATATGTCTCCACACTCTCACCTGCCTCCTGTCGTCGCCGGGAATAGTCATCCTTCACCTCACTATACGGCATTTCCTGAAACTTGGTCAAGAATTTACTTTTGATATCTGAGTACGACAGTGTACCCCGTTTTCTGGCTGCAACTGATGCGACTTGTTGGTAATATGCTTTAGCTGATCCCTCCAATCTACCACCCAGCCCCTGCAGCCAGTACATCTCAGGTATGCCCAAGGCACTTGCATAGTCCTCATACTCTGTCAGGAATTCAGACACATTTCTGGTTGCCGTTGAATGCCGAAAATTTTCAGGCCCCCTAATGAAGTGTCTCATTGCTGCCCCTCCCCCTTCGTTAGACTTATCTGACCATCTTCCTGTTTGTGCAGGGGTAAACGCTGGGAGCACATTAGGTAGCCTATACATCTCGGTTATATCCCCGGAATCTTCTGAGCAAATTGTACTACTAACACCTATTTTCGTTGCTTGCTGGTTTGCTCTCTGGGGTGTCCGCAGTACGCTATTTTTAGGCTGCTCTACCCCTCCAACGTTCGTGAGATTTCTGACCATGTCTGTAAGGTTTTTCCTGTCCTGTTTGTAACGCACAGACGCATCTCTAAATAGGGCACTCTCCTTTTCATGTTCTATTTTCAGCTTATCCATCTCTTCTGCTAGCCAGTTTGCCCTTGCTTCCCTTATTTGGTTTTCCTTTTCCATTTCCTCACACCACTCTGTATTTCTGGCCTCTCTCACCTCCTCCATTTCATGTCTTGCTATTTCTGCCCTCTCCCACTCCTCCCGATCGCTTTCTTCCTTCCTATTGGCTCTAGCTCTGGCCCGTCTTTCCTCCTCCAGCTCCCTTTTCAGCTCCTCCAACTCCTTGTTATGGTTTTCTTTTTCTTTCGTCATATATTCGTTTCTCTGTTGTTCTGTTTTTTCCATTTTCTGTTGTGCATTTTTCCAGTCATTCTGCAGCGTTACAATTATATCCCTATTTCCGTCTTCTGCAGTTTTCACCCTTCGTCGCGCGCCCTCCTCCCATGCTAGTTTTAGTACGTTTATCCTAGCTTCGTGCCTATCTTCGGCATCTTTTAACATTTTTTCATTCGTTCGTTCCCAATCATTTCTCATATCCTGGACTGTCCTCAGGGTATCTTCCTCCGCTGCCTTAAGAGCGGCTTGAGTTCTTTGCAACTCTTTGCTGACAATATCCACGCTTTGCCTGAGCAGCTCCTCTTTGGCCCCTTGCGGGCTTAAGTAGTCAAAGTCTGGATTATAAGGGAGTGGCACTAATGGCTCTGTGTAATATGGCGGCTTACCAGCGTCCCACGTTACTTCAGGTATTAATGGCACACTAGGGTCATCACAAAAATCTGCTGCGAATGGATTGTTTCTCTTGGGCCTAGCACCTCCCACTGCTGTACTCTCCGCGCTCAAGTTAGCGTAACTCGGTGGTCCCTGGACAGAAGAGTCCGGAGATGAATCTTCTGTACTCTCTCTTTCTGTCTTTACCTCCCTATTCACATGAACCCCCACACTAGGTCTTGCGGACGCCTTCATTCTTGCCAATCTCTTCTCCATTAATTTAGCAAGATTTTTTATTCCATCTTTGATTATGGACACCTTCTCCCTCTCCACTTTGCCGATTCGTTCTGTTGTTTCAGAAAAGTTCTTTGCACTTTGTGTAATTCGAGCATTGTTCTCCTGTATTTCCTTCACCAAGTCCGCCACTGACGACCCCTGTTTCGACATTTATCCAAATACTCACCCCCCCCTCTGCACACAATCTCCAATCCTGTGGTTCTCCAACCAGTGTTGCGCGCGTAGCTTCGGATCTTTATGCTATTGGGCGGTGCATCGGGCCAGGGTGAATATATCTAGCTAGTGTTCATATGCATTCGAATATACTCGGACTTCGGGGTATTGCCTCTCATGATGTTTAATATAGAACGTTATATTGTAGGAGACGATAGGCGATATTGAATAGAGAGTCATGGTGATATATAGTAGCTGTAGGTTTCCGGTATGAACAACACAACACGATGAGTTTTAGTACGCCACTACTTGTGTATTGTATCTTATCCTGTACATAGATGCTAGGTTGATGTTAGTGTAGACATTGAATCATATGAGATCTTATGAGACTCCTTCCTTGTATTCTTACGGTTGTTACTGCATGACTATCCGAGATCAGGGTGGTATAATATAATGGTTCTAGCGCACACAGTGCGTCTAGTACATCTTGGTATCTACTGCATATCTCTCTATATCCCAGTCTATATGAGTGTCCCAAGTCTCTCCCCTTCTATGTATGTATTCTTATGTATATCCCAGTATTCCCCGTATATATACCCAGGGGGGGTGAGTGTCGGGTATCCGTATTGGTGGACCCTTTATCCTATGATACCTTTCCCTCCCTCTAGCCCCTCCCCTTCCCTTAGCGCATGCCTCAGTAAAAGAAACATGTCCTATCCTACTACCCACCCTACTGCCCTCTCGTGTTAACCACGGTTACTACAATATATAGTTTGCCGCAATTTTAACCATTGTACGCGTGATAACATTTAAATGTCCTTCTTTTTTACTATTCTTGTGAAAAGGTATACAAATATATTAAACTGTGCACATACAAGTAGATATGAGGGCAATATATAGAGATAAGATTCCCCATATACGGTGAAAATAAAATGAAATAGTTTACAATATAATTATGTTATTAAAATTCACATTACCTTATAGGCCTACTTTCCCTCGAACCAAAACCGCAGACAAATGTGACAAAGGAATTGCTTCATACATATAAATCTTATCAACCATATTACACCATAATTATTACACAACTTCTGCACATGTGTTTACAAATATAGCAAGGAGAGAAATATTATGTCTGGTGCCAATGTTCATTCCTGTAGGGAGAGAAATAAATTCATAACTCGGCATTTGTAATATAAAGCAGCTTACAATGACAAAGGAGTGGGTAAACTGTCTCTTCTTGTTATTCTCAAACTGTCTTTCTTCGTGAACACCACACGACAGCACTGAAAGGAAGGTCATACATTGAAGTCTACGTACGTTTCGTGTTACTCTCACAAGATAGCAGCAGGTTAGCTCCCATAATTATAGGCCTCAGATACACCCAAAATGATATTTGCGATTGGTCTGCATTCAAGGAGGACGCGATTCGTGTATGATATTCAAATGAACAAGGTTTTATATAGGGAGGTCATGTGGTCGATATTTCTGAGAAAAATTGGGTAATTTTTTTTTTCAAATTTCCAAATGTAAATGTTTTTTTGTTTTTTTTTAAATGTAAATGTTCAATGTAAATGTAAATGATGAACTCGAGACTGCTACGCTTGGTGTAACATTATAAAGAACGAAGTTGTGTAAAGTTAAGAGCAGTATTAAATTTTACTCCTGGTACAGGTGTACGTATCGAAAAAGACGATATTACGGGTAAAGGAGGCATAACATATTATCTCCCTTTTAGTATAAAGTCGCTCCGCCAATAACAGATTAAAATTAGTTAACCTTTTGTGTCGTTAAAGTGGCTAAGGTCACTATTTGACTATATGTCATTTAGAAATATGTTTGTAGTTTTCGATGACATGCATAAGTAAGAACATTTGTGTAGAATACCAATGCTATATATTCCTTAGATTAATTGATATTTGTTAATGAAGAATGTGGCAGAGGTTCCATTGGGGAATTCAAATCTGAGAGAGCAGTAACTAGACCATAAGGTGCTGCCCCAGTGTATGGTAAAGGGATGTGCACTAAGAGCGAGGCAGGAGGTACATAGTGACATATATACCCTGTCCCATCCAGCTGGTATCACTTAACTCATTAAGATAAGAGGCGTCGGGGACCTTCCCTAAACCAACCAAATTGGGTCAGGCAGTTGTGTAGGGTGATTCCAGCACCCTATGACATTGGAGTTTTATACTCTTAAATACACGAAATATATGTAATTCCTACATTAATGCTCCCGGGTATTCATTACAAATATACTAATCTAGAACATAGATGAAATTCAGACAAACTTTCCCCAAATCGGGAGCTCAGTGGCATGTGTCACTTTAAGTAATATTAATTACACATTTTTTTATATATTTTTAAAAGCGGTAGCCTACCGTTACGTAACCTTGTAAACATATCATTCAAAATATTTAATTGATGTTTTAAATAAACTATATGCACCATACCGTACATTACACCGGTGCTTTAGGCCTATCGAAATTACGATCAAGTGGTGAGTAAGCCATGTAACGTTACGTAATAGTTAGGTAGGCCTCATTGCAGAACTAATCACATACCGTAACAGTCATTAGGCCTAATAGAAGTTGAAATAATCATGTGATTTTAAATTTATGGTAAATATAAAGTTAAATATGCGTAATGATACAAGTTACACATTACAAAGTTCACATTAGGTGTCGATGGGGAGGAATATATAGAACATTGGAAATGTTCAACAAAAATGTAAAAATGTAAAAGAAAACTTTAGCTCCCATAGCGTGGTTGAAGAAGAAGCAACGCCGCGGCAGTGTTTTTTTACGCATTGCTTTGGGTCCGCGCGCGGCAAAAGTATGATGTCCGCCGAGGTTAGAGCAGCTGGGTGCATGTATACTCGGTAGTTCGGTATCACCTCGATGGATCTGATTAAGCGGGTGTGTATCCCTTAAAATGGACGCAGGATGCAGGTTATTTTTTATACCCGACGCAGGATGCAGCCCCCTAGTGGACGCAGATGCAGGCTGGTATAAGACCTATTTCCAGGTTAGGAGAACCTGTTTTCCTGATCTTTTTTTTGGGGGTGGGGGTTGTAAAAAGCTGGACGCAGGTCTCACTCCCTAAGTTAAACTGGACGCAGGATGCAGGGGGGAAGCCAGGGGGGGCACACCCACGATTAATGAACTTCCCGCTCGTGGTCCATAAAAAAAAGCATGGGATAACTAGCCCAATTTTATTAGGCATAGGCTATTAACGAAGGAGCATAGAGCTATTAGGCTAATGGACGTTTATGGGATCTAGGGTCATATTGCAGTTGGGAAAGCTTGCCATGCATGATCTGGCAGATTGGTAAGGGCCCCAAACAATCCGATATTCAAATAGATCCGTTCTTGCGATGTTTGAAATGCAAGTTGGCTTTTAAGTGAGTCGTCACAATACTTATTATAACCAAACACTTTTCATTGGGGTTTACATACTACCATAAAGCAAAACTAGAAGGTCAGCATCAATCCGCTTTGTTTACAATAGCGTAGCTTCTTATTGAACGTTTCGAACGATGCCCGATAAATCTGGTCCAACGCCTATAGTAACGCACACCAAGGGGCTTTGTCTTTTTTCGCACTTTCTTTCCCGTAAAACCCCCCGATTGTTATTCTCTATCCACATCACTGCTATTCATGAACAACTTGGACTGGGTGAATTGCTTGATACGCCGATATTTGAAAAACGAACAAAAACCACAGTTACATTAAATTTTTCATGAACACTACCGACCCCGATCATGTGACCCGTCCGATCACCCCACCGCTATCAGCGCAGTTGGTCATGGCTCAGCAGAGACATGACCAACACTTGTTGACAAGAATCAACAGCTTTGGGGGGAGGGGGGGGGGGCGGGGAGGCTAGACAGTCAAATAGACTATAGAGAGAGATGACAATAATCTTACTAAACTAACCAGCCAAGCAGTAACCGTACACCAATTCTCGTGCGGATACTCCTGGACGTTTTGATGCTAGTGGCTTCCTTAGGGAATGCCTGATTCTCCCCATTGGCAATAGGGTGCGCCACCAAAAACTCGGAGGCTGCGAATAGTGTCTAGAAAACTTGCCTCGCTCACCCGATATCCTATGTTTTTGCATTCGACGGGAAAAGACAAGTACGGATTTGTCATCCTTAACATTTTTCATAGCCAAAACGTCTGGGTCAATAGCGTCTTTACTGAACTATAAATGCACATAGGCCTACTGTCATTTCCCAACGCATGTCTACCAGCTTCCAATGCTTATAAGCCTTCTTCCTCGCACTTGGCCGTACTCGGTAACACGCTCGTAGTGACATCATAGCAGCGGGGATGTGCAAAACATCGCCCGTCATCGGCGATCGTTTTGCACATTTAATAGGCCTAACACAAAAACCAAACGATTTTAATGCGATTGTTGGTGGGCAATGTCAACGTACAAAAACATTCCATATTTATGACAGTAAATAGCCCAAGACTTCCCTTCATTCCCATCAAATTGTGACGATAGTCCTACTGGTGCCACACACACATCTGGATCTAGGCCATGTGGATTGGTAGGGATGCATGCCCGCGAATTGGCAAGGACGCGCACTTTGAACGCACCCAAGTCATGTGACTACCTCAGATCACATGACTCCCGGTAAACATACAAAATGGCTTCGACCATTTAATTTGAGTTGGCGGTCCATGGCAGCCTGTGGTTTCGTATGGTATATATTGGAACTGTACATCGGGTTAAAATATAAATTATTCATCAGTTCCTAAGCAGGCAGATTTTGGCAGCAACTACATTCTTCTGGTGTCCCCATTGTTTGCAATCGACAACACAATGTCAGGCATTGGCGAGGACCGCGAAACTCGGGGGAGTAACATTCCCTACCTGAGGATTTACAATGGAAATTCAAGGGGAGTGGAAGATTCAAGTGAAGAACATGCCAGCATCAACAGTGAACAGGGTGATGGTCCTCAAGTCAAAGTATATAAGAGACGGTGGTATGTGCTGCTGTTATTTTGTTTACTGAATCTTTTGCAATGCTTTCTCTGGAATTCCTGGGGTCCCGTCTCCGATTCGGCAACGCTGGTGTTTGGTTGGACTGGTGCAGAGATAGGACTGTTTGCAACTTTAGGAAATGCCGCTTATTGCTTGGCAGTATTTCCAGTATCCTATATTTTAGATGCATATGGTAAGTGTATCATTTACATTAAGGCGGAACACTGTTGAAATATAGTAAGAAAAATGATTGTCAAAATGCTCGACAAAAATATTAGTATTAAATTAACTTTATTAAGCCTGAAATGATTCATCCATTATCCACTAACGTTAGCCTAGGCAAAAAGAAATAGGCCTAGGTGTGTTTCCGATTTATCTGGCTGAAAACTAGGTAGGGGGGGGTAACTTTTTTTTCTTTCTTTTTTTAGGAAACCACCTCCCACTAACTGAAAAAAATGTCTTTATAAGCTTCTATCAAAAAATCCAAAAAAAAGTAAGATGTATGTTTAAAAAAAATCAGGTATGGTAAAAAAAAAAATTTAGGTAGGGGAAGGTTTTTCTAGGTACGGGGGGGAGGGGGGGGGAGGGTAAATCGGAAACACACCTATTTTTTGTTGGCCTTACTAGTCGTTATAGTGGCGCTATACCCTTGCAGCCTCTTCATTGACATTATTTCGTATAGGCCTACTATTAAGTACTGGCTAAAACATAGCTTTTCAAATACGACAAAAGGGGTGTGTCTGGGTGGGGTAGGGTGGTGGGCGTAGTTCAAACAAGGAGGGAATAGTGTGTGTGTGGCTAGAAATCCATACCCCACATACATCATTGATAAACGAGGCTGAGGCAGTTTGGGGAAAATACGATTTTTTAAAGGATTTATCTTGATAAAAGTTTCTGGCATATAGGTATAGGCCTACGTACTGTATTCTGTAAAATTTGTTGAATGAAGAAAAATTGATTTAGGCCTAATCAGGTGAATTTGGTAACAGTGATTTGATAAGGGATGTTATATCACTGTGGGATTCAAACCGGAGCCATGTGCTTATTACACCCCTGCGATGTAGTTGCCTATACCTTCAGCATTGTATATCGCACTTGGTCAAAGTGGTGCATAACATGAAAATTATGTCGCACTTGAGCGCCCTTGGCGCATACAACCTAGGCAGTGCCAGGGTGCACATGTACCCAGCTGTTGTTTTGATTTCGCGGAACTCATATTATCGCCCACTCGAACGTTTTTACCGATTTACTCTGGAAATAATAAAGCTAGGGACTTTAAATGAAAAGTTCAATCGATGAATCATATGTAAAGATGCGATTTTGGGATGTAATAAATATGGAATACACCTCGGCCGCCATCTGGCGAACTATTATGCATCTCGGTTGCAGCGGGATACCTCGGGACTACGCTGTGCTCCGTCCCTCTGTATCCCGCCGCAACCTTGATGCATAATAGTTCGCCAGATGGCGCCCTCGGCGCATTCCATCTATATATCTACTTGTAATATATTGAGTAATGTACCCATTCAAGCTCACCACGAATAGATCTGAGAGTATTTTCTGATTTCCTGAGAATAACGATGGATATTGATTTCCATGTTATATATAACTTTGGACGCACAAATATTTTTTTATTTCCCTATGGACGCTGTACATTATTTTGATAGATTAATGATAAATTTAACAAGCATAAGAAACAGCCTGCTTGGGCCCCTGAATTATAAATGCATCCTCTCTAAGCTATTTATTTTGTTCTTTCCTCTATTTTTGTCAATCGCATATATATATACGGTATATAATCTGTGATTGCTTTCAGGACTGCGGATTTCCTCCATCGGCATGGGTTTCTTACTGCTTGTGGCGGGAGGGATCAAGTGCATTACCTCACAGGAAGTGGTTCTCTACTGGTCTGTTGTCTTTAATCTACTGAATACACCCCCTATCAAGATTAGATTATCGGTATTGTTAAGTTAAAAATCAATTCGCATACGTTAATAAGTACGTTAATTAACAATATATTTTCCTAAATTCGTGTAGTTTATGGTGAAATGAATTGGGAAGTGTCCTTTTCTTGATTTATTGCATCTATGGACAGCCTACAACCTTGATTGAATTACTTAGATTTATATATAATTGTTCATACCATTTACCTGTAGGATGTCAGTGTTGTCAGCTATACTATCTGGAGTGGCTGGGACGGTTACATTCGCTGGTCCTGCTCTGTTCGCTTCAGTGTGGTTCCCTCCTTCTCAACGAACCACGGCCAATGCTTTGATTGGAATGTTTAATTACCTCGGTGTATCTGTATCGTTTATTGTAGGTAGGTATTTTATTATTCTTTCTTTATTATACCTTCCGAAATTAGAAGATTATCGACAATGACATGTGTATTAAGGCCATTTGGGTATGTCATGCATCATTCTCATTTGGCATTCAGGACCCAACGTCGTGAAGTATGTTAAGCCGAAAAATGTGAGTGCATTGGTAGATCATTTCTCCTATCCTCACTGGACAGGAACGCCTTTTTCTGCTGCCAACTCATCGGGGTCCGGTAGTAAGTTCAACTAAATTTCAATTGTTATATAAAATTACCATTGATGTTCTTCGAAATATTTCTTGGAATGATAATTCCATTGTTACCCTTGCTTCTCTCTTTGACATATATTTTATTTCTAAGAACCGAATCTTTTATTTTGATAGATTCTACTATCGCAGAGCAGCGCCAACAGATTATGTATTACATGTACATACGTAAGTCACTACATCCATTTCAATTAAAGGTTTGAGGTATTTAGTTAATATAATGTTTAGTTAATATATGATAGAGAATCAGTATTACATATTGGATAGAGTACACACACATCTCATTTGTTAGCTTGTTTTTCTAGTGTAGGCGTAATGTAATGTCATTTTTTTTTGCAGAGACCGGTGTTGCTGGGCTTCTTTTTCTATTAGTATTGATGTACTTCCCCGCTAAACCGCCACTACCTCCTAGTTTATCAGCATCAACGTCCAGGCTCAACTTCAGATCCGGTCTCTGGAAACTCACAAAGTAAATTTACATGGATGAAAATCACATATATCTTAGTTTCAAATTCTTTCCATCGGTGGATTTCTAAATACCACGAGTCTTCTAAAGATGTTGGACGATTGCTTCAGATTCTCTGATTTACGTAATATTATTTTCAATAATTTCATTCTGGTGCATATGATATAGTAGTCATTTATTGCCTAAGTGCATTCATGTCAAATACATTGCAAGTAGCTCAAATATTAGTCATGTGCTTTTAGGTCCAGGTCATTCTGGCTACTGGCTTTGGCGTATGCCTTGCCTGCTGGTGTTTTCGGAGTATGGGGTGCTGTTCTCAACGTTAATCTACACCCGATAGGAATATCTCAGGTAAAGAAAACATTAATATATTCCTTCATCACTATGCTCAATCTTCTTCAAATATAATCATTACAGCCTCTGGTATTGGTTGAATCTTGGCTGTGAAGCTTACCTTTGATTATAGTGTATATTACACAAGGTGTAATGTAAGTATAAATGGTGTTGGGCTCTACAGTGTCGCCACCTACCGGTACCTGATTGAGACTGATCCGCTTTAGCCTCACTTAGACGTGTGCAGTGGAGGCAGTGACATCGGCCTCTGTCCTTGTGTAGAAAAACTGAACTGACTTGAAAATTAATTTTTCTTGTTGGGAAAAAATAGCATATTGTTCGATGGATATTAACTTCACGGAATGTGGTGCTAAGCATCCAAGACCTGCTTGTACCAGTATCTGTCATAATTGTATATCTGCCATAATTGGTTACAATTGTACTTTCAGGACACGGCTGGACAAATTGGCCTTTATTACTCCCTAGCTGGGGGTGCTGCCGGAGTTGGTATCAGCATGTAGGTTGTTGGTTACCTTGACTTATCACAATATATTTTTCCTGAAATTTCCGTGATTGATAAATTAAATGCGAATTGCTGTGATTTGAATGTCAGGAACACGGATATTGATTAATAGGCTTTTATTAGGCCTTGATTAAATTCCATCCCATGTTGTGGCTACAGACATTTTGAACTATAATTATAGATGTTCCGTATACCTCTCAATTTTAGGTTAGCTGACTCGTTCGCTAAACACATGAAGTTGACACTGATCATACTATACGTGTTTGCCTCCGTTACACTTTTTTGGATGAGTTTGATTTGTCAGGCTATCATTCCGTTCAATACCGGTGAGGCAACTTATTACATATTTCCTTTATTGCTTCTGCGATATATGATTTGTCAGAAGTTTTACAAGATGGCATATAATCGTACTGGAAATTAATAATCAAGACTATATTAGTTTTATACTAGTGTGTCGATAATAATATTAAATTTAACAGAGAATTTATAAGCTCATTTTCTACTTTCCAATGTTTGATTGATATTTCAGCTTCTGTCTTCGTCGCCGCAATCCTGGCCAGTATATTTGTCAACAGTGGCACTCCTTTATTCTATGAATTAACCTGTGAAGTTTGCTACCCAGTGGCGGAAGGTATCATTGGTGGATATATAACTCTGCTGAACAATGTTGTTGGTATCATTTTCCTCTCCGTGCTCTACATTCCCCATATAGGTAAGTCAATTGAAAAACAGAACGTACTTTCTAAACTCAAGATTTCTCTATGAAATATGTAACCATTATCGGATACAGTCTGGACCAATGCGGTTCTAATGTAATGACTTATATTTAAATTCCATGTAAGCAGATCAAAAACCATGTACGAATTTCGTTGATTCTTTAATACTATATATCTGCAAGGACACTTTCCTCCGATGAATGCAATTTTTTTCGAACTTTTAGGAACTTCATGGATGACTTGGACCATGTTTGGATGCACGGTGATCAGTATACCTCCCCTTCTACTTTTGAAGGAACGATACGGCCGACTAGCCGTCGATTCAAATAAAGTGGAATCGACCGATGATAGCATAGGGGATGAAAGCCCAGTTATGTCAGCTCAGATTAATGCATGAATAGTTATTGCTTACTAATGAGGGTGTAGCTCACTAAGAGTTATGAAGACATAGGTCAGGCCACCAACACATACTTAGGTAAAATTAAGATTTTACATATCACAGCTAGAGTCAATTGAAAAACAGAATTGAAAAACTGTATCCGATATAACATGTCACAAATTGTATAGAATATTGACTGAGATTACAGAGTTATTGACGTTATAATGGCAGAGTTGATCAGCTTTCGTTCATTCATACATACTACAAAATTCCTAGTACTAGTATTTCAATTTTATTTGCAAATTCTGGATATTTCATTACATTCTGCAGCATGCCTGTTTTAATGTGTCTTGGTGCCCTGACTTATACATGAAATACATGAAACGTCAAATGCGGATAACATTGCCGTTGACGTTAGCACAACGTGTTTATTTATACCGACTGGCGTGATATTGGACAATCTGTGATACTTATCAAGCCCGCCTTCTAGTGGACGTCGTCCAACATTTACTATTTATTCGAAGTAAAATCATAAACTTCAAGGGATGGCCACGTTATGGGATGCTGCAATTGTCAATCCCGTAGGCGTGTTCATGTTAATTTTGAACTTTATAGATTTTGGCCACTGTGATAATCAATCAATATTTGTAACATGTTATCCAAACTTTCCCTACCTCAAATGTAATAAACTCGGTATAGAAAGGTCAGTTTGCCTGATGTGTTCATACCGTATTCGAGGTCTCACATGACAAGAATTGTCAGGTGTGCCTTAATATATTTGTGTTCATATAGCTTGCAGGATTTTTGTCTGACAAATCATTTTGGGGACACTGTTACGGTATTTGTATGCTTTAATAGTTGTGCAATAATATATACAAAGGGCAGTTAAAAGAGTTGTTGTAAAACAATTATTAATCAAACAGTTCTAGTGGTGTTTTTAACGCACCTATCAATGGG
Source organism: Sthenelais limicola (assembly GCA_942159475.1). NCBI lineage: Eukaryota > Metazoa > Annelida > Polychaeta > Phyllodocida > Sigalionidae > Sthenelais > Sthenelais limicola. The sequence goes on along the minus strand of OW804100.1, from coordinate 54,596,080 downwards.
TACCTTCGTCTCAGGCAGGTAATGCAAATAGTCTTCACCAATTTGGTTCGATCATTTTGGTCTTTGATCTCGGAATAGTGATAAATTTGCTATTGATGCGAACGCGACCGCCCACTGTTTTAATGAATAAATGTACGATCATCTCTTCAAATTGTATTCACTTATTTTGGAATATTCACTGTTTGATAATAAACACAAGAAAATAAGATGTTTGTTTTTCATGTTAAAATATGGGTAACTAATTTACATTCAACAAATAATTGATACAATTGTTATAACGATCGAGTGTAACATAAAGGAATGAAGATGTACCTGTTATAGTGTAAAAGTAGTCTTTATTGCAAAGCAATATGACGGTAAATACCTGGTGTTGATAGGTATAGTAACTATAGCTAGAAGGTACATGATGCACCTGTTATATAGTTGAGAGGATTTATTTGCACATATCTTTATTCAGAAAGCATTATTGGCATGTGCCAAGATACGTTATGACTAGGGCAAACCCCTATCTTCCGCCATACCCTGAATTCATTAATGAGCTAGCGTCCATACAGGTAGGAGCTAGCTAGAAAGTGAAATTTTAGGGGTAGGCACAATGAGGCATAACATTATGCAGAGTGCAGTGGCAACAGTGCCCCGTAATATTACGTAATAATCACGAAAATTGACAAAGCAAATTAGAGATAACAGTGGTCTAATTACCACGTAATGTTACAAAAGAAGTTAGGTAATTTAAGTTGACACTTAAACAATTAAGTACGAGTACCGATAACCATTGTGTGTGATATCACGAGACTCGCCCTATATATATCTAAAATTAAAGATGGTTAAAAATACTCGTAATATTTGCGTCAGGATGTATGCAGGCTACTAAAGGCGTATGGCAAATGTAAGGTGAAGTGGTTAGTTGATCAATTGAATAAAACAAACAGAAGGCAGAAGGATCGGTGCCCCGCCGTCGCAATGCTGCTGTTGGCAACATACGGGGAGATGAAAGCGGATGACCTAGATTCGCGCGGTTTTAAAAGTATGATGGCTGCCGTGGTGAGTGCAACCTCGGACCATCGCTTAGCTTTATAATAACCGCGCCGGCCTTCTGCCTATGTAAAAGTATATGGGGAAAATATATCTAGTGATTTTGTAGGTTTTTTAAATCTAGGGTATTGAAAAAGGGACTAAAATGGTCAAAAGTTATGTAGTATTGCGTAAATAAGTAATAGAACATGCCCACTCTGTTGATGGAGGTATCCATCTAATTAGGCGGAGAAATTAAGTTTCAGTCGACCTAATATTCACAGGTTTTTACACCCTTGTACATAATATAAAATGTAGCAAAATAAATCAGAAAATCACACTGGTCAAAAGAAAACTGAAGATAAATCAATGTTATTGTAAAAACATGGTCACTTTTCTTTTCTCATCGGAGATCTTCATCTATACACAATATAGAAAATATATGATAAACACGAATGCTTTGCCATTCATTCACTCATTCAATATTATACCATTTTAATTTGTCACAGATATGGTCTAAAGTTTGTTCCAGATCTCGCCATGCTCTCTCTATGTTTTGATAGCATCAACACAATAGTTTCAGAGGCATAACTGGTTTGAATTCCTCCACGAAGTTATTTTCCCAGAGGAATCTCCAGAAGACGACTAAGAACAAAATTTGACTGTAAAGATGTGAATAGTATCTAATATAGTTTTCAAAGTACGAAAGTAGCTTAGGAATAACACTCTTGCCAAATTACAAAGATAATGATATGGACAATGAAGGAGAGAAATGTATTCTTCCGGGTTGTAAAATAATCTTAGCACTTAAAACTTTCAAATAAAAAATACCTCGATATCAGAACAAACGATATTTGTTATCTAATATTGACAATAACTTGGTGCGTGGTATGTTTTAGTACTAAGTTATCCTTCTGTATAATATCATATATACTAAAATAAATCAATTAATTTTTAATCAATATCGAACAATGTCATAATTCCATGGAATATTCGGACAGTGGATGTATTGATCAATCGGTTTTCATACAATCAGCCTTTCATAATTAATGTACTGACAAAATGAGTGATACTTTTCAATACATCGCACCTCTAGACGTAGCGTATTCCAGAGCTTGGGGTCTATATCAATAGACTTAGAGTTTGTCTTGAGACGAAATTTCCGTATCAGTGGTGCGACATAATCATCTATTTCTCCCTCTAATCCTTCCAAATGTGCAGGATTTTGATTGATAGTAGAGGTTTCCTCAGGACAATGGTGATACTTCACATCTATTATATACGGTAGATCCTAATTGATATCCACTCATTACTACACATATACATATAATATTTCTTGTTAGATATTTTTTACAAATGTGTAGAGTGATTCCTCAGTGGCGGATGTTGTTAAACAGACATCATTGCTGTTTACCTTGCACAGCTACTGCACCATGGTGGGGCTATATACACTTTCGTGGCGGCCACATGGACGCTATACTTCCCGCTGCATCCATGTGGTTGATTGTTGTATTATTTGGGAGGGAACGAAATACATAAATACATAATGTGTGTAATGCTCTGTTTGTAATTGCATAGGACTAGACCCACTATGGGTATAATTCTATACTAATTCAAAACAGTTTGATAGCAAAGCTTTTGGTTTAGAAGGCACGGAGTTCTCGCCATGGTTTCTATTTTGTAATACATATTTGTAGAAAGTTCATACATAGGTTTCATCCGTTTTTATGTCGTCACATAACACATTTCACATATAAAAGTAACTCATTTCCAGTCCATAAATGTTACTAGACACACTGACACAAAACCTATAGTACATTTGAATTTTCGTCTTGTGCTGCATATCCTACGTTAAAATTGCCTTCAGTATTATATATAGTCTTGTCCGTAGATGTATACTGGGATAAATCAATATGGTCTCCTTTATCTTCTGTGCTATAAGACGTATTGCCTCTTCGTCTTTTCATTTCAACAATTAAGTAACCAATCATACCAGTGATGAGAATTGTCATTAGAATATAGATCTTAACTGCAGTGCATAGGAAATATGAATAGGTGAATGCAATCACAAATCCAACTGACTGGGATACCATCCTGCTTGAGAAAGCCGCCTCTGTTTCATTTGGAAATACCAGGCCATACAAGGCTGAAAAGATAAAACAATCGATCATATAGCTAAATATCTAGGTCTGTGACTTCATTGATTAAATGGCTTTTCTCTGACAGTAACACCTTTTTTTAAAAAAAAACACAAAAAAAAAAAAACAACATTACCCTGCCTACTGAAGGACCTGGTGATACTTTCTATTTGTCTACTATCTTATGATTTGTGAAGTTTGCTAGATAGTTTATATTTTAGTATAGGTTTGCACTGGCAACAGGTTCCAACTCATTATTTCTTTGGGGGTGTTTAAAGACAATTCTTTTTTATTTAATCGGAGATTTTTGAACAGTTTTTTGGTCGAAGGTTGACCTAGTTATAAGCGCCGTTTTCTTTATTTCTATAACCGATATTGTTTATGTAACATTGCATAAAAGTGTGTAACCGGTTTATGATTATTGATAATTCATATCATATTTCCGGTATATCATATATGACTTTAAAGCATTACCAATCATATTTACATGTTCTGACATGGCGGGGAGACAAATAACATATGGTTTTCCATGGGTCATGTGACCCAATATCTGTAATATCATTGGACGTTATATTGTTACCGCATATATAGCCATATCTCCACCTTATACAAAGCTCTGCCATCGACCTACGATATTCAGTGATAATTATATTTATAGTTATTCACAGCTAGGTATATCAACCTTGTTCTTGAAAACGAATGTTTCGTGGGTTTCTGACAACACTCAATATACGGTACTGCACAATCAGCTTGCAGTTCAGCATTGATTCATGCAGTAAAAGTCGAAAATGCTATAATCCAAATGTATTGTACCTTGCGTATCCCTCAATTGAGTTTAGAAAAAAACTCACTTATTGCTGATATTTGGGTTTCTCCTGTATCCAAAGACTAGGTTATTCATCTCTAAATTGTTTCTATGAATCTTGTTGGATTTTGTATATGTTTTTAATGATTTTGGTGGAGGTGGCATTATACCGTTACAAGGATATAGTTCCCATTTCTGCCCATTTTCTATCCATCCATCCTTTAATGTTTTATTTTCTTCTGAGCCTTGATCTAATATTCGTCCTGTTGGATAAATCTCCATATGTCCTCCTCTACAGTATGGTATTGAAATGTTCAGCAACTGTTTTTTTCTGTTCTGTCTGAATGCCATTTAGGTGACATTGTAATTTCTCTGTCTTAATGAATTTGAGGTTTCCCCTACCTAGTAGTCTTTGCATAAATTTAGTGAATTCAATAATGTAGATGATATTTTTGGAATTATACATGTTATTTTGCTAATAATGGGTAACAAAGTAGGCCATGTTAATGTTTTCCAGGGCCTCAACACCTGGATCCACACCTAATTCTGGGGATTGAACCAGCCAGGAAATAACTTACCAACTACATGAGTCTGCCATATTGCATCACTGAAACCCCAAAGCCCAGAGAGGACGAAGAGGACCCAAGACTCCTCTGATTTAGGCATCCAAAAGAGAAGGGTGAACTGGATCAAAAGGTCAACTACGAAGGCTGAAAAAGCACATATCACATTTTAAAAATAATCATGTTTGAAGGTTCCAAAGTAGATTTTGGCAATTCTTTATTTAGCCGCCAGAAATTAAACATAAAATCGTACCTGAGATAAAGAAAGGCAGCTGTCCAATATATTTTGCCAATCGTCCAGTTCCAAATGATGTGCAGGCATTGACTATACCAAAGGGCAAAGTCACATATCCAACCATCCATATTCCAATACTACACGAAACGTAGGCCTATGATTAACGTAGAATATTATAAATCTGTATTTAAATGAGCGCGTGTAGTATGGAGAATCATGTGCATGACCATATTTTAGAATGGTCCTTAAATATATACAATTGCGCATCATGATGTATGAAAGGCTGATGATGACTAAGAGGGTTGTGTCAAGAATATCAAAATTTTGTCTACACCATGCAGATGAAGAAAATTCTATCATATCAATCATTAAGATACGGGCATTATAGACTACACGAACAGAAGGCTAGCAAATAGGGAGAAAGCAATCAAATATATGCGTTATTTGCACACATAATTATGGATTCATCCCACATACCTGACTGAATTCCGCATTATAAAATGCCCCTTCGACTCCCGAATACATAGTTACTAGTATGAGTAATAGTGTTTCCTTGTGTCGGTAATGTTTAATGGTAGCTAGCACCATTCCTCTTGACTCCTTCCATGTGACAGCTTCCTTTACCCTGTAGGAATAAAATAAGTTAAAGTCTTAATCATATACTGATCTCCCATAGTTGATAGTACTCGGGAAATTCCAAAAGAACGCATGAAAGAATGTTTCACAATACCTTAATTCCTCCGGCAAATTGTCCACGAAAAACGCAACGATAGCTACACCAATTAGAGCAATTCCTATATAAACACCAAGTAAGGTCCACACCTGCAAGGGAATTTTCAACGTCCCATAACTTAAATATTGTATCGTAATATTGAAAAAACCTTATAAGTAGATATAAAACCATGTGATATACTACCAGGAAATAACTTCATTGCATTTATCAACCATCCATGTACGTACTTGTTAACCATCAAATAATCAACCAGTGCCAAGCAGCTTTTTCAAGCAATCAATATACCCCAGGTCGATATTTCATATATTTTTAAGTTTGACAAATATTCAACGTACCGCATTCCCCAATACTCAATAGCATAGCATCCCTTTACTATCATTATTTTGCATCAAACCTTTTCCGATCTTATGAGAATCAAGTAGCTCTGGGTACAGGGCAACAAGAAGAATGCCTACCTAGGCGCCCTAAGATGCACTATAGCTTGGACCATTTTTCAATTACATTTTTCGAAATTAGGATAAATCACCCAGACCGGTTAGCCCGGTTAGCTTCTGGATGGTTTCAGGTTTGATTGAGTCCTTTTGTCAAAATCCTGAAAACACTTTGTACATTTATGTATTAAATCTTGCTAAAAGAAGTCTAGGGTGGCGCAGTGGACAGCGCTGGGGAATTTATTTGCTACATACCACATCATCAGAAGGGCCTGGTGGTGTGCTACCGGAGTCGTTACCTGCACCTGCACCAGGACATGACTGAGGTCCACAAATTGCCGGATCAATTACCATTGAACTATTACCATCAGGGGTCTGGACCAAGATCGTAGATGACAATATAGATCCTGTTATTCCCGCTGTTTTATACAAGTATAGAGAGGCAAAATATTAGTTTGTTGCTTAGTCCACCTCAATTGCTTATTATAATAATTCTACAATTATGTTAGTTTTGAGTAACATTGTCAAAATTATTATTATTATAAGATTTTATTTCCATTTCACATATACAATCGTTGTCATACAAATTAAATAAAAGAATGGAAAAGGAATATTGTCTGTGACTGTCACAGCTCTTCCGAACACCCCTTAAATTTTTTATTACATACTGATAGAAAGAATGGTACTAGGTGATACAAGTTGACTAGTAAACTATAGTAAATTATCAGGTACAGAATACAACATACAAGATAAAGTACAAGGTACAAAGAATGTGTACAAAAGTGTACGTATATATACAGGTGGGTGTGCAAGCACCCTGTCCGACTATTGTCAGGATTTTCTGGTTGTAGCTACAAGTAGCTATGTCGTAATTATGTATCCATAGATTTTTGGAACTTTAGCATCAGTCGCTAGAAGGCACTGTAATGAACTGTATACTTGGCAATTATCAATGATATTAATAATAATAGTAATAATAATGCCATGTCCCCCAGTCACGAGGACTTTTAATTATTGTATAGACCTTTATTCACAGGTTGTCAGTGTAGTGGGTGGTGGGATAGTGTTGGAAGGCCCTGTAGTCGGGTATATTGCGTATCTTACTGTCAAGGCTGTTCCACAGGGTGGGTGCCTGGTACACAAACGACTTCCTGAATTTCTCAAATGCGACACCCAGTCAAATGGATTCCTTTGACATGTATCACCGGACTATAACCAGTTCAGCTAATATATAACATTGCTTCCACTAATGCCAATTAGGGAGGATGTGATTTTCTTGACCACTGTAGGGTTCGAACCCAGTACACTCTAAGACCTCTGGGTCCAAAGTCATGCAGCATCTTATCCAATAATATGAATAGTACGTGGAACAGATTGTACATAACTTCACATTTTACCTATTGACGTATAAGTCTGCTACACTTACATGCCTGGAATAGTCCGAAGAAGATACCAAAGAATGTTGTGACCGTAGCATCATCAGTGTTTCCTGTGAGGGCAGCATAGCGCGGAGCTGACAGGGTGAAGTAAGAGCCTTGTGCAGCCCACAGAGGTCCCGCTGCAATACCTACTATCACTGAGGCTGGAACCATCGTTGCCCAAACTAAAATGGATAGTATAGATCTATGTGTCTGTACCTTTAATAAAGTTTCATTTAAATTGTCTTAATCTTGCAAACTTGAATTGGGGTTATATATGAAATATGAATACCTTGTGTTATTAACTTTTAATTTAAGAATACTTGAAGTAAATACAATTTTAATGTTATATTTTGTTATAGTAGTTCGACTTTCGAATTACCAATATCTTGAAGTGTTTTATACAGATTCAATTTAAATGTATATAATATAATAATAATTGATCCAAGGGAGTGTCCACATATTTGAAAAAATATTAATTTCTTCACTTCTTCACTTCACTTTTAAATGGTAGCTTTAAATAAGCTACCATTTAAACACAAAAACATTAAATACATAAATATTCATTATCTCCAGACGTTTATATAATTTAGGACTTCACTATACGTGTATTCACGTTGTCTCAAGAGATAGGGCAGTATGATAACATTACAAATTGTTTTACACTTGGTCAAGATTACGGTTGATGTCTTGATAGCAATGACACCCAATTGATAAATAACGACTATTCTCATTCATAGTCAGTTATTTAATGTCAACTCTGATCCATACCAAAATAGTACGATATCAAAAGCAAACCCAAAATGAATTTCGCACATGGGTTATCTCTGAAGTACGCCTATAAATTTATCCATTGACTGATGCATTATTTCAAGTACCGCTGATAAAATAATATTTTCATTAAAATAGACCAAACATGTGCCACCACATAAATATTGCTTTACATGCGCTTTGTTCTTTTCAATTTGGCATTTATTTATTATTTCAGTTACAAATGACAAAGAACCAATTCTTATTAATCACTTAAAAGTGGGCGTTTTATCAGAGAGCTTCATTGTAATGTACCAGTCTAATACAACCCTATCACCATCTTTGGATTTTTCCGGCAAGTGTACATGTATTTCACTGGATCAGAGTGGATCCAACCCAGTAAGAGAATAAGTCAAATCATGAGAAATAAAATATATGTGTGTATGAACTGTTGAAAGTACTGAGAGTTGCGCTAGGCTTTATAAAGGGTCACGTATTGGAGACCAGTTTTGGGATGATACAAGTATAGTAAGAAGGCCATAGGGTGAAGTACTTGATGGACAATATTCGCGTCATAAGCCTAGAAGAAACTACATATGCCGTTTTATTCTATGATTTCATGCACAAGTGCACAAGCTCTATAGATGAAAGACTAACTTTCAACCATCACCTCCAGGGAGTAATAAACAAAGTCCACTGGAAGGTGAGTCTTCTTAGAAAGACAAATACAATTCTTAGTAAAAAGTTAAAGACCACCATCATAAAAATGTTGATCTTGCCAATCATGGACTATGGGGATGTATTCTACAGATCTGCCTCCAAAAAACTATTAGAAAAGATACATACTCAACTAAATTCATGCATTAGATTCGTTATGGGTGTCCACAAAAGAACAAATGTGGATAACGCCTATAAAGAATTACAGATTTTAACCTGCAACCAGAGGTCTGAAATCCATTTAATGGAGAGTGCCTTCTACCTCTCGCAAAAATAAAAAAATCAAGATAACAGAGGCCTGAACACAAGAAGTCATGCTAAAAACAGAAGGAATCTTAGAGTACTCATTCCAAAAACTTCTGTATATAAAAATAGTTTCATCTATAGAGCCAGAACAGGGTGGAACGCACTCCCCACCATAGTCCATGAATTAAGCACACCAAAAGAAGTTCGAACACACTTGGAACGAACACTATAAACTATACCCCTGTGATAACCTCGCAAGATTTGTAAATTGTTTGTAAATTTAAAATGTAAACTACTTCCAGTCTCTAGGAGTATACCTAGACATTCCATTGGACGAAATGTATATGTCGTTCTCAGTATGTTCTCTGAGACCTCTACGCAGCTTGTCTTAGCTGTGTAAACAAAATGTATACCTTTACTGATATTATTGATACGTAAGAATGAGGCATTGTGTAAAGACCTCTATTATCTGTATTACTTATGTACGACTCTAGGAGTACACCTAGATGTTCCATCTGACCAACGAGGGTACATTGAAAAGAGATAGATGTATATCCAATGCTATACCCGAGCTTGTTTGGTCCTGCTGTGAACCACAGTAAGGGGTTTGGGGGAGAAAATCGGGGAAAGGACCATAAAAGGCCATAAAATGCCATAAAACCCACATGTTCTGGCAAATTTCAACTCATTAATTTGTACAGAGAAATGGAAATATCACCACATTTAACATTGTTCCGATCTGATTTGCAGAATTACCATGAGACCTATGGATGGAGAGATCATTAGCTACACATTGATATGTTTTATGTGCTCCAAATCAAATCGGATCATATGATCAAATGGAAAAAACTGATTGAAAATTAGTCAACAAATGAATTACTTCATGATACTTGCTCAGTTTTATTTTATTTTCACAAATCAGGTGTACAGGTCCAGAGCTATAGATGTTCTGAACCTGATTGTGAAGTTATAAATCAGATTTATGCAATATTTAAACAATAGTGAAAGAAACTTTACTAGCACCTCCAAAACGGAAAATGAGCTGGGAGACTTGTATTTACTGAAGGCCCTTTAAGAACGACCAAACAAGCTCGGATAAAAGGGTCACCGCCAGGGTCATTAACCCTTTGATTCTGGCCCATCAGATGCCATGATAAGGTGGGAAAAGGTGACAGAAGTTATACCGACTCATCAGTTCAAACTCTCTTCAATGTACCCTCGTTGATCTGACAAAATGTTTATGTCACTCTCAATATAAATCTGGGACTTCTACGCAGCTTGTTTAGCTGATTAAACTAAGTGTATACCTGTACTGGTATTATAAATATCGATGTGAGAAAGGGGAAGTATATAAGACTTCTCCGCTCCTTCTTACTTATATATCTTATATTTTAATATTTTAATTATTGTACCACTGTTACTTAAATGTACATTAGATTAGCTAAAAGCCATGTAAAAACAAAAATTTTAGGCCTAAAGGTAACGTCAGGGAGAACTGGAGGTAATCTAGATGTCTGTATGTACCTGTTTATCGTGTAATTTATACTAATTTGATGAATAAAGTAGTTCTTATCTTATCTTATCTAAGTAATCCGACATTTTCCTATTTTCAATACTCAAGAAATCCAGCTCATTTATATATTCCATGGTCCATGACCGTGGCGTATATTAGAAGGAATCCACACTCACGGCCAAATCATGGAATAACAAATTTGAAAAATGCTATGAATTCATAAGTACAGCACCAAAGTCCCTGTTTGGGGTAGTGCGCAAACACTGCCTATTGCAATTGTGGGAAGTTTCTGGAATCTTTGGGAAAACTATGTGCAGAATAATAGCATCAAAGAATTAATTATTTGTCACGCCCGTGCGATAAGCTCACACGAAATGTGTGCGCCACTGTCCCAGCAGTGGTAACCACTATAGCAATAGACAACGAGGATTTTAGCGTGAGAACGGTCTGTACTCCCATAGACGTCCCAAGGCCGAAGGCCGAGGGACGTCTATGGGAGTACAGACCGTTCAAACGCTAAATCCGAGTTGTATATTGATTTTAGTCCATGATGACACGTCAGGTGGCGCCACTAGACCAACGCGGTCTGTAGTATAATAAATGCACGGGAAATCTTGCCCAAAATGGACTAAAGATATGTAACACCTCTGCAGGGGGCAACAATACCCATCTCCACATCTCCAACCCTTATACCATAACAGGTCTAACGTAAAGCCCCCGATTAACCTAAGCTAACCTAGGTCTAACCTTAGAGTAAAAGACTTTACTCTAAGGTCTAACATACTGGGGGTCAGGGTACCCCCTAGGGAAAACTAAACAGCTAGGCCTAATATAGTTAGCCCGGGCTCTCAGACCCTCACGTACGGAGGGTCTGGGAGCAGAACTGCATGAACAGTGATGCTTACTCGGCCACTTTTGGACTAGTAGAGAAGTAATAGAAAAACGCTTCTTTTACCACCGATATCTAATGTTCCCAATGGAAGTATATATGTTGACAAGTGTGCAGAGCAAAAAAATAATACCTGATGGTCGATTAGTTTTACTAAATGAGAACGTTTTTAAAGTCATCATTTAGACAAAAGTGTCGGGGATTCCCACAACCATTGTGCAAGGGGTTGTGGGTAACAGAAGTATACTTAAAATTGTTCAAAATAATACAGATATTTTGCAAATCTATGAAAATTTCAGTTTATTTTGCTATGAAATTAAACAGAGATTGTTGATGAGAAGAAAAGAAGTTGTCTTTTGGCATTTTTTGCCAAAAGTAAGTTAGTGTTGCAGAGCTTACAGGTGGCGCTACAGGAAAATTGATTTGCCCTCATTTGATGCTAATCATCAGAGCAATACCATATGATATGTTTGTTGTGTACATGACATGTTTGGAAGAATTGTCTCTAGTGGGATTGTGGTATAGCTGGCTCAATGTTTAATTCCCCTCACCTGCATATCCATTGGCGGCCATCCATAAGATATAGCCAAGGATTGATATAGTTATCGTCCATTTGTGACCAATTTTGGCCATCATAATCTTCGGCAACAGTAAACATGCTATGATAAGCGCAAAGTACAGAATCCCTTGGTTTATGACACCCATCCCTTGCACTTGGTGGAGGCTGCTCTGTAATCGACTCAAACCCTGAAAATAATACATAAATGGTCGTAAGTCAATGTACCTTTATTCATCGGGATCTTTCTTTACCATTGGAAGAACTTTGAAGGGTACCTCTTGTCGGAAAAGCAGAAGAACTTAAAGACTTTCACAATATTTCCTTTTTTAGAGCACTGACCTAATTTTCATTTTAAATTGCTAAATCAAACATCAAACAGACGCTGTTGTTATGGGAAAAAATAAGAGCCTGCTGTCATAATATTATGGGCTTTGATTTTTCGTGCAATCTGTGAAATCACATTTGGCAAATTAATTATCTTTGGGAGATAATACAAAACACCATATCAAGATTTAATTCATCGTCGGTCAAAGATTTACCAAATCTGCAAAATCGTTATTGCACAGATTATGTTCAGAATGGAACGACATACCGGCCAATGTCAGATGTCTAGATGATTTGCCCTTTTTCGAGAAAAGGGTGAAACATATTCTTATAACTTTATATAGGTCTTTTATTTGTGGATAAAGAACCAAAAAGAAACAAAGAACATGTCTATGTATGTGTTATATAACCGCACAGCCATAGTAATAAATATTTGTTTTGTATAATGGTATAGTAAATAATTGAATGGCAACTCTGATAAACTATAATAGATGATATCGATAATAGCAATAGAACTAATAATTATTAAATTCATAATATATATGTATGTGATGCGGTAGGTGGTATAGAGTATGCAATGTCCGAAGTGTTCCTATAACATTGAATTGTTAACAGATCGGGTACCTTGCAGGGGGATACCAACAAGGTGACCTGGGGTATTCTGATGTAAAATATTCCTATACCTGAATAAATCATTGATTTTTATATAACCGTGACCTGAAATTGTTCAATTCAATTCCAACGGAGTCCGAAACTCTATTTATTATACCTTCCCAGAGGTTGGTATGAACTATGATACTCCCATTGGCTTAAGCACTGAGCGTCATATCAAAGAGAGCGGGTAATACGCCGTATTACTTAAATATCATATGGTAATGATTCAACACGAACACATTTCTAAAGACAATATCAAGAAATTGGCTCTCCACACTTTTATATTTTTAAATATGTTTAAGGAGAAAAAATAAGGAAATAAGGTATGAACTTATTGTCGGTCCAGTTTTACTCTTCAGGAACACGTTTATTTCGATTCGACATATAAGTTTAATTATAAAAATATGAAACATTTGAAATAGTAGTATATTTGTAACTTCCTTTTCGTTCAGTGCACATTGTTGTTCATAACAACGAAGGAAAAATAAACTTAAACACTAGAAATGGTCGTCTCACTCACCTGAAAACCTGTGAAGTTCAAGAGGAAAGCTAAACTTATCAAAATTATATTCTTTAGGATCTTTCTCCGCTCTCGCTTATTCCGTTCATTTTCATTTTCCTGTACAGGAACTGTCTTTTGCTGGTCATCCATGTTGCGCTCAAGCGTGATTCCTTTACAGTCTCAAATAAGAAATTACTATAAATTCCCCGGCAGACCGCGAAATATTCATCCAATCGTATAGCCAGTATTAACTGTTTCAGTGAATGGGACGAGACTACAGTCAAACTGCGATAATTCCTCTGTGAATCAGCTCAAGTAGTCTATATATCTATTCGAAACATTGAGTCAAAGACTGAAGTAAAAATGACATCAATTATATCCGAATTTCGCTTAGAATTCAAACGACAATTTGTGTGTTAATTCCCGATGTCTGATATATTGACGAGAACTATTCATGCGTCCAACAAATCCACAATATAAAGACTTTGGTGTGTTTAAGGAAAATAATAGAATTTGCCATTTTGTAGCTCGTTGATTTATAATGTGTTGATTGTGGATACTTGCGATACAATGATTCAATGACAAATAAATCTAATCAGTTAGTTTATATGAAGTACCATTGTCTGAACCTAGGTATTTCACATTACCTGTTATCCTTATCCCCGTGTGATCTTCGCTTTACGCTGCCTCTTGTTAATGGTCATTGAGTGATACTCGACAAATAGACTTTGATTCTCTGATTTACGACATGATTGAAGTTGTGGTGATTCCCTAAACCTGATACCAGATAATAGGAAGACACATACATGTGCACTGAGAAAATCCACTTAGAATTTAAGACGCCTTTCGGCAAGTTTCGCTTTTGGTGCCGTTACATTGTATTTCAGGGATGGGCGGATCCAAGGGGAAATTGTGAGGCCGGGGGTGGGGGTGGGGGTGTCAGGACGTCGCAGACCCCAGATCCCCCTTTTAGTGGGGTGCCCCGGGACAACCCCCACCCTATATATGGGTCAGATTTTCAGAAAATGTACAATTGGCAGCTGTACACATTCAGTCAATTCTGCTAAATCTGGCTGCAATTTGGCCAATACTAGGTAAATTCGAGTATATTCGGCATTGCATTGATTCTAACAATATGTTAGGTTAGGTTGAACTGTGTTTTGAACTTTATTTTCGTCTGAAATTTGGGTCATTTGAGAGAATTGGCGAAGGTGAATTGTACATTTTCTGAAAATCTGACCCATATAAGGGCTTGGTTCCCGTCTGGTTCTGCCCACGCCATATAATTACACCCACATCACCCAGACCAGCCTATGACCCTTTTTAGGCCGGACTGAGTTGCCCTTTTCATTTGAGCCTTTGATTTTAAAAGGTTACCTACACCCTTTAGTATAAATATAGCCTACCACGATTAATGATACGTGAGGAGACCCAATTTCTTGATGTTATCTTTAGGAATATGTTCGTTGTTGAAACATATCATATATTATGGTATTTGAATCAATAGAGTTTCGGACTCCGTTGAAATTGAATTGAACAATTTCAGGTCAAGATTAACACAAATGGGCATAACAAATCTTGGAAATGGATTACGATGTAGTGATTATGATTTTCCATAAGCAGAAAATGCATCTATAGACAATGGATATAGAAACCTTATAAACACACTAGTAAGTATAATTACAGTATCCTTTGAGAAATTGACATTTATACGCAGAACATGTGTGAATAATTAGCATGCAAACATGTATATAATTTTATATTAATTTTTTATCAGTCTGTATATAATAATACATCCAGGGGTGCATAATTATTATATGTCTACGACACAACAACTCTCTGCATAGAAAACATTTGTATTTTGGTATACGTTCATATAGGGCGTCTGATAGGTTTCTGTTGTGTGTATATATAATACAATGACGTATTTTGTATGGACCCATTTATGTACATGTGGACCCACTTATGTACGGTACCTGCGCTAAGTGTCTTGGGCTTACTTAGGCCTGCCACTCCTAACAAGTAGGCCTAACACGTTACATGTTTTCGACATGAACAATTAAGTTCCAATAACTATAGGTGGCGTACCGGTCAGGGACCATCCTATAGGGCTCCTCGTGTGCTATATACAGGTGAGTTCCCCAATTAGCCTAATTCTGTTGGGACATATTTATAACACATTATAACTTCTTTCTTACGGAAAATTAGGCTAAAATGCTATGCTGGCCTAATGTGGGAAGTTTGAATATTCACAAGCTTGCATTGCCCGATTATTATGCAAAGGACTGTTATTTTCATAATAATTTACATATAGGCCTATATCAATATCACTCTCGTATTACCTGTTCTCGACTGTTTTATTGTGAATCATGTCTTGAGATGCTGGATAAATAAAATCTTTAAAAAAATATATCAAGAGGAAGAGTACCGTACCATCCTAGTGTAGGACTATTTGATGTCCACATCCCGCTAATCTCTAGAATGAACCATGAATTGATAGCAATGGAATCAGAGGCTACCTCGGATTGACTGTCGAATATATAGAGAGAATGGAACGAGCCGGCAATAATCGAAAATTTATTGGACGAGATTTGTCCGCATAAGCACAATGCCGTAGAATTTCGATTATTGCAGGCGTGTTCCATTTTATATTTATTATATCGGCATAAAACTTGGTGCATAAAAGTGGCCGACTTGGTAACAAAGTAGTTCATATAGTACACATACTATATGAATATTTTTATAGCACCCCACTTATTGTACCTCTCATATGGAATGCGCATATATAATAATATAATATATACACTGTTAGGGGCTGTAAGGATATCCACCTACGGAGCCACCGTACGGTGCCGCCACCTAGTGTCAGTTGATCTCAATAAACAGAACTTAACTAGACTTCACATGTCGTAGTACTCATTTCACATGGTACCAGAATAAAACTACAAGAAATAGCGAAAATAAGGCATCATGGATGAGATAAAGCCCCCAGGAAATTTGAACATCACATCAGGGAATGTTGCCAATAACTGGGAAACGTTCATCAGCGAACTAGAGTGGTATTTTGATGCAATAGATGTCCAGGAAGACAATCACAAGCGCCGGGTTGGGTTGTTCTTCAACGTGGCGGGCCCAGATGCGAGGAAGCTGTACAAAACTTTTACCTTCGCAAAGCCTGAGGACACTAAGAATCTTACGATCATAATGAAGAAATTTGAAGAGTACTGTACGCCAAGTACCAGATTGCAGGTCTAACGGGGGCACACTTGAGGTCAAAATCTTCTGAATTTGCCTGTTTGGAATGTCATTGCAATGCATAACAGTTAATTTGCCTAATGACGATGAAATAAACCCCACAACTCTAAGTTGTCTAACAAAAATGACAACCCAATTATCTTCTTCACAAAAAACCTTTTTGAGAAAATAAAATTAACAAAATTAATTGTCTCTATTGAGACCCTCTTCAGTCCTCACATTAGAGGCATATATAGGTTTATTTTGTCCAGAATTTAGATTTTACTGGACCCTGTCCTGTTTTGGGGGGAATGGAAATAACTGAAAACAAATGAATTGTACAAATTGTGAACAAATCATAACCGTAACCTGTTCACCGTCACTGACTCTTGTTTGAATATCAATTTTGAGACAGTCTGAAATTAAAGACCCTGTTGAGACATTCTGAGTCTAAAAATGCTTTTTGAATAGAGGCCCTGAAACAACAAGGCAGTTGGAAACTGGAAAAGGATGCTAACACCTATATAGGCATATTTTACAGCAAAATAAATTGTAATTAAAATATAGGTTAATGTTAAAAGAATTATTAAGTTAAAATAAAATATGGGGTTATTGGAAGTGTTGTACATGTAGAGTCGGCGATTTGAAAGAAAGTGCAAATTCTGGCAATGCATTTGGTCCCTACTACAAGGGCCTTTAGCAGGACTAGCAGCCCCCCCCCCCCCCCCCCTGGAACCGCCACTGACACTTATGATATAATATTATTGTAGCGGAATTTAATGTAAGCTAGAGGAAAATAATAGATAAGAATCATTGATTATATTACCGGTAGTGTTGTGTATGAAAGTTACAACAGGAAGCCAATAATTTATTAAATGATTGACAGTAAATAATCAGTTGTGTAAGAGGTTCATTGTTATTTTTTTTAAGATGAAAAATAAAGGATTTGAATAATGATCACGGGAAAGATTTATTAGAATTAAAGAATTAGAAAATTTGGATATCATCTCTGTGTTTATATCTTTGTCTCCTGTCTGTCTCTCATTCGGCAACAATTGCAGTGCTGCAGTTCATTAGTATGTGCATAAAATAATAGCTTGCAAATACATACCATTTAAATATTTCTAGGCCTATATCTATGTGGTGCATTCACATATCATATAGCCTCGTACCTACCAGTCACACAACCCTCCGTGGTATAGGCTACTATCACTTATGGGTTCAGTGTTACTTTGACTGAGGGTGTTACAGCTAAAGAAGGTTGCCCTCTGCGATTTCTACATGCCAAATCGCCAGGGCAGGCTCTTACATACTTGGCAAACCTCTAAGAAGGATGAAAACTATAGGTCGGAGCAGTATAAAACAATAAGAATATGATAATTTGATAAGTGTGCCAGCACCTTTGGCGCCTATCATTATTTACCTCATGTGTGGGGGGGGGGGGGTATAAGAATTATGGCACCCTCGGGGGGGGGGGGGTCACAAAAACATGGCACCTTCTGATGGGGGGGGGGGGGGAGGAGGGTCACAAAAACATGGCACCCTCTGATGGGGGGGCGGGGGTTACAAAAACACACCAACATCAGGGTTGAAAAAATACTTTCACTGGCTATAAAGTACCACAAATTCCGCAAAGTATCTTCTGCTACCGCAAAAAAAAATTCTTGATGAATTCAGTGTTTCACATATCATTTTACAGTGTGGAAGCACTCGACTGCAAACAGTTTACTCCACAAAACTGTCTAAAATTTTAGAAGGGTTGGAGCAGACATCAAAGAAATCATTGATATAATAAAACAACCAATTTTTATTTTTCAAGGAGGGCTTGTAAGTAGTCGCATGGGGATGAGAACAGTGCAAAAAGCCCAAATCCAAGGAGTTTGCAAAAAACTAATGATATCCCCTTTGGGTCGAGTCAACCCCTGTTTAAATATTCGGCAATACAATCAATTTGTAAAAACCAAAACAAAACTCAGGGTGCGACAAGATCGCCTCCCGAACGCCCGAGACGTGTTGATTTTGGCGTCGGGCAGGTAGATTTCTAATCTACACGTCCTTGGACGGGTAGATTTTTGGCCTACATTAGTGTACCATTTCCTATTACCAAAGTGTTTAATCTGCCCCAGACCTACCGACAATAAAAACTATAACATTGATTGTCATTTCTTTTAATCTCCCGCAGTATAGTGGCCGTTTTCAAGGCTATTCCAGCCATTGAATTAATTTATTTTCTCAATTTCAAGGCCTTCAATAAAGAAAGTAGATTTATTATCAAGCAATATTGACGACATATATTACGAGTCTCAGATATTATAAAGACGTCATGTAAATGTTTTTTGGCTAAAGGGGGTATGAAACTGCTGCCAGCAGTGCTGGGCAGGTGGAATTTTGGGGTGGGCAGGTAGATTTTAAATCAACCTGCCCGGGGGCAGGTTGATAATTTGGATCTTGTCGCACCCTGAAAACTTCAACATTTATACTTGATCCAGAAATACTTTGAAAACATGTAACATAGATATACTGTGAAACAAAAATCAAATTGACTCCTGCTTGTCTTCTCTCTCAACAAATGAAATGGGTCACTTCCACTTTCAAAAGAGAGATTCTGGCTGGAAATTTCCATTGGGCATGTTTCATCGTCATTTTCTAAACTAAGACATCCAGATGTTTCAAGTGTTGGCACCATTTGGTTCTTTCAGTTTGATTTTTGTAGTCTTCCATGATTTTTCTAAACTTGAGCACTACATCAGGATTAAAGATGACTTTTTCCTGAGGAAGTCCTTATGCTTTCTGTCCATCTTTGGGCAAAGGAGACCTTCTACATTATGATTCAGGGCATTGAGTTCAACCCTGACTGCTGACTCACCAGAAAAACCATTTGGAAAACATTCTATTCTACGGTTTGGTTCTGTTTTTTAGTAACTCTATACTATTTTCCTCATCTTATTTTCTTTTCCAACTGGCTGACTTCCTTTTATTTTCCTTCTTGCTGTGACTTTTAGTAGGAGTAGGCTTTAGTGGATTGAACACTCTTAAAGACATCTGCCAGTGCCTCCTTTGATTCCTCCAGTTGCCCTCAAAACACGCTGCATACTTTTCTAGTTCAATTAGACTATTTTCCTCATCTTATTTTCTTTTCCAACTGGCTGACTTCCTTTTATTTTCCTTCTTATTGTGGCTTTTATTAGGAGTAGGCTTTAGTGGATTGAACACTCTTAAAGACATATCTGCCAGTGCCTCCTTTGATTCCTCTAGCTGCCCTCAAAACATGATACATATGTCTCTTGTTCAATTAGAGTCTTCTCCAGGAAGAGTGGCCATTGCTAGTGCAGCCATAGAGGCCTGTTTTTTTCCTTTAGTTGTATCAATAGCCCTAAGATCGATGGGTAGGCTAATTATCTGAAAACATTATATGTACATGTTGTTCCTCCTGCCTTTCCCCTCACCAACAACCATGCCAACCCACCTCCCGTCCTGTCGCATAGAATGGCATAGCATCTATGCGACCCAGAAATAAAAACAATGTGATCCAGGTTGAGGCTCGAGCTTACAACCATTGAGTCTGCAGTCCAGTGCTCTAGCCGCTGAGCTATGAATGTTAGATGGTGCAGGGAGGCTAAACTTTGTTAGTGTAGGAGAGGGGCAGAGGGGCCAACATATAGCATGGGAAGGAAAACGTTTATTACTCCTTTATTCATGCTATGATGACTGTGTAACTTTAATACATTAATCTAGAGGTGTTTAGGGGGCGTTCTGTGCCAACAGAAATGAGTAGATGTATCAGATCAGTGTAAAAAGGTGATCGTGTGCCGTTTGAGCAAGTATCCTTTCTCTGAATAGACAGACTGGCGGTGACGCCTCAGGATTTGATGTACCTAGCGGCACCTGGTGCCACTACTGAGTCACCATGGCGTCTAGTATTCTTTGAGATGGCCTCCGCACATCTGGTCACGTGACATTGCCGCACTTCTAGCCGTGGGCTGGGCCGTGGGGGACAACAGCCCTTGGCGACCATAGCAACCAACGTTAAAATCTCTTTAACTTTCCCCTTTGATTTCTTAAATAATTCACAATTGTCGGCAAAATGGAACATGTGACTACAATCGGTTCCTAGAGAACTCGGACCACTCTGATGTCGGACCGGGCGGGTTAGTGGAGTCGGACCAGGGGGTTAGTGAAATCGGACCACTGGGTTATAAAAAAGACTCTAATTGAACAAGAGACATATGTATCATGAACTCGGACCACTGGGTTGGTGGAGTCGGACCAAACCATACGATACAAAAACTAACCCTAACCCTAAAATTGGTTGTCCTAAGTCAGTAAAGCTAGTAGTGGAGTGTCCGAAGTAAAACTGACTAAAATAACCATTGTACCCCCCCCCCCCCCCCCCCCCCCCCGGGTTCCGTCGAGTGAGGATAGCCGCTGACTGGGGTGATGTCATGTGAAAACTACTACCAAAGCCCCACCCACTCTCATTTCCATTTCATGGACCACCCGATGGACCACCTGGGGGTTTCCTTAGAATAGAAGTTGAGTCGAGTACCGAAACCGCTTGTTACAGGCGGCACTGCATGTGATCTCGCGGGTTTCCTCGAGAAGTGGCAAATGTGAAATTCGCCGGTTTTCCTCATCGCTTCACCGCAAGAAGAATATATTGATCCAACTTTATCCACCTGCTTTAGGCTTTCTTATGTGTATATGAGTACGTAGTTGACAATTTCGTACTCATAATACACAGTTAGTAGCTTTCAAACAGGAATGTGGATATGTGTTATTTCCCGCGAAGACAAATAGTCCTGAAGTACTAGACAAGTCGATTCTGATTGGTCCGCATGGGAAAAAACATGATGTCATCCTCCATTTCAACCAATCAGATGTGAGCTTTCATCTGATTTCGGCATGTTATGACCTTATCACTTCAGTCTCCTCTTGGGATTCATTCGAGCAACTGCACATGTTTTGTGACTGTCAGGGATTGTCGAAAGAACGACGATACCCACAAATCTGGGGAAACTTAAGGTGCAATATTTTGTAGATCTTAGCCTGGATTCACCATGGATCTACTGACAATTTTACAAAAGACTGTCTCATCAGGTGAGTGAAGAATTAACCCCTTCTTTTCTGTTTGACAGTTCATTTTTCAGTCCATGCCGGTAGTTCGTCATTGCTTACACAACTTGGATTAAAACTGATACCAATTTATACTTGCAGACAAGACAGAACTTGAAACTGCTCAGAATTACTTAGAACAAGCAGCCCAGCATAACTTGGTGAGTTGATAACCTTTACTTTACCGATTCTGGTCTTGGGTAATTTGGAAACTCGCAAGTCTTCTGTCAGCGAATCCATTTCAAGATGGCGGACCTGAATGTCGGCCATCGTTTCAATGAGGGTAGACGAACAATTTGTTCGATCAATCAGAGCAATAAACTTTAGTGTGAGGTCGAATCCCGGTTGGTTTAGGTGTCATTACATGTTTAAAGTTAAGATTTCCGTCGAAATTTCCCATTGCCATGAGTAAACTCGTGAATTTTATACGAGTAAAACCACACACAGATTTGGCGCAATTTCAGGAAAGGCCTGGTAGCCTACTAAGTTAGCACGGGAACACGTACTGGTGTAACTACAGTACACCGACGAACCTATTACGGACTTGGCTCGCTGTTACAATTCTTATCTAACCATCAACCTAAACGCAGTCACTCATTTTATCGTCATTTCTATCTGACAAAGGCGAGATCGTACGTTTCTCCATAAATATGTTGTAATTGTAACCTGTTACTTATAAATGTCACTTGTCAGTGTCACATGTTATGCTCCTGTTTACCACGAGGACTGTCCCGTTTCCCATTTTCGATGTGTATTGATTAGTCCTACTAGATCTAAAATCTATTCACTTTGCAAATCTTTTGTATTATTCAACGATTGTATTTGGCTGAAGGAATTATGTCCATGTCCATGACCCATTAAAGTGTCTTCCTGCACTCCCTGAAACTACCATCGGCATCGTCCTTTTCTGCTGTTGACTTTGGACGATAACATTATTAACTTGCATACGTCATAAGATGTCATAACATACGGCATAGCTACAGGCCTGATACTGTGATAGGGGTCATACTGACATACAGCTTTATTGGCAATATTGCCCTTTAATGTCCCGATCAAACCCATGATCAGGCCAGAAAAGCTAGTATTGTTGTCTTTTTTTTGCATAGATGCAATGGCACTAGTTGTCGCTTCCTATGATAATCATTCATGATTCATGAATGTCACAATAGCTGATGACAAAACCCATTGATTTATATAATAATAACTATGTGATTTGACCTTCAATATTATACTGTAGCCATATAGTGATATTATAAAGACCTTTAAATTCAGGCGATGAAGTTTTATAAACGAAAAATGTGAGGAGTTCTGACTTGCACATGTACTACCCTACCCAATGACCAATTAGTTTAATCGATTTCATGCGAATCGTATGTTTTAGTCCCAGAAGAATTTTAACTCTTGTCTTGCTTCCATAGCATAGAGGGCAGGTTGTCAAGAATCATGACTGAATGAGACTATTAGTATGAGTATTATGAGTGATATTCTCACTCTGGATACTCTTGAATAATGTCAGTTAGATTTGATCACACAATAACATTGAGTTATCGTCCTGCATATGGCTTATATCGTTCAACTCCACAACAAAATTATTTTCTCATTTGCTTGTTTATCCATGAGGGGACTACCGTGCGACTCATGCGTTCCCAACGTTGTACATGTGGCAATTAGATCATGAAAAGTATTCAGCAAATTAATGTTTTCTGTGAGGGTTAATTGTCCTTATCTTAATAATTATCTCTCTCCTTTTGTTTTGCAGCCTGAG
This sequence comes from Sthenelais limicola, assembly GCA_942159475.1. Lineage (NCBI taxonomy): Eukaryota > Metazoa > Annelida > Polychaeta > Phyllodocida > Sigalionidae > Sthenelais > Sthenelais limicola. Next base: position 54,572,478 of record OW804100.1, on the reverse strand, counting down.
CTTTTAAAGCAGTTGTCTGACGTCTTGAAACATGGAGGAAACAGCCCAGTGGCTCGTATGCAAGCTGGTCTTCAACTTAAAAATGCTTTCTACTCCAAGGACCCTGTCATTCGGCAGGAGTACCAGCGAAGATGGCTTTCATTTTCCCAAGAAAACAAGGATTACATTAAAAAGAACGTATGTACCCGCGGACATTTAATGTGTTGAGTTTTTAATTTTAAGTAAGTGTATTGTGGTTACATGCGATACATTATTCAATTAAATACGTCTTGAAATTATCATACATATTTTGGTATCAGATAATTACAAATTTATAGAATATGCAAGTACCTTTATGCCAATTGATTCCTGTTAAAACTCACCACAATCTCATGTTTTTACATTGTTACTAACCCAGGTTCTGGAGACACTTGGGACAGAGACAACTAGACCTAGCTCAGCTGCGCAATGTGTGGCCTACATAGCCTGTGCCGAGTTGCCTCATCACTGCTGGCCTGAGGTCATACAGATTCTCACCGAGAACATAACCAACCCCGGCAGTACAGAGATGCTAAGAGAATCTACACTAGAAGCAATTGGTTATATTTGTCAGGATATTGTAAGTCTGGCCTTTCAAAGGGTCTTTTTTCTACGAAAACCTTGTTTTTACATTTAAAGTTTTTAGAAATTCCATTCCTTGATGGTTCGACAAATATTTTAATTGCTTGAACCAAAAGTTATAAGACTGAAATAAACTTATTTTAGTGTCAGAATATTTTGGAGGTAATATAATTAAAATTTTATGCATGTTTGCTTAACTTTTCGTATCTCGACTATACAAGAGAATAACTCTTTCTTGGCCTTTCTATTACAGGAACCAGAAATTCTTGAAACCCAATCCAATATAATCTTAACCGCAATTGTTAATGGCATGAAGAAAGAGGAGCCAAGGTGAGTGAATGGGTCAAATGTGAATTATGTTGCATGCATTGGGTGAGGGTACTCTAAATGATGTATGAAAAGATTCAATCTAGAAGCCGTGGCAGTGTGTGGCTGATAGTATTAATGGGCGAGTTAGAAAAAAAGATAGTGCGTAGGATCCGTGTGAAAATGTTTATTTTTCCATTGCAGTGATCATGTTAGGTTAGCTGCAACGACTGCACTTCTAAACTCGCTGGAGTTCACCAGGGCAAACTTCAAAGAGGAGGTGAGTTGTCCTCGAGTCAGCTGGACATCCTATTTTATTTTCTGGAGTTTTCGTAATATCCTTACCGAAGAGAATATGCGATGTATACATATGAAAAGAAATGCTGCATTGCTAATATGTGCAGAACTTATTATGTTCCACCGTCTGTATTGTGAGTGAAATATTTTTGCCTTTCAGAATGAACGTAACATCATCATGCAGGTGGTATGTGAAGCCACCCAGTCGACCAACACACAGGTGCGAGTGGCCGCCCTACAATGTCTCGTCAAAATACTCAGTCTCTATTACCAGTATATGGAGATGTACATGGGTCCTGCCTTGTTCGCCGTAAGTGATCCCATATATTAAATAGATTTTTTGCCTCTGTTACATGGTTTCATAATCATTGCCATCATATGAAACTGAATTAGCGTTTTGACAGATTGACCCGTCCCATTTTGGTAAAAGTTCTCTAAAGCTCTCAATCCCGATTCATTGGTTTCTGCAATTCTTATGCGGGTTGCAATATTAAATATTCCTCTATATTTATGTCACTGACAAAACAAGTCTCAAAAACGTTATATAAATTCAATGGAACTCTCTAATTAAAAATATCGCTCCCTCACTGAATCACTCATCAGAACCATTTTGTTGTGTTTATCCTAAATGAGTTGGTAAAATCATTTTCAAGTACTAAAGAAAATCATCGGATTCATATTTCTTTTATAGATCACCATGGAGGCGATGAAAAGTGATATAGACGAAGTAGCCCTACAGGGTATAGAGTTCTGGTCTAACGTGTGTGACGAGGAGTTGGACCTAGGCATAGAAGCGTCTGAGGCTCAAGAACAAGGACGCCCCCCAGAGAGAACCAGTCGTTTCTACGCCAAAGGAGCCCTACAATATCTTGTTCCCATACTTACACAGTCCCTTACTAAACAGGTAGGCTTTCTCTCGGTGACACAAGGGAAATGTTCTCTGAGCTTTTCGTTCTAAATAAAGTGTATTCAAGTAGACTCAATCAAAATATAGCAAATTGATTTAACGTCCCTTTGAAAGGTCTGAAATCAAATTATTCCTATTCCTTATTACCAAAAAGTGACTGGATCTTATCTTGATTGACACGATTCCACTCTCCCATTATGATTAGTATGAATACTTTTTTCCAAATTCTTGTGCAGCACCCATCCATCCTACTAATTGCTGACCTAAAATATCAAAATGATGTTCCCATATCTATATACCTTTATCACAATGGGGCAATATTTTGTTTATAGGAAGAGTTTGATGATGACGATGAGTGGAACCCATGCAAGGCGGCTGGAGTCTGCCTCATGCTCATGGCCACGTGCTGTGAAGATGACATAGTCCCACACGTTCTGCCATTCGTCAAAACCAACATCGGCAGCCCAGATTGGCGCTATAAGGATGCCGCAGTCATGGCCTTTGGTAAGCAGATTTCCCGATAACTAACAAGTTACAGTGATTATCATGACCCTGGTATCTACACGATATAATACCCTTATCACTCACCCACCCATCCACCTATACAGACATGGCTAGAACTTACACCTGTCAGGAGGACCGGTGAAAAGAAACCTTCACCGGTGCTCCAAAGGTTCCCCAGTCCTCCCAAAGTTTCATACAATCTTTTCACTGGACAGTTGGTCCGTTGAACCTTCAGTTTCACCGGTCCCACATGTCTTTCAACGGTCAAGAACCGCAGTCCGGCAGGTCTCGCCATGTCTGCCTATATGCTGTATAGATCAGTTATACTGCTTCATCTGACTAAGCTTCTTACCTAGTTGCTCACCGTCTTAATTGGACTTTTGATTCAAGTGGTTGCTACTATTGTACAATTTGAATCAGGTGTAAACGCTAGACGTAACCGACTACACTGCTTTGAATAATGTATTCTGACCGTGATCGTTAATGTATTAAAAAGTCCTGTAGTTAATTGGGGGCGGGGGCGTCAATAGAAGCTACTGGAACTTGCATACCGAACCTTACCTATCCTTGAAGTAAACTATTCCTCCCCTCTCATCCCACAGGTTCAATACTGGAAGGCCCCGATCAGAATGAACTGAAACCGCTTGTGGAGCAGGCCATGCCTATGCTCATTGAACTGCTCAAAGACCCCAGTGTGGCTGTGCGCGATACTACCGCCTGGACGGTGGGCCGTGTGTGTGAACTCATTCCTGACGCCATCATCAACGACCAATACCTTGGACCACTGCTACATGGACTTGTAGAAGGACTGGCTGCTGAGCCCAGGGTCGCTGCCAACGTCTGCTGGGTAAGAACATATCTTGCACCCAGATATTATATAGTGGGGTTTTTTTAGGGATAGATAGATATAAAGTTTAACTCCTAGGTTGGAAATATCAATTCGGTATTGGATTTAGATTTTATTCATGGGCTCTTTTAAATAGGTATTTACTGATATTGCCTTTCTCATATTGCAATCAGATTTAAAGAATTACTTAGTTCTGTAATCATTCCCTACTATTTTCATCCATTACCCTTGTTTTCCCAAGTCTTCAGCAGGTTCTGCTCCATATATTATATGTTAGATTAAGTACTGTGACTTAAAATCCTCTTGTTTGTTCTTCCTCGTGTGTAGGCATTCTCAAGCTTAGCCGAGGCAGCATATGAAGCTGTTGAAGTTGCTGATGAGGCCACTGAACCTGAGACTTACTGTCTTTCTACTTACTTTGAACCAATCGTACAAAAACTATTAGACACTACTGATAGGTAAGTGAATCAATGAATGGATCCATCTTTATTTCCTGGGTAAATTGCTGTAGGAGTGTATGGCCATAAATTATATATAAATCACAACATGAATTATGAATCCATATGACCTGTTAAAAGAAAGGGTACGGGTATGTTTATACTGGTTTACTTCATAGTAGATCATTGTTAACCACTCAAGTTTCATTTCAACCAACAAACAAACCTCTTATTCAGGGCCGATGGAAATTTACACAACTTGCGTAGCGCCGCCTATGAAGCCTTGATGGAAATGGTAAAGAACAGCCCACGTGACTGTTATATCACGGTTCAAAAAACTACCATGATCATCCTAGAGCGTCTACAGCGAGTGATCCAGATGGAGGTAAGATACAGAATGGGATTGTGCTTTCTTAATACCTACTCTTGACTTGTTAGAAAGAACCCCTATAAACAGTCCGGGGGAGACGAACCTTTAACGCATTGGTGTAACCACATTATTAAAAAGTTTATGGATTAAATTCGGGGGGAATTATTGCATTAATTTTAGAAATTTAATGCATTTTATTTCACTATCAGCTGAGCGGTGATGCTGAGGTATGAGTTGCGTTTGACTTGAGAACCTCTCGTTTTGGTTGCTCGTCAGCCATTCCAGTGTTTTCCGCGTGTTCAGTTTGTTTCGATTTGTGAAAACTTACCAGTCCTTAAAGTTCTGTCCCAAGTGTGGGCTTTTTGACTTGTTCCCAAATTATTTTTTCATCCGTCGCTTTTCCCTGTTCTGAAAAGTAGAAAATAGTATCAAATGTTACTGGCTAACTAATATAAGGGATAATCCATGATGAGATGAAAGTGACGGGCGGACTGAATATAGAGTGTGGATTGTCACTTCTCTGAGAAGAACATTACTCTCGAGGCGGGGTGTTTTAAAATATCAAGGATTTAAATAGTTAAAAAGATCCCGCTGAGCGGTCTAGGTCTATACTATGATATAATTATTTTAAAAAATCTACACTACAAATGCCCAGGACGACAACATTCAGAAATGTCTTAAAGTATAATACTGCCCCACCTCGAGATTGTTTTTATTACAAAAAAATAATTTTAAAGTGTCTCTAAAATGGTGACCTGCTCTCAAATCTGCTAGATTACCTAGCCTTCCAAACACTGGAGTTGCACTCTTTAACTCAGATTCTATTCGAATTTTATCTCTTTTGGAACCTACATTTGTACAGGGCCTATGCCCTCTTAGTTTACCATCATCTCCCCAATACCATCCACCCCCTATTTTAAGACAGCGTGTTCTTCTATGTGCCTTTGTTAATCCATTACCAAATTGCACCATTGAACTCTGTTACATTCAAATTGAGTATTTCTGTGATGAGACAAGTGACGGGCGGACTGAAAACCCCTTGTAGATTGTCACTTCTCTGAGACTAAAAGAAATCGTGATTTTCTTTAATCACGCTTTTTAGCATTGTTTTTCTTGTTAGCTGTCTTTACTGGAGTACTGTTGAACAATCATGGCCTTATCTGCCCCTGTTATTTCTGTGATGAGAACTAGTGACCGGCGGACTGAAAAACCCTTGTAGATTGTCGCTTCTCTGAGACCAGATAAAATCACTATATTCAATAATCATTTAATTCGGCTCTTCATCGTGTGCACCCAGCCTTCAACTTCTTAATCAATGCTTAGCCTGGATTACTGTTGAACGAACAGGGCCTTATCTGTCCTCTGTTATTTCTGTGATGAGAACTAGTGACGGGCGGACTGAAAAACCCTTGTAGATTGTCGCTTCTCTGAGATTTATATCATGGCCTCAGGGTGACTATTTTAGACTAATCTAAGCAACAAATCGAGAGAGAAATTTTGGAACCTATCCTGTTCTAAACGTTGATCTTGGCTCCCTAGTAACAAACTGACGCCTGTATTTGCTATTACACTTCAGAGCCACATCCAGTCCAACTCTGACCGAGCCCAGTACAACGACCTCCAGTCACTGCTGTGTGCCACACTGCAGAACGTGCTGCGCAAAGTCACCCCGGAGGATGCCCCTCAGATCTCGGACGCCATCATGACAGCCCTCCTCCAGATGCTGTCCTCAGCGGCTGGCAAAGCCGGAGGAGTACAGGAGGACGCTTTATTAGCTGTATCAGTGCTTATTGAGGTGTTAGGAGAGAACTTCATGAAATACATGGATGCCTTCAAACCATTCCTTGGCGCTGGACTCAAGTGCTACGAAGAACATGCTGTAAGTTACCTAGTATACATTAGCTCATTTTTTTCATTTATGATATTTAAACAATTACAGAACGCCTTAAAACTCATTGTAACAATGTGGAGATTTGTTCACCTACTCTTTATCTGTCTCTTGAGTCCTGTGTGGTTCCACCTTTCGCCATAAGTTTTATGTTTAGAAAACTATTAAATAGATTGATTGCTCTTGCAGGTTTGCCAGGCCGCCGTTGGGGTTACTGGAGATATCTGCCGTGCCCTTGGTCCTAAAATGCTACCTTTCTGTGATGAGATAATGATGCTCCTTCTACAAAACCTCAGTGTAAGTAATTTTAATAGTCCAGGCTTCTTGCTTAACTCAATAATTCCGAAACTGTTCATGAATATAATATATTATAAAGAAAATGTTTGAATTCTGGGGGAAATTCTTGTGAATATGAAAGCTTGTTTTAGAAATAATAACCCGTATCTCTTTTATTGCAGAGTGACAGTGTAAATCGCCTTGTGAAGCCAACTATTCTAGCCGTGTTTGGAGACATCTCACTTGCCATCGGACCAGAATTCAAGAAATATCTAGAAGTAGTTCTAACAACGCTCGCACAGGCATCACAGGCGAGAGTAGATTCAGTAAGTAGATTGCCTCTTTGTGAAGATGCCATTAGGAGAATTACTAACATAATTTACTTTAGAATTATTATCTATTATCTATCTATGATTGTTTTGATGATCTATTTTGACATTAATTTCTCAATGAAGATATCCGGTGACGGGCGGACTGAAATATAATGTAGAATGTCACTTTCTGAGAGAATGTCAAGCCCACTTTATTCCTTCCCCAGCGTGTCTGATATTTATTATCCATCTGCGCCTTTTTATGCAACTTCTTCAGTTATTAAAGAATGTACTTCCTCCCCTTCAGAATGACTATGACATGATAGATTACCTGAATGAACTTAGAGAAGGATGTCTTGAAGCCTACACTGGAATCATCCAAGGATTGAAAGGTGATGGAGAACAACCTAATGGTACGTTTAACTTAAGTTTTTCTATAAGTATTACATGTGTGTATTGTACCTAGTTTCAAGTACTAGATATGTTCTGAGGGCGACTTTCTCAATAGCAAATAAGCTTTCATTGTTAATTAATTAAAGCCGCACTTCCATGAGGACCCACATGGAGTCCCATTAATCACTTCCAACTTGTGATATGGGTCAGGGGAGGCGGGGGAAGAAGGTCACATGATACTTTTGCATAGATGATGGCCCAAACCAAAACACTCGTTATCAGGGGCACATGGCCCTTCCATACTCCTCCCCCATGTGGTGGTGTTGTGTCATGTGACTGGTGTAAACAAAAGTCCTGATTGACAGCTAACTGTTTCAGTTCAAATATATAACAGTCATATTCTCAATGGAGTTAATGAATTAGTGATGTAAGGAGGACTACATATATTCATTTACATCTGTAGCTAGTTACATGAAGAAACAGTGGCTAAAACATGAGATATTAGGGAAGACATTCAAAAACTGTGCTCTGCTCTTCATGGGACACTGTCTGACGGGAAAGCTCCCGCTGGCCCCACCCACCACTTTTATACTGAAGGTGCCCTTGTTGGTGCCTGTATAGGTCTTAACGTTTCGTCCAGTATATAATTAGTTCATGTAGGCTTCAAACCTCCCTGGTTAAAGGGAAATGCGACTATTTAGCAACCTCCACTTGTTGCTTAAACCATGTACTCCTTATTACAGCCGATGTACACCTCGTTCAACCCCACGTCGAACATATGATCCAGTTCATAGCACACATCGCCACAGATGAAGAGATCAGTGACGGGGTTATAGCTGCCAGCTGTGGTTTAATCGGGTAAGTGACTGCCGGCCTCATTACTACAGCACTCCTGCTCCCCTGCTGCCTGTTACGTCAGCACTCCATGCTCTTCAATACCTTAGTGTACCCTATTGTGTGTGTTTAAAAATGCATTTCAGGAAAATCTAAAGAAATCCGAAATTTCTTCCTCTAACAGTACACACACACGTTTGCCCTGAGTGTTTTCATGCAGCTGAAATATTTGTTACTGGAAAGTTTATTGTAGTTAAGTAGCAAAAGGCTACGTTTCGTGCATGTGAGTACTGAGAATGCGACTAGCCTTAACCTGGCACCTATCGGATTCCATATACACGTACAGGACATCGATAATCTATTTTTATTCTTGCCCACAGAGATCTTAGTTCAGCGTTTGGCCAAAACATCCTGCCCCTTGTGGAGAATGAGAACATAACTGCGCTCATGACTAAAGGTCGGCGCTCCAAGACTAGCAAGACAAAGACATTAGCGACATGGGCCACCCGTGAAATACGCAAGCTCAAGAATGCCTCCTCCTGGTAAGTATTTACACCTCACGCGGTTTATCTGGATCTGGATCTGGATTTTTGACACAGGCAAATCGCTCAGACTTGAAATTCGAAGATGTGTGTCAGTCTCGACCGTTTATTACCAACCCATGCAGTGGGATTTCAGTTTTAAACCATTTTGTCTTCATTTATTCGCACATTATTATAAATTCAGATGAAGATTCAGGCTTTTTTAAAAAAACTGAACTTATAAATTACCCACTCAGAAAATCTCGTCAGTTGCTCAATTGCTAGCGAGTCTCTCATTTCTATTACAGACTAGATGGAAGCGTTGCTCCAGAAATGGCAACGCCAGGTCTCGAGGTCGCTGCCACCATCGTTTCTGGCTGAAGGAGGAGGAGGACAAGTAGGACACCTCGTGTTACTATGACAACGACGGGTTACCTTGGCGACACAACTTGGTGCAAGTGACTGCGTATGAGGATGTGCGTGTGTGATACATCATCTCATCTCATCATAAGACTGCCGTCGCAGCCTGTCAAAGCTTGAAAAACAAATGGATAAAGGAACACTCATACCGACAGGCGTAGCACCTGCAGCCTATTGCTTCTGTTCAGCACCATCATTCAACCACTGAGGTTTGTTTTAGATAATGACGAGAAAGAAAAGTTATTGTGAAAGAAGAAAGGAGTCGTCCATCAGAGGAAGAAAAAAGTGGCTGAATCTTGTGCGTGAATGAGGTGCAAGCCTCTGAAAATGTCAGAATTGTGATTGTGATAATTTTTATTTTTTTTCTTGAGGTCGGTTGGGGAGGGTTGGTACGAACCGTGCTCTCGCACCAACTTGTTCTTTTGTACAGGAGAAGGTGGAAAATTTTGTATGCGTTTGAGGCCAAACACGACTGCAGGTCTTATTATACCTTCCACACAACCTCCTCTTCCTTCTCTCCCCTCCGTCCCGCGATCATCATGAGAGGATGATTCTGATTGGCTGCCTGTGATACTGATGGACATTGAGAGGATGGTTCTGATTGGCCAGTGAAAGGAAGTAACGCTGAGGCTGCATTGGTAGGGGTGCTCTCTCAGGGACTCCCCCTCCCCCTATGTCTATGACGCTATCAGTGGGAGGGAGGGGATTGAGACCTGGGAGGTTCCATTCATCTAACTACATGGACGAGAGTGACTGACCGGGAGAGAATCGTGTGTGATATGCAAGGACGTTGGGAGTTGATTGTATGAATGGATGGATTTGGTACCCGCAAAGGAAGGAGGGAAACACTTAACAATAAGAATATAATTATTTAAACCACCGTTAAGGGAATAATGAGAGAATTCTCTTTATCAATTAGGATCCTGAAATTAACTAAATATTTGGCACAACTTCAGGCTCTACACATGCCCCCAATCATCTCGCATGTACGGAGGTTCCGGTGTGCTTTGTGAATAGAAATGAAACCGTTATCCCAGGTGTGGGCGTGTAAATATTAAGCGAAATGCCTTTTTTCATCTAGCATGGACTTAGGATTCAAGCAGGCTATGGCTGTACGAATACCTATAAAACAATATAGTACCATACTGGCTTGTCCTGTGAGCTCTATGTTCGATGTTAAATGATTATTGATTATTTTTTTCCATGGATACTTGTAATGTACTGTGGATACGTATCTCTTTCTGCAGACACATGTTGGTATCTTTGAGGGACACTGAGCCGCCGCCACCTCTGCCATCACAATGCCTGATGCAGTTCGGGACTCATTTACCTTCCTCATTCCTTATTTGTGCTCGCTTCAGACCAGGACACCACCAATACAACTGGATCGGATCCGTGTACTGCCTTTACCAGATGCTGTAGGCGTTGTTAAGACACTACCTGGACGCTTTATATTTCTCTCGGGGGATAGCTGCATTGTCTGAGAAAGAACGTTCCCCCATTCACCTTAATATACAGACAGTGGATCGATAAATGTAAATAAAAAAGTTCCATATGAAAAACAAATAATGTAAGTTCCTGTGTACCATTGGCTCGGATACACACGTTATGCAGATATTAATCTATTTTTCCCTCTAGTGTGAATAAGAAATGGAATTTGGAGCCTTGGTATATTACATATGTATATTAATGCAGGAAAATTTTCCTATGTCCATTTTGTACAATAATGTGCTTAAACATTTTCATCATTAAAGGAATGTATACATATAAACATGATTTCCAATTCGTATATTATTTGTTCTGTTTGATTGATTGCCAAGTTGTGTTTCGGAATGAATGAAGTCCATTATTCTGGAGATGTGTTTTGCTGTATGGTGGTTTGTCGCTTGCTTAATAAACATAAGTAGTGGTTGAAAGTTGTGTGTGAGCGTTTCTTTGTGAGTTGTGTGATTTCTGATATGGAAAAAGAGCGATCGTGGGTTAAGCGAGAGGTGGTAAGACTGATGATACTGACTGATTATCCTAGGAACTCATCTTAGGGTCCGGGACGCTACACTTGGGTGTTGGGGATCCTTAGTCAACTGGCATTTACAGGGATGCAAGTTCTCAGATTATCAACTGAATTCAGATATATGGAAAAGTCAGCAAATGCCCCATACAATACACTAAATCGACTCCTAAATACCAAAATTTTCTCAAAATTCCATTTGACAGACAATATTAGGGGAGTGATGTGTAGAGACCTCTATCTAAGTGTTCTAACAGAGCCGCCTATCCCTGTCGGGGGAGAGGCGGCCTCAGATCATAACTGAAGTGAGATTCCCGATATTTCCGTTAGTCTTTAGCATTGAGTCTATGGAGGTCACGGAAATACCCGAGGTCCTTCGCTCAAGACCTCCGGGAAGGGTGCAGCAGGTGGCCCTTGGACTGACCCAGATACCCACTGTTAGTTAGGCCGCACTGTTGTACATACACACATGGTCCTTATATGACATGTGCGCCTTTATCTACCTCCCCCTGGACCTTGGAAAATGTTCAGATTATTTTACCTTACCCGACTTGCATCCCTGCATTTAAGCTTTTAAATCACGCAACCGTTCCCTCCACCGACCTAAATCCTTTTTTTAATTCCCCTCCCCACCATTCGAAAATTACTCCTTGATTCGTAGTGTGACTCCCATTGATGCCTTGGAATACGAGCCAATAAATCATGTTGACCAAAATAAAACGCTTGGATGGGGACTGGACTTCGCTTTTAATTACTGTTGACTTGCACTAACTTCTTTACCTTAGCAGATGTGTATGTGCTTATGGTCTCTGATGGATCACAATCCATACTATAGCAAATTAAGTATCAGTACTTGGTGATGACTGCACCACTTGCATTGGTTAAAATAAAAGCCGCGGTTGCTCGGTGTCAGTAGGCTAAATTTTATTAACAAAATTGAATACAAAGGCAAATAGATGAAGATTTTCCGGCAGGTTTCCACTCCTTTGCATGTACTTAGGCCCCCCCTGGACGTAGGGGCTTTCCCAGGCTATAAATAGAATGTAGAGATCCCAATTTAAAAAAGGCTTCAAAATCACATTTTGACCCCATATACGTGTAATTATATAATGTCCTCCAGAGAGGGTGGACAGAACTCTACAGATGAGTAAAACAACAAATTCCGAGAACATGTAAGAAACTCCTCTTTTCTACCTCTTTCGTAGAATTCGCTCTTCCCCTATATTATATGGATAAGCAATGGGTTATAAGTATTATAATACCGGTACATGCACAACTTTAATACACATCTTGCTATTATTTGTCTATATATGGTGTTTCACGGTCCATATCTGGGGCACGCTACAAGTTTGGCCGCGCTCCCAAGTTCTTTATCCGCCATTTGATCTGTCGCGCTTAGCGATCAATGGAATAAAGTTAGTTTTAAGCCACAAAACACCTCTTTATTTCCAGTGTTCATTAAAATGGTCATAGCGAGCCACATTACAGACCCAAAATCCCCAATTATGGAACATAACATTATGATGAGTGGCCACGCACCATCAATAGATAGAATTCTGAATTATAATAGGTTTCATGATAATCCACCAAACCTTTCCCACTTGAGATATCAAATATGAATATAAAACTGGTTAAATACCGTAAACGGTACTATACATTATTGGTCTATGAAAACCCATAACTACAACCCCCAGGTCACGTTCTGAAAAATCATTGATATCGGCCTTGAAAATCACTGAAATGGGCCTGGAAAAGCGTGGAATTTCTTCGCGGAGACCCTGTATTACATTGCCCTAATAAAATATTTAATTGAATTCTATTTGTTTTAACTTTTAAGCCAGAAATGGTTCGACCAGCCTGTTTTTAAGCAATAATGGCCCCATGTGAGAAATCTACGCAGGGGTACTAAAAATGGTGTATAGTAATAAAGTGAATAAATTTACTGTAAAGTTAAATATCTAAATTAACCAACCCTAAAACATAGCTGCTTATGGGTTATGCTCGACGTAGACCTTTACATAGGCTAACATAAGACACGGTAAGACTGGGTCTAAGCTAAATTAATTACTTTAGTAATAGATTCAACCCATGTTGCACAAAGTATTCAACCACGATTTAAATTCGCATATTGTGTGCGAAAATATGAATACGGTACCGGTACGGGTACCGTAACAAATAGGCCTATCACAGTGGCCTACGTACGTTAAGTATGGTACGATAACGGTAGATAACACGAACATTTCATAAAAACAAATTGTGCCACATGTGTCATCGAATATTAGCCTATATTTATTACCAATGCATTATTACACCAATTTTAATCTAATAGTGATAGAAACATACATTGTAGTACCGTATGGTAGATTTCTTTGTCTGGTTTCCTCATGCACTAACCTCGGCGACCATCATAGTTGAATGACCTATACCGGTACTTTCTTTGTCTACGCCTACGGTGCGTGTTTAATGATTTATTTTAATCTTAATATTCCGACTCGCATAAACTAGCTCACGTCCCCAAGTCAAACAAAATACATATAATTTATTAAAGAATTAATGTCTAGATAAAACGATCGAGCACTTGAAAATCATGGAGACTTAAGTTTAGGAATTTCTTAAGTTCTTGGGCCTTAAGTCTTTGATCGTAGAAGGGGCGGTTCTTACTTTTTCTAGCGCGGCAATTAGAGCGCCACTTTAGTGCTGCGGCACTTGGGAGAACCACTCGATTGACGTGTGAAAACCATCGCCAGGAGGCAGTGTCACCCAGAACCAGCCCAAACATGATCAGTCAAGTGTCACCGAGCGTCATGTTATTCGTCTCTCAACTTATTAAACCCAGGTTAGTTTGTCTTTTTCGCTTCCAATTGTTTAGATTTACCACTCTTGCCAATGAGTTGCTTGTTCGATCTATTTCTAATTGTTTTCTAGTGTTAAAGCATGTGCGTTAAAGACGCCTGTTGATTCTCGGGCGATAATGTATGCATTCGGTAGGCGCTCCTTTCCGGGGCTTTAGTCGTTATCGTGTTCTTATTTAGGGGGCTGTTACAGTCCGTCATACTTGTAGTAGGCTGGTGATCAAAATCACTCAAAATATCAAAAAAGGCTGGGGGAGCCATACGTAAAGATTGTTTCCAACGACAGTGATAGGAACCTTTAGTTATTTAATGTGATTAGTGGGGAGGTTGGTGGTCGCTGAACTGACCAAATTTTTTTTGTGGCGGACGACGCTTTGGTTGCATCGAGGCGAGACAGCGGCAGGCTGCCCAGGCACTGTGCACTGCACGGTGGGCTAGGGAAACAAACATGGCGCTGGTACTGCACTCGCAGTCACCCGCCCTGGCCTGGGTAGCAGCGACGACCACTCGATCTCTTTGAACAGTATCCACTATTACTAATACCATTATTGGAATTAGATTGTTCACAGTCATTCTGATTTCTGTAGAGAAGACCATGGCATGGGCATGGCCCATGTTGAGGTGGAGTGAGTGGGAGGGGGAGGGTGCTGAACGAAATGCGTGAACGATCTAAGGCACTTACTTGCATTGCCTAGGCTCTGGTATCCAGGTCAGCTATGTCTGACTGACTTGGTACGCCCAGATTGATGGGGGGATATAAGTAGGCCTACATGTGGAACTGGAATCCTAAACTAGTCAACTGAACGCCCACCTAATCTGGCTCCCGCCCTGTTTCTTTTGCTTCTTTTATCATTATGTCATGATATCTTCTGGCCTCTTCAGGGTAGTAAGTCAATAAATTAAGGAAACTAGTCACTGAGTCAGTTATAAATGTTCGCAGAAATGAATAAAGTAGGCTTAATAGTGCCATTTTAGTCCCACTTTTAGCTTTACTAGAATACCGGTAACTTAAGTCGAACGATATCATATGTATAGACCTACACTAATAGTATTCTTCTATGAGTATGAATGCTCAGGAACCATGGGTCCCATCTATTTATTTGGAAATATTCTAAATAATTTAGCTATCTTGTCATATATATATATATCTATGATTCCCAATTTCCGATACAAACCAATCTAATCTGGCGTCCCTAATACACAGGCTAGATAATTATACATTGTATACATTTGACTCGATTCCCATATTGCACACTTTAGCCTTGTCAATGAATACATGATAATGTTTTGTTACACGCTATCGTGATGATAGTTACACATGAGTTACATATATCCAATACGACAGTGCTCGCAGTAAGAGTCAATACATCCAGATTTGGTATTAAGCAGCATTTTGAGTTATTATATTATATGTGGTTAGAACTTACAAGATGTTGGTGGGGTTGTTGGTGTGTGATTAACAAAATTGTGTGTGGGGGGGGGGGGGGGGGGGGGGGGGGAGGGGGGCGTGTCTGGAATATTACAACCGTAGAACTTAAGAATACATCAAATAATGAGTGATGAAGAGCAGTCAGATAAATGGTTGTATCATACAGAGCTGGTAAAGCCAACACCGAATTGCCTTGTGATGTGTTGCGTAAAATATGTAGTACGTTACACGGGGAAAGAATATTTGAAAAAACAATTTATTATATGTGTAAGATATTTTTAAAGAAAGTATTATATGCGTAAGACATTTTTAATTGTCTATTTCTTAAAGTCAAAATTACTTGTGAAATGCGTCTCTTAAACATGTTATTTTTTAACAAAGTTGCACAGGATAGAGACCGGATAATAATTTTGACAATTTTCCTATTATTACCGCCCTCCCCCCCCCCCCCCCCCCCCCCCCAATAATAGGGCTCCATGCAATGAATCGGGATCAGCAAAATCATGCTTATGCTAGGATATGTGTGCAAATGGTTACATGGTATGTACACAAAATGATATGATGATAAATAAATTTTATTATATTTCTTTTCAGAATTGTTACGGGTCCAATATTTCACAGATGAGGAAAATTACAACGGTTTAATCAAGTCAATATGGAAGTCAGATTCCGATACATCTCTGTTGGGATGTATGAAGTTCTGTGAAGATAGAAACCCTAAGCCCTGCAAGAATTTGCTCTGAAGGTTATCCCAAAGTATCAACATGGAGAAGAACGGTTCAGCGTTCAACAAGCCGATGTTGAAATGCGGCACTTGTGGTCGCGTTCTTTCATCGGCTTACAAACTGAGAGAGCATGTCATGATACACACTGGTCAAAAACCACATGCATGTTCTACCTGTTCTCAAGCATTCCGAACGAAGCCAGATCTGGCCAGACATATGAGAATCCACACAGGCGTCCGTCCTTATGCCTGTAAGCTGTGCGGCCAACGATTCTATAGATCTGACAACCTGAAGGGTCACATGAAGACCCACAAAGATATGGAAGTTCTAGCGTGCTTCAGATGCGGTAAAGGATTCAAGACTTTAGACCAACTTAACGTTCATTACAAAGCCTCCCATGACAAAGAGGACAAAGCTGAAAGCCTGGTTCGTGATCCGAAGAAGTCGGAAGAGCTTGAAAAAGATTCTCCAGACGTTAGCTTCGAAGAAAAAGAGACTGAACCAGTGATGTTGAAAGGTCCTTCCAACGAAAAACCCCAAGCGCTCCCCGTGTTACTTTCAGCTGTTCAATCCGATGTCAATATTAAAAGATCCCCATCGGTAGACTCTGGCAGAAATTCATCTCATATAATTTGGTGCGACGATTGTGGACAGGGCTTCCACCAGAAGGGCGCCTTGGCGCTACATATCAAAGTAGCCCACCCTACCAAGAAACCTATCTTAGACGCACAGCCAGAGATAAGAGTGGAGAGTATTTTGTCCGACACTGCCTACATCTGCCCTACGTGTGGCCAAGTATTTACCAAGTTAGAGATCTTGAAGGACCATATAAGTGGAACTCACCAGGAGAACGGAGAGGGTGATGATATGATTGCTGATGAAAACATGAACATCCGTCGGGTTTCTGACCTTCCCCTCGACCTGGCATCCCCGTCTGGGGAGGCTGTTATATCGATTGATTCCGAAGAGAGCGAGGATGAGCTGGAGACTGAGCAACACGTTGATAATAACGAGAAAAGCAATATGTCCTCAGCAGATGAGTCTCTGAACTATTCGAACATGATGATGCTTGACATTGGGGACGATGACATAGAACTGATCCATTGCGACACCTGCAAAAAAGTCTTTCCTACTAAACAAGATCTGTATCGCCACGAAGTTTCAGATCATGGTGGGGCTATGCCTTATAAATGTACTTCCTGTGGCAGGGGCTTTGCGAGGAAAGATCGGCTGGTCAATCACATGCGTTTGCATACAGGGAAATCCCCTCATCATTGTGAATTTTGTGGGAAGACATTCACCGCTGCCAGCAGCCTTAAGGAACATCTCAAGATACACTCTGGTATGAAACCTCATCGCTGCCACGTTTGTCATAAAGATTTCCGACAGAAATGCGTACTTACCCGACATATGAGAAATGTCCACAAAGTCCCTTCGCAAGCCAACGTTGATGCCAACAGCAATGATATTGCCAAGCCTGTAGCAAGTGAACTGATAAACAATAATAATGTTGCAAAAGCGGTCGTTGAGCATGCTCCAACCTTAACTAAAGTGATTTCCACAAACCATACAAATAAGCCAGTTATTAAGAACAAAGTCCTCGTTAAAAGGCCTGGTGTTACTATCTCAACACCGAGGGTCATTCTACCCAAGCCTGGGGTAAGTCTACTGACTGGCCTTGTCGTTCCCAACATACAAATTGCTCAGAGTGACTCTCCCGTTGTACTTGTATCTATATCCAAAAACAACTCTACAGCTGTCGTTTCCAATCCTCCAGTCTTAGTTAAATCTGCCACCATTAAGTGTCCTCTTTGCTCGATAATTTGCTCCAGTGAGGCTACGCTTAACCAACACATTAAGCTCTCTCACCCTGGATTCAAACTAGTGTGTCAGACGGAACACAAAAGCGCCCTGGGAAGTGTCAGTATCAGTGCTTTCCGGTGTGTTTCTTGTGACATGGAGTTCTCTTCCCAAGCATTGCTTCTGGAACATTGCGATTTGGTTCACCCTGCCCTTGCCGATAAAGCGAAAAGTCCCTTCAAGTCGAGGCCTATTCAAAAAGAGAGTGCTCCTGCAATTAAAGACGAATCATCTTCGGACATCTCTTACAAATGTTTTAAGTGCAGTGCAAAATTCCCCCTCAAATCTGAACTTCTTGAGCACTTCACGCTCATTCATCCATCACAAAAATCCTCCAGTGATGGTGAGAGACAGGAGGAAACGTCTAGTAATGAAAGCATTGCGTCTCCAGAGCATAGCGCCGGCCCTGGAAGTGGCTCAGACTCTGAGTCCTCCCCTCTAGGTATGAGCCTTCGCACCATACCCCAACCCGAAGTCATCTACACGAGTGGCCACAAATACAGGTGCGCTTTATGCCATGAGGGATTCAAGTCATCTGAGGTACTCTCTGACCACATGGACCAGCACCTGAGATCCAATCCTTTCTTCTGTAACTACTGTGGGCAGACCTTCAGGAACACTAATGAGTTGGAGACCCATCTAGACGTTCACCGCACCGCTCGTGATCCCCACTTCCTTGCCCTAGAGTCGATTGGAATTAAAAAAGACGGAGAAGAGGACCCAATGCTAAAAGAACCCATAGTAATCGGCGATTTTCAGGATGATATTAATGCAGGCGGCCTCTACGGGTGCAATTTTTGTTTCAAAGCGTTCAGCAAAGTTAGGTCCTTAGTTCTTCACCTCAAAAACCACATTACGGACAAGCCTCACCTGTGTATTTTATGTGGTAAATCGTTCTCCCAGTCTGTTTACCTCAAACAGCATGTAATGACCCATACTGGACAGCGGCCCCATGTTTGCAATATATGTGGGCGAGGATTTGTTCAAAAGACACAGATGGTGCTTCACATGAGGAAGCACACTGGCTACACACCCTTCAAATGTGACCATTGCAACAAGGCCTTCACTAATAAGTCTGTACTCAAGCTTCACCTCCAAAAACACTTGCCCGAGCGTCCTTACTCTTGTTCGGTGTGTGGACGGGGTTTCACTCAAGCCGGCAACATGAGGCGACATGCAATGATGGTCCATCGCCACCTAAACTTAGATCAGATTCAGGCTATTATGTCCCCAGTAAACACATCCAATAACAATGAAGAAGAAGAATATAGTAAACCATTAGACGCGCCTCCAGCGAAAAAGAAACGGAAAAGAAACAAACCTGAAGGCGGGAAAGTCCTAACTCTTACTGAAAAAGAAAGCACTGCTGATACATCAGATGTTGATGATTGTCCCCCTTTAGATCTTAGCGTTCAATGCAGTGAACCGATGGATGATGACGAGCCCTCGGATGATCTGATGGTGATGGGTGCCTATTACTCTAGCCAACGAGTGGAAACCAGCACTAGTTCTAAATTGGTGCCTACTTCAAACACAACTGAAATTTCGGAAGCGTCCAATGAAAATCAAGAAGATGACGAGGTACAGGAGGAAAATGATGCGAGCTCAAGAGAAGACGCTGAAGGAATTTTTCAACTAAAGGAGTTTAAAATACATCATAACTGTGAAGCGTGTCTAGATGGGTTCTCTGAAGTTCGGCTCTTGAAAGAGCATTTGGGCGACGCTCACTTTCCTTTGCATAGTTGATAGTCTTTTTGCTGTTATTAACTTGTCTATGCGTACCGGTAGAAGGGAAATGTGAGAGCAAAGTTAATCACATTAGCTTTATGCATCGAATTCTAGTAAGAAAATAACTTCAAAATGTTGCCCTAAGTTTCGAGATCTGATTAATGTATGGAAACTATAAATTCCTATTCCAATTAAATAGTGAGGATTATTTTTTAAAAGGCTATGATTCCCTTTACGAATATAAACAGGGTACACACTAATCTTATATGTAGTCCAAGAGTTACTTAATGGACATTTCTATGAACGGAGATAGTGTATAGTATACTTCAATTTTCTTATACATTTAAACTTTGTTTATTGCGACTTATTAATGCTATTATACTTACTTGGATGTATTATTGTATTTAAGCAGTTTAACGCCGACCAATTTATTTTCTAATACATTTTTCACATTCAATAATCTATTATGAGGCCAATCTTAGCCACCTATTGTGCGTATGTACATAAGTATAATCAACTGTAACTATTCCAGTTTTTCTTCCGATATTTCCATCTGTCTATCCATGTGTATCCCTATCTTACAAAGGCTTAACTACTGAAAACTCCAAAAGTTGGAATACTGGGAGTTATATCAGTAGTGTGGTGATTTACAATTCATTTACAGCCACTCACCTATCTTTAATTATCTTTTAGTTTTTAGGGTCTTTTTCTGGAATACAAAATTAGTTGAGTTACAGAAATGCATAATCTTCACTAGAACTATATAGGTTAGAAGTTATATATAACGTCAGTATAGTATATTTTTATTGTATTTTTCTAGAATATTGCCGAATGTTGATCGTCTGTGTACTTACAAGGTTCCTTCAGAATGGTTTTCTTCTCTCATAAATTGAGGAATGTTTAATTTGTACAATTTCCTAACATTTAATTACTTAGGTATGGTTTATAATTTCTCTCGCTGGTTCAGAGCATGAATGACTTTAAATGGTGTTATATCCCGTCACGTCCTATTCTGATGCCTGAACTTTTTTTCTTTTTTTTTCAAATTCTTTATTCTGATGCTAAACTTGTGTTCGAAATTCCCTGATATCCCTGTTTATGTGTAAGCTAATTTTGACGTAAATTTCAACGTTAGAAGGGGTTACATATCTACCGTACATGCAGATTGTCATTCTGTTTGGTTATAAGTGCTAAGACTTTTAAAAGAGAGATGGATATTCTCATTACCGTTGGGGCCAATGTTATATACCTCAGCGACAGGCGATTTTAATCACTGTTTGCCATATATCCCACCCTCCTATACTTAATGTAAATAGTAATGCGGATTGTACTTACGACTTGCTCGTGTAACTAAAGCCCAATATCCACCACCACGTTAAATATGACGTCGAACCTCGCGTCACAGCGTCGAAAGGGAAGAAGGGGCTTTTTCATTGTTACTTTGGCTTATTTTCGTCTATTTCTTGTTATCTAGATAAAAATATTTGTCCACGAAAATGAGCTTTAGTACGATTGCAAAAGCCTTTTCTTCCCCTGGGAAGTTTTGACGGGGTAGTAATATCGGGCTTGCACGAATTTGTCAAAATGTTATTTTTATAAGCGATCGTTACCATTTTTTACTCATTGATATATTCGACCTCACTTATGGGACCATTTGTATTCTTTATTCTTGAAGAATATAATTATGTTAATTACCTCCCTGTAATTGATCTGTTTTGCTAAGTTCTTGCTCTATTCTTGTGCTGCTTTCTATTGATATATTTTATTTTACGAATTCTGATCTTCCAGAGTACTTTCCATGTCTAAGTGGAGGGTTCATTCCCGATAATGTTCAAGACAAGATAATTTGCTCAAAAATAACTTTGCATAGAATATAAATCCACTTCGGTCTTATAGGTTTTACACATGTTTTAAGAAAGCTATGATGTTAATGATGCAATTTGTATGGGTCTTCTCTCTTATGTGTTGGTGTGGAATAGTTTTCTTGTTAGCACCATGTTATCAGTCAATATTATTGATTTATTGTTTGCGTATCGGGAAATATCGCAAATTGATCAAATTCAACTTTTCATTGGAATCTGAATTTTAGAACTAGTTACTTGAATGCCATTCTTCCGATGGCACTGGCAGTGCTGATCGGTGGTGTTAGCTATACTAGATATCGTACGCCTATTCGATGCTCCTACTTAATATATACAAGATGACATTTTGTCGCTGTTGATCTGCTACAAACTTTACATTTTTTCTTCAAGGTCGAATGCCAAATGTTTGATTTGGTACTTTTATAGGTGTTATCCGCGCCATTGGATAATATCATGTCGTTAAATCGTTTACGTTTTTTTGTCAATGCGTTCCTGGCGATGATTTAGGAGATGCAGAATGCCTTTAATGTCGAAGCCAATTATTGTCATGTTATAGAGGATACGAATACTAAAGTAAATGCCACTAGAAAGAGATACACATATCGAGCATTCTTTTGTATTCGATAAATAAATCCGGCTTGGGAGTATGCGCTGGGAAGAAAAATACTCAGGTGCTGTATTATGGATATTTTTTTGTTAATCCCAAATAAATAAAATGAACTGTTGATGACCTTCGTGATGATACTGGTTGGTTGCAGTATACTCTATGAGGAGTATTAATGTTTCACTGATATGATTAGTCAGTATCTCTTAAAAAATGTATGTTAGTATGTTTGATAAACTGTTCACTAATGCAATACATGTACTGATATTATCTTCTTGTATACACATGTACATATTTTTCTGGGATCATATTTAAAGATTCCCAAAGGACCATTATTTGCGATGTTACAGTTACCCATATAATGCGCAAAAATATTTACCTGTGTAAATGTGTCCATGTCATCTTTTTCTCATTTATTTCATGCACTAAGCTGGTTTCCTAAAACATTGATGGATTCACTGTTAATGAATAGAAATAATCCCCTCGGCCACCCAACACTTAATTAGAGATAAAGAGATGCCCATTTAGTGCATTGTAACTATTGTTTAGGTATCTTGGATCATTATATGGCATTTTCCCAAAGGCATGGTCCATTTCCAAGGCTTTTCATAAAATATACACTGATCCAAGATTCCTTAGTTCACATTTTATTAGATCATCCGCATAACTCATTATTTCTCCACCTTATTCATGTCAGAAGGGGACCGTAATGTTTTGGGTTTTTTTCTCAACGCGGAATAATATTTTTGTATGAAATGTCATGATTCACTTTGGTACCTGAAAAATACTACATACTGTACAAAGAAAGCTCAATATGTACAACTTACTAATAAAACATTTAAAACTAAATCCTCATAGCTTCTCATTATATTTCTCAGTAGCCATGCATGAACCCCATCGTTGCTGTGAGTATGTGGAATGCAATCACTAAAGTAGGCAAGCGCTCAGGTTGAGCTGGGGATATATAATATATATCCATAGATTTCTTCCCCGTAGGACTCCCATTACACGATAACGTGCTGAGATAGAGGCAGGTATTTTGGAATTTGTCAAGATGTCTAGTCATTAGTGCAGTGGATTGAAAGGTAGCCAGGATCCGCGTAATGAATGCCCTACTTCAGGGTATAGAGAGTAGAGCGCTAGCTAGTACGTTCTAGCCACAGTGCCAATAGTCAAGACTTTAAAATGGGCAAACTTGTTCATCCGGATAGTCTACTCGGGATACAAGCCATGGGCAAGGGGAGACACCAAATTATAGCAAGACATCGTAAATCGCTCTTAACCTATACCTCTCTCCCAGGGGATTTTGTCATACAAAATATTTTAACTTTTAGAATTTCATCGTATTTCTCCCCTCCTCCAACTTGCTATTTTCACACCCGTATTTCTTTTCTTTTCTTCCAAACCGACACAACATATATTAACTGAATTCACAGACTTTGCGGCACAGCTTACGTCAGCAGTGATTTTGTATGAAGCACAGTCCACGTAAGGCTACCTGAACAAGATTTACCTCTGGCATTCTCTCTCCCCCAAATACACATACTGTACATACATATATATGCACCCAGGGCAGTGCAATGCCGAGGCGCGCTAGGACAGCACATAAATATCTCTAGTGCTCCATTTGTGTTCTTCGGGGGGGGGGGGGGGGGGGGAGGGAGAGGGGAGGGGGTTGGCATAATGCCACTGGTAGCCTGCTGTTGGGTGCATCGATGCATGGCGAGAGCTTTACAAGTAAGGCAGGTAAGGCTAGCGCGGTGATCAAGCTGCCATCCATTTCCCCCAAATACCCGTTCACTGCAGTTGATATACACCTTAAACTAAAGTGTACGACGGACCGTTGGATCTGTCCACAAAACCTGGGCTGTACCAAACCACCACAAGTTTGCCGCCTTGGTCTTACTATTTATAAGAAATAACCGACTCGATTGCATTTCATGTAAATGGATGTAGGGGAGTGAGATTTGAATTGTTACACTGAAAAAAAATAATTAAAAGGCCAGTCTGGAGTTGGAGTAAGTTTTTGATAAAATGTCGGTTCTATCCTCGGTTGAGTGACTATAATTCAATTATCAATAGTTACAACTTTATTTTTCGATTAAATCTCATGTCGGCTCCCTATTGACAGAAGATACGAATCAGATTGAATCTCGCCAGTCTTAATTAAACGATTGTTTTTTTCTGCCTTCCACAGATACTGTATTAGCAAAATTGAGATATATTCTCATTCTGTGAATGTATAACAGGATGAACGGCAAATATTCAAATTCACGCTTCGCTTACATAAAATATAAATTTATAGTTTTCCACACGATTTATATGCAATTTAAAGAAAACCAATCGCCATTCTAATGGCGATTCTGTTCGTCTTTAGTGAATGCAAACTTGCGAGTTTTAGTTTGATTAACAAACAAACGTAGTTTATGTTATCTGGTTCACAGGGTATTTTATTCCGAGGGCCTACTAACGTGATCATTTTGAGAAAGGCCTTTGGAATGTGTTGTCTCCTCTTGGAGGCGAGTCCGTGGGCGAAAATAGTCTGCCACGGTCTACTGACTTACACACTGCTGTAGCCTTGTTACACCCGGATGGTTTCTGGTAGTGCAAGAGAGACGCAAATAGAAGGTCGCTACTATAGACCTCACAGAAATATTCCCTGCACTGGATACAGTATTTGGTCGCAGGGCTGAACTTCTACTTGATTACCAAGTCGGCTACCTGTATTCAAGGACAACTATTTTAAGACCCCACTTTCCTTCTCCCAGTTAATTGGAAAATGTGCCTATACATAGAGAGAAAAGAAATATAATTCGGTAGTTTATGAGAACAACGTTTTTGTATACATTTACATTACAAATAATTTGTACCGTATTTCAAATAACACTTGAAATTTTCGCCCACGGACTCGCCTCCAAGAGGAGACAATGGTAAATTACAAATATAAACAGATTAAAGAATTGATCGAGTGACGATTGAATCCAATGCCAGCAATACCAACTTTATTTTCTGAAGTTTCTTTATGTTATCTGGTTACCTAATTTCTTGGCATATGCCAACTTATGTCCTGAATAAAGAATTGTTTTTAAAAAGTATCCACTAACAGTAACACAATTGCGTCTTGATAACATAATCCAAGCCCAAGATGGGACTATATATTCTTGTTACAATGATCATGGAAACCATTCCCAATTCCTTCTAGAAGGGCGTCTCGGGCCTACACAGAATGGAGGTCATGGATTGCATTTTCTATCGCAGCATTCCTACCGATACAGTTCACCTAAACTTTTAATCATGGTTCAGCTGACACCAAGGCCATACATGTACCTGGGAATGCACCGTGAACAGGCATTTGAAGCAGTCGCCAGGAGTTCCTCCCATTTAGAAATGGATTATTATTCACTCGGTCATAAGGCAATAGAAATGTATAGAAACGTCCCTCTATATAGATAGGGCTAGGAGCGGGGCTATAGGAGTAGCCTGCCTGTGTGAAGGCGCATGGTGCTTTGCAGCGAAGTGGGCGAGTCCACCAATCCATTATTGTTTGGAAAATGGGACATGCCATAGCAAATATAGGGCCTACACTTTTATTGTTCTATCATAGACATGCGGGGAAATAGATATGGTGGCCAGAAATAATCTAAAGATAAATATGTATTTATAAGCATGATGATTAAGGTAAGGTACTTATTAACTATGGAAGGATCCTGGCTATGTTTAGTGCATTTTAGTGGGCATATCTACATGTAGGCCCATGTACGTACTTCTAATATATTACATATCTCGATCCCTACCCTGCCTATATTAGATATATGTACATGGCATTGGGGTACGGGGGAACGTAAGTGTTTGAAGCTTTAATTGTCGATACACATCTTAATTAACCAAGATTAGATGGGGGGGGGGGGGGGGTGAGGGAAGTGTCAAAAGAAAAGAAAATCAGAAAAGTCTAGAATAAATAAAACAAACAAGGGCGTATACAACTGCGTCAAAAGGGACAGGAGCTAGGTAAAATTCACTCTACACCGGACTAGATTTGTAAATGACCTGAGGGCAGCAGTTCGAGGGCAGGCCAACAGAAATAAAGATTAAATGTGTTGCTGTTTTTTTGTTTCTGTTTTTAAAAACCAAGAAATTATAATGAATGGCAGTGCCATGTGCCATTATTTAGGATATGATAGACATATGGCTTAAAGGAGCAAACGCCTTTTTAAAAGTAAATTTATCTTAGATTAAGAAAATATTTTCAAAACGAATGGGGGTATTTTTCATTTTCATTTCGTTTCCTTAATAATTTCAATGTGTCAATTACATGGGAATTTCCCCATTAATTAGAATACCAAAGGCTGGAGGTGACAGGAGGTATACACGTAGTTATAGTTCCCTCAAATCTTGTATTTAACACTGGCGCCACCTCCTGAATTATATGAACACTTGATTCGGTCGCTGGTGTATGTGGCATATCTATCGCTGGTGTATGTGGGGTGCGAAATAATATCGGTTTCCTATAATGCCTAATAGTTAGAATTATTTGGAATGGAAAAGAAAATCCATTTCTACCTTAAGTTTTCGTCTGCTTTCGTCACCCATACACTTGAATTCAGAGATATATTCAATTAATATAGGCCTACACATTTTTATCGTGAGCTATTGGCACATTTTTACATAATATTTTGCGCGTTTCTAGCAACACGGCTATGAAAGAATTGACCATTAATTACAATAAGGGCATACGGGAATTTAATATTAATTAAAAATTGATCCCCGACTGTCTATGACCGAGTTGGAATTATGAAGCAGAAATACACTGAGGCAGACTGCCGAGGAGGATCCCTCGGCCACAGGAGGAGATTAATGCTTTGATTTCATTAAGGCCCGATTAAGGTCTATCACACTTTTATACAAGTGTTAACTTCATTAGTAAATCATGTGTCAATTCCCCTATTTTGCGGACAGCAGTGGAGTGCAAAGGAAATGTGTGTGTGTCCTTATAGGTTTGTACTGAACGGAGAATGCAGTCACTGCAGTATAGAATGCTGCATAGCAATATCTGCTGCAATGAGTACTATAGCTGTACTGAATCCGGATCCAGGGCGGATCCAGGATTTCTTGAAGGGGGAGTTAGGGGGGGGGGGGGAGGGTCATGTCTGGTAAAAGGCACATTGTGGCGACTGCAAGTGCCGAAGGCGCCACGCCCCCTAAAGGACGGCTCTCCTCCTGGGAAATTGTTGAAAATATACTCCTTAAATGGTGCATTTCAAGTGAATAAATAAACTTGTTAGTGTACATTATTTTAACAATATTTACCTTTACACCATCATTACAGATGATGTAGAAACAAATTTATATATGTTCACGATCTCATATGTTCTAGCCTTTAATAGGTAGATGAAATGTTTTATAAGCGAAGCTTGATAGGTTACCCATGCTACAAAATTGAACACTTTGAAAGGACGTTGGAGCGGCAAACCCCACTTCATAACAAAACATGGAAAAGTACAATTTGAAGCAAAAGATATAATTTTTGGAATACCTATATATGATACCAGCACAATAATTATGAACTGGATTATACTAAATGTGAAGTTCTTCATTTATAAACAAAAACTCTTCCATGAAGGGAATATTAAGCGCGATATCCACTTACACGTCGGTCGGTACCACGCGGTCACCGTCGAACGGTGCCATGGCACCTTTTGACCGACGTGCAAGTGGATACCGAAGCGACCGTCAGACGGTCGCATGGCACCATTTGACCGTCCATGGCTCCCGTTCGACGGTCCATGCTCCGGTCAAAGATGTCAGGTGGTACTTCTTTGACCGGAGGGGCAGCCGTCAAGGGGCGGTCAAACGTGACCAAAGCAAAATTTATTTTTTTGTTTTGGGTGTTTGTGGCCATAACGAAGTTAGTTATTATCTTGGATGCCTCTGCTTGATACATGTGAACATTTTGCAGTGCATTTGTACATTTATTTTAAGTTTATTTTTATCATTTCATTCGATTTTTATTAATTTAGGGCCATTTTGACCATATTTTACTACCTATTATGACATGTGGGTGTTTTCCTGGAGCTGAATATGCTTATGACCATTTTGGTTAATAGTTTGGACTTCATCGGTACATTTATTTTTATCATTTCTATTGGTATTTTTAGTGATTATTTCGACTTAGAATTGTGAAATATGTATGAATATTTTTTTTGTTTTTTGTTTTTGCAACATATTTATTCAGGATCCCTGCCAGCTGGGCTTATACAATGCTAACACATTTTATAATACGAAGTGGTAGTGATCAAACAAAAGAGACATGCATAGGTTTCACACAGGTGTTTCGTAAACTCTATGTTGGTATTTCAGGAATATATATTAGGTTTTCAAAGTGTCAATCAGATCGGTGGTATCGTCCTTTAAGGTTCTCCATAGTCTATTCTCTTCTTTGCTTACAATATGGATTTTTTATGCATGCAGGATGACAGAAATTCTGATTCTTAATTCACACATTAGGTGAAGGAGAGAAAAATTCGCTCGATCAAATAGCTTGACTCTGTGAATGTACGCCTTCACTTGGAAAAACAGCCAGTTAACTATTTTAGTACATAAGTTGGTTTGATCGATTCCGAACATAATATGAAGATTATTGACCGCCACTCTACTTCTATGAATATTTGTTAGTATTAAGTAATATAAGGGAAGTTAACAGTTAATGTGAATATAACCGATGGGCTCTATACAAAATTGCATGTATAAATTAGTTTCGTCGATTTTTCAATTACTTTTCAGTTTTGTTACTTTTTGGTCAAATTTATCAATTCATCAAACTGATCAATGATCTTCATAAGCTATTTCGATTGTTTTGAATGAAAAAACAGAAAAAAATCACATAAATAAAAATAAATATTAAAATAAACTCTGACTGGGTTCTTACATATGAGTAATTCTCCAAAACGGGCAGCATTTGATTTCGGGAGGCCATTTTTTTTTAGAAAAAATAATAATGCAGAGAATATCAGCATAATGCAGGCGAAGTTTGGGAAGGCTGGGGCCAATATTTATATTTTCATATTTATATTTTCATCAAATCCAGGCAGGCCTAAGTAATTAATAAAAAGGGCAAAATTACACGAAAATATTTTTAGAAAAAAGATATGGGAGATATGCTACATCTCGTAATGCGACATTAAATATTCCCACACCAGTTCAAGGAATTTTATGTAAGGGAATAAAAGGTTTCAGAAACATCGTGGGGTAGTAACTTTTATTTTTATCAAAACATACAGACATATGCATGTTCCATCCACAAATACTAAATCTAATTCAATATTAATGGTTACTCTTGGGATATTTCATTATTTTTAAGCTAATATATGTCGTAACGCGACACAAATATTCCAAAATCATATTTTCCATGTCTAGATCAGTTTAGAATAGAGATTACTTAAATATTGTGTTTTTCATAATGATGAACATGTGTACGAACCATTTTTCTTCAGCAGATGTAATATATTTTCTATGTGTGCCTGTGTATTATATTCAAATTCCATAATTATTACTTATTTTCTAGCCTGAAAAAACACTTTTATTACAATAGCGGTGAAGATTCTGGCATAAAAACAATGAAAGTAGGCTTCCCACAGCCTCATTTTGGCCAAGGAACTCAAATAAAATGGTTATATTCATGTGTGATCATCCCAAATACAGGTTATAGACACCCTAGGCTAGAAAACCAAATGATGCTCGATTGGAAGAATTACTCATATATATGCTTAATGGAGAATTGAAGACAAATAAGCAATTAATCAGGTTTACATAATTTTTCAAAGAAACAAAAAAGGATTTAAACTCAGAGACATGCATTTGAGAACATTTTCCAACATAAGATATGGGTTTTTTTTGCATTAAAATGAATTTTTCCATATATTTTTCCACATATATGTCCTCATTAGACACTTGGAAAGGTACAAAATACTGAAAAATTGCAAATGCGGAATGAAATCCGAATAAATTATGAAATTAAAATGGGCGATTTTGGCAAAATGGACATGTTCGGGAGCCCCAACCATATATCTCAAATTAATATGATATCTGGTACTATCAAGGAGAGTTTGGTAGAATCTGGAGATCGATGCTTTGCTAATATATATGCAGAAAAATGACCAGAAATGTCCATACAGTAATAAATAAAAAGTCTGGGAAGCCGTTGGTATATTTATTCCGGAATTGTGGATATCTGAATTGTTTTTATGGATATCCACAAAAACAATTCAGATATCCACAATTAATTTTGGATATCGAGAATTGAATTTTGGATATCCACAATTCAATTCTGGATATCCAAAATTAATTGTGGATATCCACAATTCAATTCTAGATATCCAAAACTCAATTCTGGATATCCAAAATTCAAATCTGGATATCCAAAATTCAATTCTGGATATATTTAATTTTACCCAATTTTACGTATCCAAAATTACATTCCACATATCCACAATTCAATTCTTGATATCCAAAATTTGAATTCTTGATATCCAAAATTCAATTCTGGATATCCAAAATTCGAATTTCACATATCCACAATTCAATTCTAGATATCCATAATTCGAGTTTCACATATCCACAATTCTCTGTCACATATCCACAATTTATTTATTGGCAAACATTTGATTTTCGGTTGTGAAATGTTTATATCTAAAGTTAACTTCTGATATTTGCCAAAACAATTCATATATCCAAAATTCGCATTCTGGATATGCAGAATTTCATTTGTGTACATTCTATCACCTTATTTTCGAATTATGGACATACATTTGACATAGATTAATACCAGTTGAATTAAGTATATCAATAATTCAATATCTGAATGTGAATTAAGGATATACTTTTTTCGAATTCGAATTTGGGATAACCAGAATTGGGAGAGGGGAATATATATCCAGAATTGATTTATGGATATCAGGAATTGAATTGTTGATATCTGAAATTTAAATTTTTGATATCCATATTTGATTTATGGATATCCAGAATTGATTTATGGATATCCAGAATTGAATTGGTGATTTCTGAAATTTGAATTTTGGATATCAACAATTTAATTCTGGATATCCACAATTGATTTATGGATATCAAGAATTGATTTATGGATATCAAGAATTGATTTATGGATATCAAGAATTGAATTGTTGATATCTGAAATTCGAATTTTGGATATCAAGAATTGATTTATGGATATCAAGAATTGATTTATGGATATCAAGAATTGAATTGTTGATATCTGAAATTCGAATTTTGGATATCAAGAATTGATTTATGGATATCAAGAATTGATTTATGGATATCAAGAATTAAATTCTAGATATCTGAAATTCGAATTTTGGATATCCAAAATTGAATTCCAGATATCCACAATTCAATTTTGGATATCAAGAATTCAATTTCAGATATCAAGAATTGATTTATGGATATCAAGAATTCAATTTCAGATATCAAGAATTCAATTTTCAATTCTGGTATTAAGCATTCAATTTTAGATAGCCATGAATTAATTATTGGTATAAAAAAAATAATAACAAACTTGAACTTTGGATATTTTAAGCATAGAATTAATTCCTCCACACACAATTTTAGGTATGGAAAGTTTTAAATCAGATATCCAAAATTCAATTTCAGATATCCAAAATTCGAATTTCAGATATCCAAAATTCAATTTCAGATATCCAAAATTCGAATTTCAGATATCAACAATTCAATTCTTGATATCTGAAATTCGAATGTTGGATATCTGAAATTGAATTTTGGATATCTGATATTGTATTGTTGATATCTAAAAATCAATTTTGGATATCTTTAAAAGATGTTTATTATGGATATGTCATTTTTAATTTTGGATATGTCACGGGCAATTACGGATATCTATAATTCAATTTTGGATATCTAAAATAGAATTGTTGATATCTAAAATTAATTTCTGATATCCACAATTCAGGAATAAATATACCAACGGCTTCCCATAGTCCCTGGGGGACCGTCTGACAGTGACCATGTGGGCTCTTTTTGACGTGTAAGTAAATACCGGGGACGGTCAACAGCGACGGTCAAAGATGGCCATCGGTGGTCACCGTTTGACCGTCCCCTCTGGCCACTCCTGACGGTGGTTCCAACCGACGTGTAAGTGGATACGCTATTTACCCTAAATCATCTGATAGCTGAGCTTGAAAATAAATGTTCAACTGTAATATATCAGAACAAAATGGCAAATATATCAATGCATGGAGAAAACTCCACACGGATCTTAGAAGCCTGAAGGAGTAAAATGTATTTCTGAACTGTGCACTATGTATCCTGCTTTTGCTTTATAAACACCTATACGGACAGGATTAATTTCCAGGACTCCTCAATTAAATGTGCATGAACAGGTTAAAATTACATTTCAGAATCCCACGCCAGATGATTAGAGGGTACGATGTAATATCATGTTATCGACCCCGTGAGAAAAGAAGGCTATTTGTTGATACATTGAATAAAAAGCTTTTTTAAAAAAAGAAAAAAAGATACAAGTTTTTTTTACATACTTCAGATCAGAATCAACTGGAACAAATTCTGACATCAAGAGTGCCATCTTTGATACTAATCGTTGGAGATGAGCCATGAAATGTCATTCGATTTTGTTTGGACTAAATGATAGGCACTTTCAATGGTATGTATTTCTCTCCTTACATCATTTTGTAGAAGTTTTAGCTGTGGCAGCTCGTTGTCAACATTCGTTCTTTTATTATGATTAAATATTGTTCTTACAGCTGAATTTAATAAAGATTGTAACCCTTTTAACAGATATTTATATTTGTGGAGGAGTGAAATATATCCCCATAATCGATATTCAGAATTATAAGCAGCTTTACTATGTAAGTTTTCACTTTTTGGTTAACAATATATATTTTACATTCGATGGCAGTTTTACCTTCCATTTTACCATATTAACATGAGATTTGAAAGTTAATTTTTGGTCAATAATCAAACCTAAATACTTTTACTTTTCTATTTGGGTTAAGGTTTCTCTTCCCACTGTAAGAACTTTCTGATTCTTGCTTTTTATTTTCGAAAGTGGTGAACTGGGTTTTGGCTCCGAGCAGGAAAAGATACCTCCAGGAAATTGAGGCTACACATGTTTATTTCTTATTCCGTCCTTGCTGTTTTAAATAGGCACATTAATGATATGTATTTTCAATGTTTGAATTTTGTTAAAGCAGGCTGGCAAAAATTCGTGATTAATATGTTATATTATATTAATTAAGAATATAATATTTGACTAAGATTACATTTCATCATTTTATATTTTTAAGTTATAAATAATCTCTGGTAGAAAGTCAAAATATCAAAGATAGAGGTGTAAAGCTGTCACCAATGCTGCCAAGACAGTACAATGGTGATTGGTCTTTCGGAGAATTCTTTATGAAAGTAAATGACACAATGTCTTAGACCATGCATCCCTTCAAAGTAGTGACAAATCAGACTTTTTACTCATTGACATCTGACAAGGATGGGGACATTATTTTGAGTCTTAGTTTTGGTAGCCTACAATCGGGTTTTACATGCAGTAAGATTCTCACGAAATACCGGTAATTAATGTGATATAGCAAAAAGGGCAGGATCTACAGAACTACGAAGTAGCCCAAATGGGGCAGTCAAAATAGGCACTTTGGGGCGGGCAAAAAAGGCACTTTGGGGGAGGGCAAAAAGGGCAGGCGATATTGTAACCCCGACTCATATTTTATTAGGGTCGGTGGAGGTAGGAAAGGCCTTCAACTTCATACAGGCCAAA
This sequence comes from Sthenelais limicola, assembly GCA_942159475.1. Taxonomy (NCBI): domain Eukaryota; kingdom Metazoa; phylum Annelida; class Polychaeta; order Phyllodocida; family Sigalionidae; genus Sthenelais; species Sthenelais limicola. The sequence goes on along the minus strand of OW804100.1, from coordinate 54,538,687 downwards.
GATTTTATCCATAGGCAAAGGAAGTTACGAGGTGGTTTGTAAAAGAAGAAACAAAAAGAGGTGGTTTGTAGAAGAAAGGTAAACTCTAACGATCGAGAGTGTGAGAGATTTATTGTATTTTAACACAAGTAGAAAACTGAGACAATGTGAAAGTATAAAGACGAATGGTTATTATTGTAACAAGAGATGAGATGGGACAGAACAATGAAAATAATAAAAAAACGTCCTAAAAATCGAGACAATTACACGCATTAAAAAAATAAACTTGCTTTATAATAAGGTGTTTCAACGACACGACACAATCTTTAGAATTGTATGAGCCAAGAGGGTGGGATATGGAAACAAGAAAGCAATAATTAGCTGATTCGTTTAGTACTACAATTTAGTTGAAAGTTGGAAGTTGATTAGACTTGAGTGCCTAATGGCCCAAGGATGCGAGACCGGTACTAATTTGTCTAATTTTTCCTTTATACGAACAGTAAAGTCAGAAAGTCAATCATAAAGTCGAAATTGTCAATCAGTCAAATTAGTCCATTGATTTAATTATAAATACACTTGAGGTACACTGGGGGTACACTGAAGATACAATGGGGGGTACACTTGAGGTACACTGGGGGTACTTAAAATTTCGGTCAAAAGCTGTGTCTATAGCCTACAATTGATAGACAATTCTAGCTAGGTAGTGGAGAGGGAGTGCACCCCCTGGACCCCCTATTGGGGGGTGGGAACCCAGGGGTAATCCCCAGGAAAATTGGAAAAATTAAGGTGAATATTTCTGGGGGTGCGCCCCCCAACACCAACCACAGCAGAAGGCTGGTCCCCTCCTGCACCCTACCCTCATGTATACAATTTGAACACTGAAATCTGAGAATTATGCTGAAAATACACCAGAAGCTGCCAATTTGTATGCAAAAGCCAACATTTTTCTGGGGTGCCCCCAGCAGCTTTATGCAGCGCCCTAGGAAACAGGGCATGTATGTCTCAGAAATTTCAGATATCAATTTTCAATTTTCAGATTTCAATTTCAGATATCCAAAATTCGAATTTCAGATATCAACAATTCAATTCTTGATATCCATAAATCAATTCTTGATATCCATAATTCAATTCTTGATATCCATAAATCAATTCTTGATATCCATAAATCAATTCTTGATATCCATAAATCAATTCTTGATATCCAAAATTCGAATTTCAGATATCAACAATTCAATTCTTGATATCCATAAATCAATTCTTGATATCCATAAATCAATTCTTGATATCCATAAATCAATTGTGGATATCCAGAATTAAATTGTTGATATCCAAAATTCAAATTTCAGAAATCACCAATTCAATTCTGGATATCCATAAATCAATTCTGGATATCCATAAATCAAATATGGATATCAAAAATTTAAATTTCAGATATCAACAATTCAATTCCTGATATCCATAAATCAATTCTGGATATATATTCCCCTTTCCCAATTCTGGTTATCCCAAATTCGAATTCGAAAAAAGTATATCCTTAATTCACATTCAGATATTGAATTATTGATATACTTAATTCAACTGGTATTAATCTATGTCAAATGTATGTCCATAATTCGAAAATAAGGTGATAGAATGTACACAAATGAAATTCTGCATATCCAGAATGCGAATTTTGGATATATGAATTGTTTTGGCAAATATCAGAAGTTAACTTTAGATATAAACATTTCACAACCGAAAATCAAATGTTTGCCAATAAATAAATTGTGGATATGTGACAGAGAATTGTGGATATGTGAAACTCGAATTATGGATATCTAGAATTGAATTGTGGATATGTGAAATTCGAATTTTGGATATCCAGAATTGAATTTTGGATATCAAGAATTCAAATTTTGGATATCAAGAATTGAATTGTGGATATGTGGAATGTAATTTTGGATACGTAAAATTAAATATATCCAGAATTGAATTTTGGATATCCAGATTTGAATTTTGGATATCCAGAATTGAATTTTGGATATCCAGAATTGAGTTTTGGATATCTAGAATTGAATTGTGGATATCCACAATTTTTTTTTTTTTTTTTTATTTAACATATTTATACAGCCATAAGTGATAAGGATATACAAGGCTCACGGGGGCTATTATTTAGCATTGTCCATGATTTTCCGCCAGGGGCTGTTAGGTGCAGTCCTACTACTATAGAAGGAAAGGAGTGGTGCATAAGTAAAGGTAATTAGTAATTAGTGTAGAAGGAAAGATGATAGTTGTTAATCTACATGATAGGATCAGTTATTCTGTCCGTCCGTAGCAGTGTGTTTTAATCGTCTGCCATATTGCTTTCAGTCCTGGGGAGTTCCTGTGGTCATGGGATGTTCATTTAATTCTGTGGGTTTCCCCCTTGGGTAAGGTTGTGTGTGATTTGATTTTGTGACTGAAATGTTTGCGGTTGTCTATGTTTTTTATGTCTGGGGGTAGTTTATTCCATGCCTGGGCACCATAGTACTTAGGGGCTCTCTTAAGTGACTCGGTTTTTGGTCTGGGCAGAGGAAAGTTGCGTTGTGAGGAAGACCTTGTTTGTCGCCGGGATGGGTTAACAGGCTTGTGGGAGAGTTGTTCTTGGGACCTGCTATGCATAATTCCCAGAATGAGGTGGTCTCTACGGTCTTGTAGGGGTAGTAGCCCCAGGGATGACCTTATTCCGGACACGCTGTCAAACTTCCCAGCATGCGAAATAATCCGAATAGCCCTGTTCTGAAGTCTTTCTAGCTTATCTCGGTTCTGTTGGGTAGCAAATTGATAAAAGGCTGAATTGTAGTCAAAATGTGGTATTATCATGGTTTTATAGATTTGGAGGCTGGTTTTCTTATTGAGGTAGGTTCTGATTTTTGAGAAGGTGTGGATTTTATAATTTACAGTTTTGATTACCTTGTTTACCTGGGCTTGGCAGTTTAATCTGGAATCGAGTACCGTCCCTAGGTAGGTGTAATTGGGTACTTCATTTAGCATTTTGTTGTTGAATTTTAATTTTGGTTTGTGTGCATCTAGTTTGGGGGCTCGCTTGCTGATAAACATCCATTTGGTCTTACTAGTGTTGACAGTGAGTTTGTTTGAATCGCAATAATCCTTGAGCGTATCAAGGGCATCTTGGATTTTGCTTTCCGCACGTTTGGGGCAGGTGTCTGAGAAGTGTAATATTGTGTCATCAGCATACATCTGTACATTAACATTGGGGGTTGCATCAGGGAGATCATTAATGTACAACAAAAATAGTAAGGGACCAAGGATGGATCCTTGTGGAACACCTGTTGTTAGTTGGAGTGGTTGTGAAGTGCGTTCGTTTGCAAAAACTCGTTGTGTTCTATTCTTCAGGTAGCTGTTAAACCAGTTTAGTATGTTTTGTTGAAAACCAGCTTTTTTTAGTTTCCCCAGAAGGATATTGTGATCTAAGGTGTCAAACGCCTTCTTAAAATCGATAAAAACTGTTATTGTGAATTTTGAGTTGTCTAGGTTTGAGGCTAGGTCATCTAAGAGACTACATAATGCTAGGTGGGTTGATTTCCCTTTCCTGAAACCATATTGGTCTGGGTGTAGGTAGTTTTGTTCATCTAAGTGGTCATAGGTTTGATTGTGGACAATTCTTTCTAGTAGCTTACCGGGGACTGGTAATAGGGCCACAGGTCTGAGGTCACTAGGGTGTTTGGGATTGGTTATTTTTGGTAGTGGGGTGACAGTGGCCTCTTTCCAGGCATCTGGGAAGATCCCTTTGTCTAGGGATAGGTTTATGATATGGGTCAGTTCTTCTGAGAGTATCAATAGGGCGTCCCTCAGAACCAGTGAGTTTATGCCGTCTATTCCGGATGATTTTGAGGTGTTAATTTGTGTAACTAACTTAATGGTTTCTTTGCTTACTTTTTCGAATTTTTGCATAGGTTGCAGTTCTTCCATTCCTGTCTTTTCGTCTGGTTGTGTTAATGCATTGGTATGAGGGCTGGGCTTGCTTAATTAATTTTGGATATCCAGAATTGAATTGTGGATATCCAAAATTCAATTCTGGATATCCAAAATTAATTGTGGATATCTGAATTGTTTTTGTGGATATCCATAAAAACAATTCAGATATCCACAATTCCGGAATAAATATACCAACGGCTTCCCATAAAACAGAATGCAATACAAAACATACTCGAATTTACCTAGTATTGACCAAATTGCAGCCTCATTTAGCACTCAATGTGTACAGCTGCCAAGTGTACATTTTTTTTAATGACCCATACCAGTGGAAGGAGGATCAAACTGCACAACCAAACCTATTTGCCATGCATGAATTATCAGAATATATGCGATGTGACTCATTTTCCTGAAACACATCAGTGACCCATTTTCCTGAAACACATCACATACAACCAACCACGCACCAAGCCACACCGACCACCAACCAATCCAGGCACCGAGTCCAAAGTCAAAACAACGCTTCCATCGTGCCCACTGGGTCAGAAATTGATCAAATGTACACATGGAACAAACCCCAACATTCAACATTTTACTACACGGTACAAAACTGAGTTAAACTCATTAAAATTATATATAGTTATGACGTAGTTGCATTGAATATAAGTAGTAATTACAATTTCACCAACATTACAGGACTATTAGCAGACCATTAGCATTTCCAAAAATACACAAGCCTATGGCCAGGACCTAAATGTAAACAAAGTACCACGTGCTCGGCGTCCCGGAAAAGGGTCAGATTTTCAGAACATGTAAAATTGCCAACTGTACATTCTGCTAAATTAGGCTGCAATTTGGTCAATAATAGGTAAATTCGAGTACATTCGGCATTGCATGCATTCTAGCAATCTGTTTGGTTAGGTTGAGCTGTCTTTTGAACTTTATTTCGTCTGAAATTCGGGTTATTTGAGAAGATTGGCGAAGTTCAATTGTACATTTTCTGAAAATCTGACCCTAAACTTGCCTAGTGAGTAGTGTGGTATATATAACCCATTCCGCATTTCCTCTTCCTATGTATGTTAAGAAAGTCCTTCTAGTAAGGATTCGAGACATATTAACAGACTAATAGAATAAATAGTTTTTAGTCTCGCATCCTTAATAAAGTCAAATGGTTTTTTTTAAAAGAAAACAGTGGGGCGTTTATCAGCACCTGTGATCCGATTGCTGAAAAAAATGATATTCATTGTGATTTGGTTCATATTTAAAAAAGTAAGTCAAGCATGTAAAACAATATTTTTATTTCATACACTTTCATACAAATTTGATAAGACACAATTCCATACACAGAAGTACAATGTTGTTGCGTTCTTGATGGACCAGTTAAATTTGTCGACGAAGTAGTAATCAAACGAAATAAACATTTCGTTTTGATTAGTAATGAACGCAATATAAATTACGTTGCTATGAGGCGAATACGTTGATGAAATTGATTGGTAAATAAACAAAATAGAAATTTCGTAGTTTAGGGACAATTTCGTTGAAAAATTGATTAGTAATAATGAATGAAACTGTGGCCAGGTAGCGCACCATGAATAGCGCTATAATATAGTAGTTCCATCTATGCAGCATCACACTAGACACATCCTCCATAGGCAGGGCAAGATTCTCCTCCTAATCAGTCTTACTGAGACTTATCAGTCTGACAGTCCGTCCTACACAACGCTTCTGGAATGCCATACATGTACTTCCATTTGGCATTATGTCACAATAATTAAACTCATCTCTCCTACCTTAATTTACAAGTCATGAATTCTGAGTTACTAAAGCAGCACGCGCTAAAAATAACTCTTTAGTAAAGTGTGACTAGGAGAAATATATGTTCAGCATACCTGTCATTTCAATTGGAAGCTAATCTCGTCAGGCAATTAACATGCACAAGTCTGACGACTTTTCTTATCGAAAAAAAATAAAAAAAATAAAACCAATTTAAAATAAAACACGGGGAGTCTTGCCTGTGGATAAAAACAAAAATCAGGTGTTAATTCCGACGAATAATGTGCATGAGGAAACTTCAGGTGATATATTGACCCAAGTATTTAGCTAAAATGTATGCTTCCAAACCGAAGTGAATGGAATACTAGAATCAACCTCAGGTAAGTGAATTCTAGAAGTCGAGTCGAGTCACTTTCCCAATGTATTTCTGCTGGTGTGAACAGGACCGAATCGAATCGTTTGGGGCAGTTAATTAAATTGAAATATACAGCGTGTAGTGGGAACAGAAGTGGATTCTCCAAAGCCCAACGATACGGATTCTGTATAATATATAGGGTAGTGTGAACAGAACTTTAAGAAATCAATTCGCAGCGATTCGATTTGCTTCAATACGGTTCGCTTGGTTCTGTAGTGTGAAAGGTGCCTCCCAGATGCAATATAGAAATGTACAGTCATACACCTCCCAGGTGCAATATAGAAATGTTAAGTCATCAAAATTATACATAGGGTTTGACTATTGCATTAGAAGGGAGGTTGTTCACGTCTTTAATCCCAGTGAACTGCATTGCATTGATTAGCTCTTCTCTATATTGGCTAAGTAGAAGTCGCAATCCGTCCAAGCCTGAATGGTGGAGAGCCCACATCATGGGTCGAGTGATGAAAACCATTTTTGCCCCTGGTAAATAGAAAACAACATGCCTAATAAGCTGACGAATCAAGTGTCTCCAAGAGTCTGCATTAAAATAGGGTATTTAGGTATTAACAGAACAGGGCCAATATGAGCCATATATTACTAACCGAGTAAGACAGCTTTCAGAATATCCGCTCCAGACCGGACGCCACCTTCCATGTATACGGGAATTGTCCCCTTTGTAGCCTTGACCACATCAGCGAGAACATCCAGTGCCGCGGGGACATCATCCAAGTTTCTATAATATTGCAGAATAATATTTGAAATATGATGCGATTAATAGTGATGCGTGTGAGTGCAACAATAGGTAAACAAAATGTGGGATGTGTAGTAAAAGTAAACCAGCAGATGAACTGAATCTTTATAACACCCATTACATCCCGCATGTTAAAATGATCAAATTACATAAGCCTACTATTAATGTTCCCAAGATCTGGATATATATCCATAGCATTGCTTATACAATATACTATAGCAAAGTACCCGTCCTCTGGACGGTCCCCCTCTCTCCCCACATTTCCCCCTCTCCCTCTTTTCCCTCCGCCTCTTCTCTGTCTCTCATACCTGTTTTTCTTTCCCAACCCCATCTCCGATTCCCCCCTCTTCCTCATGCTCCCCCTCCTTGCTTTCTCTCCCTCCTCCCCCTCTTCTTTCCCTCCCCCTCTCCTATTTACTCACCCTCTCCCTTTTCTTCACTCTCCCCCTCCTACACCCTCTCCCTCCCCACCCCCTCTTCAATACCCCCACCCTCACCCACCCCTTTCTTCCCTCTCCCCCTCCTCTGCATGGAAGTAACATAGCAGGTTGTGGGAAATGACATAGTATCCCACAGGGGCTTTCCCAGGCAATAAATAGAGTGTGGAGATCCCAATTTAAAAAAGGCTTCAATATCCCATTTTCACCCCAGATACCTTCACAAAGCACATATAATGTCCTCCACACAGGGTCGACGGACCTGTACAGACAAAAAAAACAGATGGGGACATCCCAGATTCCCAGAACATGCATGACAAAAAAACCCTTCTAGAGCTTTATATATTAGATATATATTATATGGTGGAAGAGGGGCACATATATATGAAGTCATTGTTTATATATGCATGTATGGTTGTGTCCATGCAGGGTATCTCAATTCGTATCCAGAGAAACAAGATGATGATGACAATTTAAAAAGAATCTGATTCGACCTTACCTTCCCCCATTATTTGACACCATCACGGCGTAGGCTCCATTATCCATGGCCAATTTTGCATCTTCTCCAGAGAGGATGCCTCGCACAATAATCGGAAGAACAATTTTAAAGCTATTGGTCATATTTTTAAGCCATCTGAATTCTGCCCATGTTTTGCTTGGATCAATAAGATCTTCCATAGTCTGTTCAGGGAAATTAGGATGAGGAGGAATGTCGGATGGGAAATTAATTTTTCCGCGTCTCTTATTGTACGATATGCCAAGGGCTGGACTGTTCACTGTGACAACTAAGGCCTGAAATTATTAATTAAAGAGATAATGTTACCTATGGATTCTAAACAAAATTCCAGTGGTTTGAGCTGACCTAGTCCGGGTAATTACTCTAAGATTATGATGCTGATTGCCACACTAATAACCATGCCAGAGGATATGTATATAAAGCTGCATATATACATGTGCATATCTCCGGTTGCTAGATCGATCAATTGATTAAATCACTCATTATTTCTTAGTTTTAAATGGAAGGGACATGGATGGTCCCACAATTTCCCTCACCTTAACCTTCGCTGTGTGTATAATAGTCTTATAGAAATCTTGCGTAAGTTTCCTGTCTTTGTAAAGGTGAATTTCTTGCCACACAAATCCTATGCGATAAAAAGTAAAAGGAGTGTGTAATGTCGAGAGATGCAGATCATATATAAACTGTGAATACCATACTTGAATGAATAGTTGCATTGTTTACAAATGAATATTTTAATGTAATTCCCTTCAACTTTGCTCCGAAAAGTAGACGAAATTAAAGGCTTGCGCATTCGCTTTCCTTCAAAAGAGTGATTCCATTTACACCGTATAGTTATATTGGGATTACTGATGTGTGAACATAACAATCTCACAAAAACTTGGTTTAAGATCAAATAAGATCAGAAGAAAGCTAACAATCAACATAGGCGACACAGGCATCTCCTATGTAACTTTCACTGAAACCAGTCAAATGATAACAATACCAAATCTACATAGATGATAACTGTAATCTCATACTTCCGGTGGAGTGAACAAGGCGTTCTAGTTTGGTGGAAGATTGGTCACTGAGGAGCATGACTAATCCATAATTATCACAAGCCTGGATTGCCTTGACATCAGCTCCTTTATTCACCCAGTCCATGTATGATGTTCCAGCTAATCCTAGTGGCATATGTACGAGTACGTCCGCCGTCGCAATCTAAAGATGAGTATAAACAACACAATCCAATGAATAAACAAACGTTGTGGTAAAGAACACTTCAATGCCTCTCATCAGTGCATAGTGAATCTCGACTTTTTTCTATAACAGACCAGGGCGATACAAGTTACAGTACTTATAATTTACACAATTTTGTAGTAATATATAATATATACACAATTTGCAGACTGGTTATAATATATTCAAAATACACCTCTAAGTATACATAAATATATATTGATGTTATTGAATATTATGTTGGATAATTGAATTGCAATTTGCAATATTCAGAGTATCCCTTCATATTTTTTCTTTTGCAACCAGGATCTTTAAGTGTAATTAAAGATACATAGAATAGCATTAGATTCGAACTGAGCCAATCGGCGATGATATAGGAATACATCCAATAAACTAACACCAGGTCTGACGTCTGAGACATCCTCCAGCACTTTTGGTCTGAGTTTGTAGCGGGAGAATGCCGCCACATTGTTTTTTTGCGTTCTTTGGTTTGTAGCGCCGTCTTGCACGAAGTTCCACATATCTGAGGGCATTGTCAAGCGTGCATTCGTCTCAAAGTCTGATGAAGTCACCGGGGCGTAATCGGGCACCTCCTCCTAAAATAATTCAAGACAAGTCCAACAATTAATTTTAATTTTAATACGTGCATCAGTGAAAGTGTTAGGAAACGCATGCCAAATATAGGGAGGCCATCTATATCCCCTCGTATTTGATAGTTTACTATTATAAAGATACAATCCTTATGATAATGATACAAATTTCTCATTTATGTATAGAGATTAAGGTACTGGGGTACTATGCGATTAATGTAATTCAAGAACACATTAGCAAAATGTTCAGCATTTTGATTGTTTACGGGATTATTTTCTGGAATGAAATTCAAATTATGTGAATTGTTTAGATGGCATGTTTTGCAACAAAAAGTGTGCACAACGTTGCCGAGGTATGAACAAGTAAAGCATTTCAATCTATGTAAAGAAAATAAGCGATAGAAGTTGCGGTGAGGGAGGGGGGTCTCCCCGAAAGATAGGTCAGTTGGAGATTAATTATAATTAATTAAGTATAATTATATAGTCCTACAGAACACGACCGATGAAAAATAAATGCTCAATCGTTCATGTTGTATCAGAAAAGAATGATATTTCAATCAATCTATTGATATTAGTTAACTCTGTCAGAATATTAGTCTACGAACATTCGTTATCAAGAAAATTAGATTTGAGCAAGGTTTAAAATAAGGTATACAGGCATATAGTATACATCTTTAGAAGTAATTGTTTTGGAAGGTTACGGACGGGGTCACAGAGCAGCAAATGCACTGGTGTCATTTGGGGAAATCACTGCCAGGTTTCCTAGTGTCCGGCAACCGTACTTACTTCTCTAGACTGGTTGATCTTGGTTGAGAAGACGATCGTTGTGATGAATAACGTTAGACATGCTATACTAAGTATAACAATGACTATCATCATTATCTTCTCCCTGGACTTGCCCTTTTCCATGCTTCGAGTATTTTCCCCTTGACTGGTTAAATTAGTATGAGGCTGTGCCTCTGAAAATAAACTGGCTTATATCAATGATCAAGGTATCCATATATAATACAGAGACAGAATCTTAATTCCTAGGAGACTAGATTATATCTTACTCATGTATTTTCCGAACTGAAATCAGGATGCTATATAATAATAACAAAATAGCAACGGCTGGAATTGAGGTAGGCCTTTCTTGTTTGTGGAGGAGAATTTTGTGGAGATTTCCGCCGATCTCGACCTACTAAAAGCCTAGCCAGGAGAACCCAGCCTCTACATCGTAGAGATGGATGCTGTGTCTACTAAAAAAAAGCCCAACGCTAGCATAGCTAACCAGAGGTTAAACCAAACTTCATGTAGCTCTCCTGTCACTGCGTGGCGGAAACAGAGATACAAACAGTTGCCATGGCAACACGTGACCAAGTCCGGGCGATTCCAGCCGGGGTCGAGGTTGACCCGGAGGTTCCCTAGCAAAAGCCATGTTTTAAAATCTCTTCACACTGAGCCAATGGGAAACATCTTTGTAATCCAATATACCATGCAATATAGTATTTCTTACGGATTCCAGGGTGTTACTTGTTCTTCTTCGTCCACTCTCGTTGGTCTGACTACCAGTTACGAAATAATAGTGACACGGATGTAAATCCACTGATTTAATTCATATGCTTAGGACCTATGGTATTTATCACCTGTGCTTCCAACTAAGCCTAAGCCTTTATGACCAAGTAAGTATAGACCTTCCTCGAAAATGAATTCTTGGAGATACAGAGGCCCATCTAGATAAAGAATTGTTGACATGATTGCTAAGCACAGTTTCATAGGTTAATAAGTTAATAAATTAAGATAAGGTGCTGAACTTATCTTGTGAACTTTCATGACACATATTATATATCCATTGAGATTGGTTAATGCTATCATCAATATAATATAGGCCTACGGTATCAATATACGTATACCCAGCTAAGAATGTAAGATCGCAGTGAGCTCACTGCAATACTAATAATTTCGGGAAATATTTGGCAAGGATTGGAGCAAGAGCATTAAACTTTGGTGGTCGATAAATTAAGATAATTTTAAAATGAAGTGCCTGAAAATACAAATAAAAAAATTTACCCAATCTTCATCAAAATGATTTGTTCAATATGTTTACCTAGAAATGTAAAATGATAGACAAAATTAAAGAAAATATGCCTAATCACCTTTACAATGTTTGTATACAAGAGCATCATGGTGGCAACATATAAGAAAATGGATTGGCCCCCAACGCCCCAGCTTTTGAGATTAGTGTTCCCAATTTTTGTTGTGGACCCTTGAATATAATCATGTGTGAATGATATGTAGTTTCAATGCATTTAATTAAGGTTTTAGCTAAATTTACCCCCACCCACCCCCACCCCTACCCCTGTGTACCTAGTTCGTGCCCGAGATCCACAAATACAACATTAGCCCAATTAAATTAAATTCAATTTAAAGCATTTTTTATTTATACGAGAAAGGCGTACAAAAAGGAGCCCCGTATTTGAAAGGTGACTTCCAGGTCTTCCAACGGGTTTCTGACTAGTTCCTACCGAGAAAAAATAATTTTGATTTTACATTGTGTTATTGTAGCTAATATTCAAAAGGGGGAAAACGAGAACGAGTTTCGTACCTTCCATTCCCGGTGATATTAGCAAGAGCTTGTTTCGATTGTGTTACGTGCCGTATGATCCGTGCCCGTGGGAGAAGTCACACGATGAGGTAGGCCCTAATGTCTTAGCCAGGCTGATGCTGACCCTAGCTACTAGTGCTATATATAGCAGTACTGTAGAGATGGCTGACTATCTTACAATGTCTAAACTATATAGATGCCTTTCTTCACTTAGCTGGTGTATTCATATGAATCCTATAGGAATGCGGCATCCTAGATCGAGCTTCCTAAATATAAACAGAGTTTCCATCTCGAACGAGTTCCAGGGGTATCTGCTCCAGTTTCCTCCACTCTAACCTGGAAGATAATTTGTGGTGACTAAGACTTAGACCAACGTAAATCCAGGACAGTGCAACCATGCAGTCTAGGCGGGAGGAGTGGCTGGGACCTCAGGCGACATACAAGCTACATTGAGCCAATGTCAGTGTCTGGCTGTGTCTGTCACAGGCAGGCAGACAATATATCTATTTGTCACTTCAATTGTGTGTGTGTGTGAGTGTGTGTGTGTGTGGTATAAGATGTATCAACATTTCTTATCTTCTCTTGAAGGATCGATTATTGGTTTTAATTTTTTATTCCTTGAGAAGGGGCCATTTTTTATTTTAGTTCCGAAGCGAGCATGGAACCCACTTTGGTTCTCAGTGCCCCTACCCCCTCCCCCAGGTCTATCTAATGATTTAGGGAAAATTGCTCATGGATATATATTCACTATTTCCAAGAGGTTGAGAATAAGGGTCAACAGGATATGTCTTTTGTGGACGCCAGACCAATATTTGAAAACAGAGTCGAGCTATATAGCGGCCTCGATCTTGGCCTATAGATAAAGACGTGTTCTCCTTATCTGTACTCTCCCCACACTATCAGAAACCAATCCGGAAAGGCAGTATTAAAACAGGATGGCACTATTGGTTTTTATTTTGTTTTTATGAGTAAATTACCAATGATATGCTTTATGAGGTTTAATACAATGTTTTGGTTCCAAATATGGTGTTCTTTACCGCGGCAACCCTTAGAATACAAAGGAATACGGTCAAAATAGTGTAACACTACAGTAACAACCTACAGCTTGTCCCGCAAGTTACACTTTCAAAATATTCCGTGTCAAAAGCACACGCCACCTAGCGGCTCCTGCATGTCTTTTTTTTTTATCTAAACATGATGTTCTTATCGTCTGTGATGTCTTAGGGGAATGATTTTCAATATGTATATGTGTGCATCGTAGTTCCATTTTCTGTTACAGCTGTTTTGATGTTGTTCAAGAAATTTAATTATGTTACGCAGATTTGACATATTTGATGATGCTGCATAATAAAATGGCAGAAAGCACTCAGCATGCAGTACATTATTTTGACTGTTGTTTTCAAGCGACCGTAGAAAATAGACTAAGCAATTAGCATACGTTGACCTCTATATTTCCCTGGGTGTGACACCCCGAACCCCCTACAAAGGAAAATGCCACCCCTCCAATTGCACCCCCACACGCCCCACCCCGACACACGCCCCACCCCCGGGGGTAATAGGGATGGTATACGGGGATGTCCGAGAAAATATGCCAGGCGGAGCTGTCCCCGAGTTTACCGACTTTAACCGCGGTATCAAGAGGTGGCCCAGTGTGGGGAATGTCCTTCAGGGTTTATATCTTGTATTTGCAATCATTAAACAGTCAAGACATAAATTGATTTGATAGGTTTTATTAATTCGTTGTGGGGTAAATGTATATATGAAGAAGTAGTAATGGATGTCGGGCCGTAAGGCCACACACACATCCCAGGTGTTAGCTGAAGAGTTCACATATTGTTCTGTCACTTGTTTCAGAGCCTCAGATGACCCCTCTCAGTTCTTGAGATTTTAGTTATTGTTTATTTATAAATTGTTTGTAGGGAGGTGGGCGGGTTTTCAAATACGTGCGCTCACGCCTGGAGGAGATGGAGAAGTGGCCGAGAGCCTGGAGGCGGAAGCGGAAGTCCTACCAGGGTGTTGTACTTCCGGGTTCAGGTCTCAATACTTTACTTTCGTTTAATGACGGGGAATTATTTAGTTTAAATAATTCCTCCCCCATTAAGGATGATCGCGGGTATTTCTCAGTTACCAAAAACGGCAGAGATTTTACGACATTGACCATGTTCATATTTATTTATTTTTTTATCATTTCTTAGGTTAGTGATGTTCAGTTATTAAAAAGAGACACTTCTGAAGATTGAACAGATTAGTATATGGTTTTTTTCTTGTTTGTTATTCTAAAATTTCTTTTACGACACCGTAAGCCACCTTGTTTACATTGAGATTCTAAGCTATTCTACTGATATGTCAAGTTCGGGGGCCTGCAGCTCCTAAAGTAATCTGGGAACCACCAATTTTCTTGTTATTTTCAGAAAATATATTCCTTAAACTATAATATACTAAAGAATCAGCCAACTGTATTTACAATTTATGGTTTAAAATGGATGAAACGTTTCAAAAACACTCTTTTCTCCATAGAGGGCCATGTTAAATTAATTAAATAACTTTTTATTTTCAAACGGAAATAGCAAAAAATCTAATTTGGGAACCCCCCTTAAAAAAATTATATTTGAAATCAGCATGATTTGGAGTACAAACTGTGAAAAAATCAGGCTGATCTATTTACTTTGGGAAATACCCGCGATCATCCTTAAACAGTCAAGACATAAATTGATTTGATAGGTTTTATTAATTCGTTGTGGGGTAAATGTATATATGAAGAAGTAGTAATGGATGTCGGGCCGTAAGGCCACACACACATCCCAGGTGTTAGCTGAAGAGTTCACATATTGTTCTGTCACTTGTTTCAGAGCCTCAGATGACCCAAAACCTTTCATAGGGCCTTGAGAGCACTATGCACTGAGGTTCTGGTTGTTTTCACAGGTCGTATGTATGATCTCACGGCATCGGATGTCCAGGTTCCGTGTGCCATGATGTCCTGGAGGGAGGCACCTGCCTGGTGGTATGCGTACGACGCGCCGCCCCTCCGGAGGCTGTGCATAGAGACCTTTTTGGGGTCTTGCCCCACATTTGTGACTACCTGGGCCCATTGTTTCCTCATGAACGTGGTAGTCATCGGTTTACCGTCCTCGTAGGAGAACAGAGGGGCTGCTTGCTTCTTTGCTTTGTTCACTTTGAGTAGAGTAGAGATGGCCCTGCGCGGGCATATTTCATCTCCCTCTTTCTGAGGTAGGTAGATTTCGACCGGTGTTCTAGATGTTTGCATTGTTTTGCTCCACTTGAGCTTAAGGGACACTCCTCCTTCTTGTAGGGACACATCCCCTCGTGTGAGGTGTCTTGACGGATCGTATGCTTTCACTGTCGGTGGGAATAAATTTGATTGGCGAAGAAATCCCATGAACATAAGTAGCACTGCTGCTTTGACTTGGTGCTTGTACTGCAGTGAGTCTGCGGCTTTGAGGCATTTCCTTAGTAACATGGGAGACACTGCTGCCTTTGGGGAAGGGGTGTGTCTCAAGGAGAGCTGCAGGCCTTTAACAGCTAGATCTACATCCAGGTCGCACAGAGGGCTGACATCGAGCCTGGACATTCTGAAGAACGTCCTGAGGGAGGACAAGTTGTTAACGATGGAGCCTATTTTTAGGTTGTTGTCTGCCAGGTACTCTAGGTACCAGCAGATGTTCGAGGGCGTTGGCTTCTCGTAGTCCAGCCCTAGGGCCAGGGAGAACGAGATGTAAAGTCGGACCGCCGATTCTCTGTTGGCATTCGTGCCCGGCCTGTGTGACTGGATTCTCCTCCTTATTGCCTTCTGCTCCAGGCCACGTTGGAGTTTGCCTAGAAGAAATGAGAGATGTTAAAGGCACTTGTTTCACATTTGGTAGGCTTCAGATGGAGTTGTCTAATTATTTTATCTGCTATTTGTTTATATTTTGGTGCGGTATGGAGCCTTGATAGGGCATCAGGGAGCTCCATTAGTTCCCCCGGTATGTGGGCGAACTTGAAAGTTATTTCACTTTCTGCCGCTAGGAACCAGAAGGCTCTAGCACATGCGGCTAGGGTTTGGTCTCTTGGTTTACCACCCTTGTATGCCTCCACTGAGGCCTGGTTATCGCAGCATATGCGGACAATCTTTCCTCTGTCAGCTGAAGATGTTAGTGTTCTAGCTGCAGCTAGGCAGTTCAGGGCCTCGAGGTGGTTGATGTTTCTATTTGTTGTCTCCAGCCTCGAGAACTGGTATGAGAAGTACTCTGTGCCGTTAGTCGCACCCCCACCTGTGAGGCACGCGTCGGCCCATATTGTTGTTGTGACTACGGTCGATGGTATGATGGAGACTCCATTATAGGCTGGTGTAAAACGGTTGAACCATGCTAGGTCAGCTTTGATGGCGTTTGATATGAAGATTGAGCCTCCCTTAGCTTCCCTTAATGCTGTAAGGAGTCTCTGCATGAAGAGGGTGGCTGGTGCCACAGCTTTAGCCAGGTGAGCTATTTTACCTATTATGCTCTGCATATATTTAGTTGTCACGACCTTGCGACTGGCCGCCTGCGCCAAACAGTGTTTTATTTCGGCCAGTTTATTGGTCGGGATCGACATTGTGTTTGAGTTGGTATCCAGCACAATGCCCAGCCACTGTACACACGTGGAGGGTTTCTGAGTCTTTTCTTCGGCAATTTTAAGACCCAGGGATGTTAGGAGGGACCTAGCTATGTCGAAGTTGCGAGTCATCGTGGTTGCGTCGGGGGTCAGCAGTATTATATCGTCTAAGTACATTAATGACACTACTCCCTGTGAGGCAAGGGCTCTCACAATAAATGACGCGACCATTTGCATGATGTATGCTGACAGGCGTGCGCCGAACGGTAGAGCTCTGTCAACATATGTGTTGCCTTCGTGTGATATGGCTAGTAGTGGCCAGTCTAGTGGGCAGATATTGAAGTGTCTGTAGGCTCTTGAGAGGTCGAGGACCGCCATGATGACCCCCGACCTCCCTAGGCTGTTGATGAGCTGTGTAGCCATTGTGACCGTTGGTAGATTGTGGACGGCCGGCTGTCTGTTATAGTAGTTTTTCGGAACCCATTTGTTTATCCCCCCGTCCGGGAAGGAGAGATCAACGATGATTCGGCGACTTGCTGGGTCCGACTTGGGACGTGTCATGAGGGGGCTATGGTGGCACCACGGGACAAATGGTATGCTGGTGAACGGGCCTGCCATAGCTCCGAGTGAACACTCCTTCTGAAGATAATCATTGATAGCCGATGGATATGCTATAGCAGAGGGGTGGTTTGCCTTGGAGGCTTGGGGTGGCGGAGGGCCGCCCATGTATTGTAGTGGGAAGCCATATAATATTCCGTTAAAGATTGTTGGATCATCTTCGTGTCCCGTAGCCACTTTTTCCCACTCTGAGATGACCATATTGGAGGGTAGAATGACTTTTGCTCCTCTCCAGTTGGGAAGGCCTTCCCCCCTCACTGCCTCGTAGATGGTGGCCATGCTTGGCGGTAGCGATAGTGAAGGGAATGGCCATTTGGAATAGTTATCAAAGTTATAGTTCGGCGGTGGGGTCTCTGGCGAGACTTGGCTGTTTATACTGGATAGTGAGTCAATTATCGATTTACCTTCAGCTGTGAGTAGATCGATTTCGAATGCTTGGATCTCGTTAGGTTGCTCCGACTGTTCGTGTTGTGTTGCTAGCTCGTTGGTGACTGAGTGAGCGACAATCGGTGAGACTGGGGCCCGAGTCGAGGTAATTCCTCCTGGAATCGACACTTTGGCATTGATCGGGGGAATCAACACTGGGTTTACACTAGAACAGTTGTTAATAGACACTGGGGTTGTTTTTGGTATCTCCTGGTGTTGTATCGGGGCTAGCTTAGCACTGTTGTTGTTGTACACGACTGCACTTTCCAGTTGGGCGGAAGTGGTGCGGCCATTTTGCTTGTTTACTTCCGGTAGTGTGGCAGCATGGCAGACACTTCCGGTTGTGTGTGTATTGGCACGTTGGTTTATGCGAGAAGCGATGCAGGTATGTTTGGCATTGTAGTTGGGAATAAAGGCTATTGTAGAAGGGCTATTGGACTCACGTTTTTGGTCTGACCGTGGGCCGGTCAGTGGAGCTAGTTTTTTGGGGAGCGGTTGCCTCCAGAGCCTGACGGAGTCGACGTACCCTGGGGTTTGTAGTTACTCTGCCAGTCACGTTTGCCTTTACCGTAGCGGTCGTTGTTCTGTGCTCCTGAGGACTCTCTGTTGGTGTTGGTCCTCCTATTATTGCAGCTTTTGGCAGTGTGGAAGAACTGCTTATGACGAGTGTTGTAATAGCAGTATCCACAACAGTGGAGAAGAGAGATGGCTCCCTCGGTGTGGCTGTCAGATAGCGAGCACTCCTCTGAGTTATAGAAGGGGCAGGGGACTGAGATTGCACCTTTCTTCTCCTTTGGTTTGATCAGGGACGATGGGCGATGATTCCAGCTGATCTTAGCCCTGAGCTGTTGAATTGACTGTAGGTCTCTCCATTTCATTTTGTGGTCTAGAACATTATCCACTACCGTTTGAGACCAGAGGAGGGGTCCCGTCCAGCTATGCACAGCCACGTCCTCCCCCAGCTCTGATAGGTGTTTTAGCATACACTGTAGGGTAGAAGCTTCAAGGGCCTTCATAGCACACATGGCCGCAAAGCCACAGTAGTATTCGTTTATGGTTATGTCCCGCTTCTCGTCTCTGAGGCGGGTGGCAAGATCATGGGGTAGTGAATTTTCTGGTGTGTGAATCATTGCTTTTTTACCTTTTGTTTTTGATCGCCCACTGTACTGCCTCTCCAGGGCCCTGGTGGTCAAGCGCTGGTGTTTATGTGCCCGTTTGATGTGTCTTGGGGATGGAAGGACTTCACTGTCCTCGGATGAGGACGATGAATCAGTGGAGTAGTTACGGAATGGGTGTCTCATCTCTGCGAGTGTCTTCCTGTTCTTTTTGTGCTTTTTCCTCCTTTTCCTTTTCTTGGTAGGAGGGGAGGGGGCACTGGAGGATGTATAGCTCGATTGTGACCTGGTGTCACTGTATGTGTCATCATCGGACTCGGAAGATGAATAGCGTGCCCGTTTTCGCTTGGGTTTGGTTGGGCGGCGAGGGCGCTTAGGTTCACGCGGCCTGGAGGAAGCAGTCTCCCTAGTGTGGTGGGTGCTCGGGGTTGACTGGACTCTGGACATCTCCAGGATGGTGTCACAAAATTTGTCGACGACTTTTGTGGTAGTATTCCTTTCTTTCTGTTTTGAGGAAGCCTGTTTCGCCTTTCGCGGATTCGGCTTTTCCTCGTGGGGCAGCAGGCCCTCATGTCTTTCTTGGCCCTCGTGGCCATGATCACCCTCGTGGTCACCCTCGTGGTCAAGTGGACCCTCGTGGTTCTCGTTGTCTTCCTCCATGTCCTCGATAGTTACTTTCTTCTTGGACTGTTTCTTATTAGGCTTAACTTTGACTGGAGTTTGCAGTTCCTCCTCTACGTCCGCCAACTTGCGGTAGTTTACTCTTTGACCGGTCCTGTTCCTGGTCATGTCACCAGCCATCACTTGATGGGCCTGGTCAGTTTTCAAATACGTGCGCTCACGCCTGGAGGAGATGGAGAAGTGGCCGAGAGCCTGGAGGCGGAAGCGGAAGTCCCACCAGGGTGTTGTACTTCCGGGTTCAGGTCTCAATACTTTACTTTCGTTTAATGACGGGGAATTATTTAGTTTAAATAATTCCTCCCCAATAATGAAGAAAAATCTGCCCCATGGGGTCGGGTTTTTGGCAAAACTGTCTTGCCCTGGTAAATTACACTGGAAATGGGTTTGCCCTCTTCTATGGCAGCCATAGCTCTTCCAGAGGGTCCCTTAGACTAGAGTTTTAATTTTACAGTTTATGAGATAGCGACGCGCTAAATGACTAGTTACCTATTCTACTGCAATGGGATGCACTAGCTATACTATATATATCAACGTGGGGCCCATGGTATGGGGTTTCCTTGTGTATGTGTTTTTTGTGGACATCGTCCATGTTTATTTTCGGTTAATTTCTGTTGATACTAAAAATGGGAGGAATTTGGTCTTGTGCTGTATAGGTAGTCTATCCCATTTTCACATCCATTACATTTAAATGTATTATGTACCTGTATGTCAGACCTTGTACTTTCCCCTATTTAATTAAACCATTTAAAGGATGTATATATGTATCAATTAACTAACTCGTTGGTTGCAGTCGCCTTTTCGTTTATTCTAAACATACCAGAACATTATAACATGACACTATTCCGTTCCTTTAATTCGTTACTTTATACAAATGAAATATTTTGCCAAGACTAGATCACCTCAATGGTGGTCATCCTCTAGTACATGGGTGGAGGATGGGAAATTTTAGCCACACCTGGGTTCAAACCCACACCATGCTACTGATGGCAATGAACCGAAGTGAAATCTTGCCTCCATGTAAAAGAAAGTTCCATACTAACTGATTTCGACAGCAAGTACGGTAAAAAGAAATTATAGAAAAATCTAACAGCTTCAGTTTATTTTTTTATTGAAATTGTTTCTATACTTTCTATGTTGTATGGTAAACGCTGATATCTCGACGGATCATGGCCTGTGCGAAAACCATTTTCGCCCAAATTAAACAAATATACAAATATAAGGCTTGGAATTCATGTTTTTATAGGCCATCGACCATGGCCAAATATACAGCTGAATTGTATTATGCTGCCTCTGTTTCATTTGCAGCAGCTGTTGTTTTGCTTAGAAGGTAGGAAAAGCTGGTTATACTGGCCCAGGGGCCCGTTGCTCCGTTTCTCGCTAACTATTTCCCCATTGAAAGTGTATGGGAAAATAGTTAGCGAGAAACGGAGCAACGGGCCCCTGTTTCGCCATGGTTGATTGCAAAGAGCGGCTCTCTGGGCAAAGGGGTTGACAGGTCCTTGTCATAAATAGAAGTAAAAAATCACCCACTTTACCCTTTTCTTAAAGGAACTAAGGAATCCCGTCTCAACTACTTTCTGGGTAGACTATAGCGTCTATATTGCGTATAATAAGACTATAGCGTTTATCGTTAGCCTTAAGTTATAGGTCCACATGCAAGTGAAGTATACAGAAAGGCATGTGGAGCTTTACCAAATATAAGAAGGCATAGAAACTATATGGATTGCTGGTTACTATGTACGACATAATGAATATGAAAAGAAGTTTGAGAAATCAATTTCATTATCCTAGCCAGTAAATCCTTCGGACGAAACAATATTTCGTACCATAACTTCATACCAAAACTCAAAAAAAGGTTTGGTGGATTGAAGGTAGCCGCATAATTTAATATTCCTGCGATGAAAATAATATTCCTCCATGGAAAAATATTTTCCCAAATTTGTAAACTCTATACTTATTTGTTTTACAGTCAGAATGGGTTACAGTTCTCCACTTGTGTGTTGACAGAAAACAGAAAATCGTGAAAAAAAATATAAAATGAAGAAACTCCTTCAGAAAGACAGCGTCCAAACGAACCAGAATTGTAATTAATCTCTAACCTCAAAAAATGTTTATTTGAATTTCAAAAGCCAAATTCCTCCTTTTCATATAAGGGATCATTTATCCGAAATAATCACCTCGATGTATTGTTTGTCTTTGACGCTATGTGTCTCTATTGAATAAAGATCCGATGTTGGACAAAAAAAAATCAATTATAAATGTACGATGGCCTAAAATGTAATAAAAATAAAAACAGATAAAAAAATACTGAAGTTGGCAACAATGGCATGGATTTCCATTTTCGATTATAGTAGCATTTTGGCTTTTTACATTAAATTTTCATTCCCCCAATCCCACCTCCATTCGCTGGCTGGCTGAAAATGCATCATTGTTGAATCGCCATTATATTTGTTTTAGTCCAAGATAAATGCTGGTAAAGTATTGACAAACAATCTCAATCGGGAAAGTGGTTTTCGTCATGTCCTGAACATCAAATCAAATTGAATTAGCGTACATTATGATAATTATTACAACAAATCACAAATTGGAGTATACATTGAGTTTACAGCAAAAAGTTACAGTGGTTATGTGAAAATGAGAAAAGGATGAGGTGATTTTTTAAGTTACTAAAGAAGTGATGGTTCCTGACTATTTAAACTAGTAACATACAGTTAGGATGCATGTGGTAGAAGTGAGTAACCATGGCTTAACACAATACCATTTCCAATCGATGATTGATATATGCAATAAATAGATAAATATCAGCATTTCCAGTTATTGTTTTTTTCATGAACTATTTTGAGATATAACTTATTTTGTGTTAAGTAACCATACAATTCTTCAATATAAGGCAAGTCAAACATAGTGACAGAATACACATTTCTAGATTCTTCCTATGATTAGAATTTCATGCGTCATGCCCGTTGGTAATGGCGATTATACAATATACTACATGAGAATCCTATTATGCATAGGGGTAGTATCGCGACCAAGCGACAATATAATGTGAATATAATAATAGTTATAAAGTGAACATGACAACCATGAAACCATTATGAAACACATCATTAATAGGCGACGTTTACAAGTATTGGAACATAATAATAAAAGTGATGGGTAAAATCATCTCCATCTGCACCCAGGGGTCGATTTCAGGCAATCGAAAAGTGACCCACCCTAAAAGTGACCCAGTCGTTTATGCATGGGTATAAAGAGATAACTTTTACCCAATATTGAGCATTCGTTTGTTGGCAGGTGATATTTTTTATGTTATGTATCCAGATTATTTCTATTTGATTCATAAAATTAAGATCAAGTGTCCACATCGGTTTTTTTAAAATACAGGTTAACTAACGAGTTGGTTGAAGGAGTGTGACTAATATTGCACGAGTTGCGTAGCAACGAGTGAAATATTCTAAGTGCCTGAAACCAACGGGTTAGTTAATAGATTTATTATGCATGCTTTTAATCATGTTGAAAATAGAAATAAATCAAGTCATAAATTTGAATCTTACCGGTAATCTTAGTAAAAAACAAATTGGTTGCCATGACAACCCCACGTAAATCACTAGTGAAATAAGTACTATGCGTAAATCACTCTAGATACATTGTTTTCAGAGCAATGCGTGTATAATAATGGTATAGAAATGACAGACAGGGGACGACA
The DNA here is from genome assembly GCA_942159475.1 of Sthenelais limicola. Taxonomy (NCBI): domain Eukaryota; kingdom Metazoa; phylum Annelida; class Polychaeta; order Phyllodocida; family Sigalionidae; genus Sthenelais; species Sthenelais limicola. The sequence goes on along the minus strand of OW804100.1, from coordinate 54,515,330 downwards.
TGCAGAGATTTATATTATTTTGTATTTCAATTAACGGTCAGGTTTAAGTTACCCCCACACATATATGATACCATATTGTATGTAGATTTAAGTGGCTGGTGAATGAATACCATCCATAATATCATCACTTCATACCGTCGGTATACTTATAGCATTCTCTAATACCTCATGTACCTCTTTGGTATATTATCGAAAAATGAATCCCTTCTTCCATGATGTCATTAATTTGAATTCATATTTACGGTGTCATTGCAGTTGATGAGTCACTCCTTCCATGATACAATTAGTTCATACCCTTGGTATAATAACACTTGCGGGTTTGATGGGGTGGGTCATTTTTCGATTCCAAAAATCGACCCATTACATGCGACGTTTTCAAGTATTGGAACATAATAATAAAAGTGATGGGTAAAATCATCCCCATCTGCACCCAGGGGTCGATTTCAGGCAATCGAAAAGTGACCCACCCTAAAAGTGACCCACTTTGCGATGGGTGTCAGGCACTTTCACTTTGCGTTCTGCGTTTGGGTTCTTTGCTATATTCATAATACTGTTAGTGTTATGTTATACTCGTGTCGTGTTCTATACTAGGTAGGCGACTTGGCTTTCATGGATTTTGTCGGTTTTGTCCAACATGCATCACTGCTGACGTCCCTGGTTATTAGAGCATGTCCTGATAAAAGGAATGGAACTCATGGACGGAATTAAAGATAAACACCAGCGTTGTCAGCACTGCAGCAGGCGGGAGTTCAAGGAACTAATGCATGAAACAATAGAATTCAATATATTTTGTTCAAACTTTGTATTCAGAAAGAACATGGTTGGGGGAATACAAAATGCCAAAAACACTGGATATTATCATATTATTTTGTGTTTTAGGGATGTGTGAAGTTTACTTGCCTTCACTATTGATTTCAATGGGGGAAGCTCATTGTGATGAAAGTTTAGCTGAATAACTTTTTTTTAAGTTCAATGACCCCTTATTTTTTTTAATTGGGAGGGTAGGATAATATTTCAGCAATGTATATGCAGATTTTAAAGAAAATCGTATGATTCAATCATATGCTATTGGGGAAAATGCAGAAAATACCCGTTTTTCCATAGACTTCTATAGTGAACAGTAATACATTTCAGTGGTCCCTGAAATAAAAACTAATCCAATGACATATGGTTTTCTTGGGCTTTTTGGGTTCCCCTAACCATGTTCTTTCTAAATCCAAAGTTTAAAGAAAATTCCATGATTCATTCATTTTTTAAGTGAACACTGGTATTTACCTTTAAGCGACACACCATAGCCTATGACGATATTTTATACACTCACCTACCTGAAGACTCCCCCCCCCCCCCCCCCCCCCCCCACACACACACACACACTCAGTATAAGACTACAGAATATTTTGGTTTCACAGGAGCTGGAGTAGAGATGCGAGGCGGGGCAGTGGTGTGCCGAGCTGACTCAGTGAACTAACCTACAAAACCAACTTCTGTCTCCCATCTTCTCCTCCTCCATACGGTGCTCCAACTTTGCTGCCGGAGGAAGTGTGTGACCATACGGTCATACATTCACCACCTCTCGGTAGTCATTCACCAGCCACTTTTGAAATTACTACATAATTATAGGAACACCGATATAAGTATAGGATGGACACGGGAGAGTATTGGGCTTGGTCGATTCAAGGATGGGAAAAGAAATCCGGTAATGTTTACATGAAGGTAGTCCTGGAATTGGTGACCCCAGCGTGATATATGGACAAACGGTTCACCTCTGTGCTGCTACTGTTCTAAGGTAAATTGTAGGACAACCAACTTCCATGATAGCCAGCGCCTATCTCAGTACAGTGCTAGCATCATACAGCGAGGTCAGTCACAGGAAATGTACTACTAGTGTTTCGATATGGAATCCCAAAAGACCATCTGGATGTTTATACGGGTAGGTTTCTCCAAAATAAGATGTAACGGAATTCATGTATTTACGATAATGTATACATGTGTCCTCGTCAATACACAAGTATATCTGGTAATCATGTACCGCCGCGAGTAGGGAGTAGTCCTAATGGGACTACTGAAATGTTGCGGTTTGGAGCGAGAGCTAGGGTCATAATCCCTCAGTTTGGATGGACTCTCAACTCTTACCTGTTAGAACTTTCAATAATCACTCGAACTCCGATGACTGCGTTTAGCTTGTTCTCTTGTTACCATAGCAACCAATACAACTGCCTGAAATATATATGATATACTGTTGATAAGGATATCGTTAAATAGTACTGTTGGCTGGAATTAGGAGTATCTATAAGAGGGAAGTAAATCTTGTTGGTATATTTCTATTAATTTTTTTACATATATACATAATATATATAATAATTAATTATTTTGAAATGAAATTCATTAAAATATTTATCCTAATTCATCACAGCCTGTTCGCATAGTAGGTGCCTTGCGATGGCTATGGCAATTTGGCTTCTATTCTTTGGTAAAGGTAATAAAGGCAATTCAATATAACCACTATTTTTTGCCTGCATTAACGGCTGCATCGAAAATCATTGCTGAATTGTTAGTCTATGAATGCTGCAGCTGTTGATATTCACTTGCATCACCCACCCACACCGCCGCACCCCCACCCCATCCACCTAACACACACCAACACACACCTACACACCCACAAACTTTTTGCATGAATACATTTCTAGCTGTCTTTACGTGATGATTCCGCCGAGACTGTAGTTACAATACAAGGACAGAAACTATCTAGACTACCTGTTCGGATTTGTATGAAATGACCTCGTTCCAGCCATGAGGAACCACGAACTAATAGCGGACTTTACTAATGACAGCAGCGCCATACCAAGAGCGGCGGAAAACGGCCTGAACTATGAGCTATGCGGGCAGGTCACAGAAGCCTTATGTATTAACCATAGGCTTCTAACTTTCTCCTTTGTCTCCCAGAATTTGAGTGATTGTATAATAATGTAAGCTATCCAATATTATGAAACGACATGTTAAGATTGGTCATGCTTGATACCAGGACATTTTATCCGCTAGATTTTAGTATATGGCAACTTTCGTAACAGTGTATCAACCAAAACAAGTAAGCATAGGTATACGGGCTGCAGGGGGTCAGCGGCCGTGTGGTCAGGGACACACACACACCCCTGCACGTTCACCGGGAGCCCGGGTGGAGGCTGCCCGCATAGCCAGGTAGGTCAGCTGGACTGGGCATGCGCACAGTGGTGAAAGTTAATCCCGCAGTCACTGGTACGCACTGGTGACGGAATATGTAAAGTCCGCTATTCCCTTGAAAGCATCCTCAAAATGAAACATCCCGATCGATCAATTATACATGATTATATGCTGCAATAGATTAAAACACCACTCACACACCGGACTCATACCCCTTTAATTGTCTATAACCCCTTTGATTTCCATTCTACGACTCGTTCTCACACTAACATTCATCATTAATGTAGGCAGCAGGAAGGTTAAGTTAATCCTAAAAGGGCTAAACATTCATAACAACGACCTATAGCCAGCATGCAGGTAAAATGTAATGGTATAACACTGCTCCGAAATTCCGATCGCGTTGATCATCTGATCAGATGCACATTCATAGACCTGTAGTTGGTTCTGAGTGATATTATTCCCAAACCCAGTAACCCAGTGGATCCTTGTAAAATGTTCTTGAAATCTTAATAATATTATGCCCTTTTAGCCTTCGTTCAAATAACATGGGGGTTGGAGGGGTTGTTGGAAAGATGTGTATAGGCGAATGATTACAATTCAATTCAATATATTCTTTATTTGTACCTAAATATTTTGTACAAATAGGAGCCATGTTTCAGAAAAGAAATCCTGGTCTTCCAGCATGGTCCTTGACTACTGGAGTGGATAATTTTTAGATAATGTCTGTAAAGGCCAGAAAGTTATTTGTTACTACACAGAATGTCTACGCTAAATATATTTGTTGTTACATCAAATGTCTATATAGAATATCTAAACTACTTGGACATGGTATATAAGCATTGTTGAGTAAACATGAAATAAAAAGAAACAGTCATGGCAATGTAACTGAACATGAATATAGGTTATATAATGTATATAGATATAATAAAGGTATGATATAGATTTGTCGCTCCCTGGCAGGGCAAAACTGACATATGTCGCCACAAATGACATAATGAATAATCATAACAGCGACATACAGTCATATAAAACACAAGCATAACATATTTGACATTATGAAGCAAAAGATATACCTTCAAACGTAAAACACAAATACATAAATCATAAAGTGTGAAATAATAAAAAAAAAAAAAAAAAAAAAAAAAAATTACATGATTTTGTGGTTTGTGTGAGTGCATATCCATGTGATGTACATCGGTATGATGGGTTAATTCGAATTTGAAGTTTTATCTATTTGATTTGCACGATAGGCTTTCCTCTCTTTTCAGGTCGTTGGATTTAAAGGGGTCTGACTAAAAGACGCACAGCACCGAAAACCCGCACAGCATCCGCACAGCTCCCGCACAGCACCGCCGCTACTGGTGCACTAATATTAGACGCACCACTTTGCCATTTTGTACATGAAATATTCTTCTGATAACCATGATATTTGGAGATACAAATTATTGAATATGGATCTCAAAAGGCTGTGAATATGAGTTTTATAACTGGAATAGTTTTACTGTGAATAGCTGTCGAAGTTCGTGATATTTAGATTAATCTACTGTCATTAAATCACTGTCCCAGTCATATATCTGGGTAGGGAATACTTTTTCTGGAACCGGGATTGGGGCCTATTGTAGGTCGGGATTGGGGATTTAAAATGGCCTACGGGATTCGGGAAAGGGATTCAGAGTCAGATTTAATTTTTCCAGGTAGGGATTGCAAATAGAAAAACGGGATTGCAAATTGAAACCTGCGGGATTCGGGAAACGAGAGAATGGACACCTTTATTAAATACTCAATAAAAGGAGAATCAACGCAAATTAATGTCTCATAACATATATACGCATGATATATAGAAAAATGTTTATCCAATGCTTAGTCACAACAGAACACAATAGATCAATCAAATAATAACTCATCGCCCGTCCATATTCATTCGGAACATTAACATGAAATAATACTAATAATTCTAAGGAAAACAGATAAATAATAATCAGTCAATACTCGCATCCCTTCATATTTTCTTCTTATATTCTGATACAATAATAACCCTAATAAGCGGGGAAAGTTGGTAGTCTTTCATTCTACAAAGTCATTATTATTTTCAAATATCATTTGGATTACTTATTTGGTATGATACATGTTTTTACCTTTTTTTGTTATCTCCCAATATCAATATTTTTCATATTCTCTCTCAATATCAATTTCAACTTAAGTTTTCTGAACAGAATTTGTATTTGTATGCAACTTCGACAGTTGATGACAGTAAAACTATTCAACTATTCAATCCCATATTTACTGGCCTTTGAGTTCTACCCAACATTATTGATATCCCAAAATTTCCCGGTTATAAATTGAATATTTCATGTGAAAAACTATGAAGAGGTACGTCTAATATTAGTCGCGCAAGTAGCGACGGTGCTGTGCAGATGCTGTGCGGGTTTTCGGTGCTGTGCGTCTTTTAGTCATACCAGATTTGGGTCGGTAGGATAGGATGGCGGGGTGGGGTGATTGATGATTCGATTGTTGATAACTTTATATATTTAGTATTACGTGAGATGACTTAGGGCTTTGACTACTATTCAAAGGGGAAATAAAACATTGCGTTTTCATCTGCTAGTTATAGTATAGGAATCTGGATTGGTTCCAGGAATTTTAAAATGGCTGGAATCACATGTTTGTCTGGAAGAACATCGAAAAACGAAAAACGGGGCGTGAATTAAAGAAAATTAGTCGCGTAGTTGTACCGATGTGTGGACCGGAAGTTAATAATCCTCATAGAGTTAGCATTGGGTCGATAAATAATCACTCTATACATCGCCCCAGTAACGGTTTGACGATTATGAAGGCTATAGTTGAAATCGTTTGCCTCTAAAGATGGATATATGTAAGTTAGACCTCATAAAATTATATGACTGATGAACAAACAGAGATTATTTATCTCCACAATGGTGGGGCTATGGAAGCTTTGCGTAACATGTCCACACAGCGTCATGAAACTGCTACAGTAGCGCGACTCAAAAAATTGCTGCTGTGGACTACTTACGCACCCTCTTGTAAATAAAACACCTCTTGACAGGGTGTCACTACCTGGCCCGACGGGCACTGAGTGCAATTGAGTTTGATAGCAATGCGATCATTTTGGGATTGACTGCAAACTAGTGAAGTGTGATACTTATGGCTTTGAATCACAGTGAAATGGACATGCCATTAGCAACCATTATGTGAAATCCATTGCGTCTATTTCCTCCTATGTTGTTGGTGGTCTCACACTTGTGTGGCACCAGGTTCTCATTCATATTCATTTATGTTTGTATTAAACATGTGTTACTCAACCAATTGTATCTGCTAATACATGTTTTCTTCAAAAGTCAATAATATGGGTGTGATCTCAAATGCGCATATAATGCGCATTCAAAATCATAATACAACCACAACTGTTAATAGCCACATGGACCAAGCACCCACCTGTATGTTAGACTACAATAAATATTAGTTTGAATGAATTCAGAAAGAAAGATTCCTTTAAAGAAAGTCCCTGATATAAAATATAGATAACGTGAGCTATAACTAGAATAAGTAACATCATTTGATTTCATAAGAAAAAACAGGGTGGGAATTATAAAAGGAGGAATTAAATCATTGAGAAAATCAAGTATTTTTTTAGTAATATGGAGCTAAGCTTACATCGTTTAGCTTTGTGTGTTGGGGTTTCTTTTTCTTGGTGTCAGAGAGTGAGTATGAGTGTCAGAGAATGGCTTGTCAGATGCGCGACAGTAAGTGTGAATGCTAGGTGAGTAAGCAGTGCCAGGTATTGCGTCCAGTTGTGTTATATGAATTCCACCAGTGTTACATGAAGGTTTGTCTATATTGTATATGGAATAGTTGTAGAATTATGGTAGAGAAAATAAGAACGATAAAGAAGAAGTCTAAAGGCTTTGATCCTAAGATCTAGAATGAATATATATAACATATGGGCACTTCTCAGGAAACGTCGACAGAATTCCTAGACCTTTAAATCATGATAATGAGCGATTAAAAAAATAATAGCTTGGTATCCGACTGGCTCCTGTTTCACTCAATGCTAGATGTATATATGAGTCAAATTAGTGGGTAATTTATCTCGTTCTTACACTAAATCATTTGATTAATCGGGTTTAATAGGGCTGAAATAAGGCAAAATAATAGGAAAATACAGGTATTTGAAACATAGGTGTAGGAATCGAAATATTTGCCCTAGCCTTCCCAAACTGTGCCTGCATTATGCTGATAGTCCCTGCTATATGTAAACCAAAGATTGTACAGGGATTCAATGAAAACAATTCTATTATAATATGTTCGAAATAATGGTAATAGCCCATTAACCTTAGCCAATAGCCCTTACCATTATGCGACTTTTCCCCACCGGGTGGCGGTACTGTTTTCACCAGGTGGTGCAAATGGGTTCTGGAGTGCATTTACAAATCCTTTTACAATAAAAGTGCTGCTAATTCACTTGTATGGCATTTATACCACTTTAGACATTCCACATCATGTACATAGGAATGTTATAAGTGATATACTTCCATAGTTTGTGTGTGTTACATACCTGTTTGATATTGAAAAATGCTGTGATCAAAACACCCTAATGATTGTACATATAGATTGTCCCTATAGTGGCTTGGGTCAAGCAGAGCCATTCAATAACTGAAACACATCAGATGGGAGGCTGCTATGCTTCAGGCTCACAAAGAGGATGATAGAATTGATGAAAATGATGCATATGAAGAGAGGCCAATACATGTACATGTACTACCCTAAACTCTCTTTGAAATCTTTAGGGAATAATGATACCCTTCATACTTTTCAATGAGATAAACTATACTATCAGTGCCACGGCAGGAAAATGAAACTGCCATGAAGTGCCTCATTTATTTCAGATGTTATTAATTAATATAAGGAATATGTAGTATTAAATATCCCTCTCAAAATACCATTAGAATTTGCTACTTTTTGCACTAATATTGCGTTATACCTTTAGCGTGACTATCTCGTGATCATAGCGCAATAATTATTGCGTGAAAAGCGTCCACTCTCATCACAGAATTATGGCGAGATGATTGCGCATTAAAAATCGCGTAGAATCGCGCTCATTTGCCCGTCGGGGGGGGGGGGGGGGACATGTCCCCCCCCCCACACACACACACCCCACTTTGGATGGCAGCCTGAAATGATCCAAGGCTGTAGAATTTATTGAAATCTAAAAAATGTATGCTTCATTTATATTAGGAAGTGTAATTACCTATATACTCAGTTCTGATGTTCTATTGGTAAAGCATTGAACTTTTCCTGTATAGTTGTAATGTACCCATGTAACTGGGCAGCTCAGGCCCAGCTTAGTTCAGGTATTCAGCTATTGGCTACATTGCATATATCCAATATAGTTCAGGTGTGATGGTCTCACACACAGCTGTGGACATCAAAAACCCTGTCATGTTCAAAGGTGACACTTTTTGTGTATAATATATTAGGGGGAGGTATGTAATTTAGATCTTTTGCCTGAGCCTGGCCAGTGGAAACCATCAGAAACCACTCAAAGTTGAGGTTTCATGGGAACCAAGGTATATGTAAAAGTAATATAATGCATTTAACTGTTTATTTCTTTAATCTATCAATATTCAAATTCTATTTTTCATTTATCATACTGTGGAATTTACCGTTCACTCGACTCTGAACCTTGGTGCTTGGTTGCTGTTACCATCTAGGAAATAAAGCTAAACGAAGGCATGGGCTGACATAAGAGCTAGTGAAGAGGTCCAATACCCAATGATCCAGAGCTATATAAATCAAAAGTGCAGTGTTGAAGCTGAATTTGTAGTTCGAAGTACTGAGTTTATAGACACATTTGCCGTAAGAGAGGAGCTCTACCCAAGGCCACCACACTGCTCAGATTTGTGCTAGTCAGGCATTTAATTTGCATTAAAACACTGGATCCCTTTTTTGTGAGTTATATAGAGAGAATTGGACGAGCCAGCAATAATCGAAAATTTATTGGACAAGATTCGTCCACATAAGCACAATGCCGTGGGCTGTGCGATACCAACGTGATAACAAACCACATGTACAAATTCTACAGAAATAATTCCTTCATGTTTACCCTTAGCATCTCAACGACTGCCTATATATAGAGAGAATGGGACGAGCTGGCAATAATCGAAAATTTATAGGACGAGATTCGTCCACATAAGCACGATGCCGTAGGCAGAGTGCTTATGTGGACGAATCAAGTCCTATAAACTTTCGATTATTGCCAGCGAGTTCCATTCTATATTTATTATATGTGCATAAAATTTGATCATATGTTATCAGATATCACTGAAAAAATATTAAAGAAGTCTCAGAGAGCCCCGCTGCCCCGCTGCCAGCCCCACTGACAGCCCCGCTGACAGCCCCGTTATTAGCCAAGTTATATTGTTGACTTAAAACGTACCTATCGCAGCCATTTCTTTAGCTACATTAATAAAATTTATATCATTCAATAGAGAATGTATTGCTCTATTTAATGATGGGATTTTTATTATGTATTTCTCTAATCATAGTACCAGAATCACAGGTGGATTACCGATCGCGGGGATTTGTTTACATCCATTGCTCCGCGAAGCATATAAACAGAGCTATTTTTAGACAACTACATTCATATAGGACGCGTCCTATATGACTATTTTTATAGCACCCCACTTATAGCACTTCTCATATAGCATGCGCGTATAATAAAAGTTGTTATATTGTATATATTTAATATCAAGTTCCTGTGAAAATTATTTCTTGGACGTTTTAGTCATTTTTCAAAAAGTCAGAAATGTCCCAAAAAGTGGCGATACCCACCTGTACAAATTCAAGTGTCCCCCTGTCCATAGTTTCTACTTCATAGGCAATTATTTGTTATGTGGTGGTGCGCTAAATAACGCCACGCTAGTTGAACCATATGTCCCACTAACATGACGAATTTTGATACAATTCGATCTTAGGGTTGTAAAGTTAGATGTAAAGATAGATATATATGATAGATAATGCTCAAAATTCTGTATACTTGTTAAATTACTAAGATATGCATAACTTTTTTTCTGTTGTGGGAAAGTTTGGTATTAAGGGCTAAATATAAACGTTATTATATCTTCTTTATGTCTCAGCAGTGAAAAGTGGAAAACATAAAAGAAAATATCACCCAAAATAATTGATATACTTATTACATAGGGTTGTCCACGTTGGTATCCCTAGTATAAAGTCATATCATTGAATTCATCACTATGTGGAAAATATAGAGATTTTTGGGGGCACTCTTCGGGATTAACGACACAAATAGAGATATAATACACCACCAAAATATGAATTTGATTGAAGAAAAATTGATACAGTAGATTCTGAGGATGAATCGCTCCATTTATTTTACTTTTGACCATTATACACATATACTTAATGTACTTTTATTTCTCTTCATCATTGACAAAATCAACTATTCGGCAAGAAAAAGGGTGAAAACTATCAAATTAAATGAATAAGACCAGTGACATAACAATGATATAACAGTGATAATCATGTACATTTGTTTTACACAATCTATTGTTTTGTATTAAACATTTACTGCTCAATTATCCGACAGATTATTCCAGAGGGTAGGCATTGTATAAACATAGGATCTTTTTTTTATCTTAAATTCAAAAGAAAAGCTATTGGGTCTACTTTCTGCCAAGTTGAAGTCATTGTAAATGATCTTTTTTTTACTTTCAGCTGAAAAGGTGTGGCGTATGGTGCATATCACTACTGGTAGTTGGACACATAACAGCTTTGCTGATATATGGATTCACATATCATAATAAATACTATATCCCTAAAACTCTTGTTCCCCAAACCCAAAACTGTGCCTTTGCCAACGTTGAAAACAAACTATGCACAAATGAAGTGGGAGAGCCTAAGGAGTCCATGTGTATTCAACATTCCGTATTGTTTCAGACGCTGGGGAGACCGGTCCCATGTTCTTATAGCTTCCTCATATTGGAATGTGATGACCCTTGTCAAAGTTTCCTTGAAGATGAAAAATTATATCAAACCTGTGGCATTAATGTGTCAACGGTACAGTTCTCTCGAAACGGAATAGATAAAACTGTAGATGCAAATAATGTTTCCAAGTCATCTCCAGAACATCATACTATCTTTCAACGTGACAAAGATTCATATATTTACAAGACTCACTCGGAAGTGTGTCCGAGAACTGAACTACTAATTAGCAAATTTGTTAAAAGACGAAAGATAGATAGAAAGAAAGTGCCATTGGTAGTTCATTATGTAAATTTAGGCTGCCAACGGATATTTAGTTTTGTCAGCTATTTAAGCGTTTTAAGTGTTGATAAATTTATAAAACCAGAAAAAATATATTTCCATGGTGACTGTTTACCTATTGGCAAGTGGTGGAACAAAACCCTGCTCCGAATTCCAAATATATACTACAGACCACGTGAAAGACCACGACTAATTCAAGGAAGGAAGCCAATGTGGATCCAACATGAAACCGATATTATTAGACTTCAAGTACTTATGGGTATGTATAACTATCCTTTAGAAAACAAATTAATCAACATTGTGCCTATGCGTGTCTATATCTGTGTTCTTTTTACCCTTTTGAAGCACTAAAGTTGTAATATTTCCATATCCTTGCCAAATGGATTCAGATCAGAAGAGAAATTTGTCAGGAGAGATTTTGATTGCAAATGATCTTATTAAAAGTAAATAATAAAGTGTCACTTACTATTCATTTTACTTGCAATTATCAATTTGCTTTCATCCCATTTTCTTTCAGTTGAAGGTGGAATATATCTGGATTCAGATGTTTTAGTCCTTAAATCGATTGAAGATCTCAGAGATTATCCCATGACGATGGGCCACGAGTGGGTGGAGATGATGAATTTTCTGGGGAGTGGTTTCATCCTAGCGGAACCTAACTCCAGTTTCTTATGTATGTGGCTAAGATCATTCAGAGAATACAATCCACAAGGTGAAGGAGACTGGGCCAAGTATGCCGTGTTAGCCCCAGGACGACTCCTCTCCCTCATCCCCAATCATATTCACGTAGAGATTAATTCCTTTCACCGACCAAACTGGAACGAGCTCCCTTTGTTGTATGAAGGTTTCTATGACTGGAGTAAAAACTACATTATCCATTTATGGAGTAGAAATGCAGCTGGGAAAATCCCCCAAAGTCCCGCTGAAATATCAACTGTCAATGCAACAGTACATGAAGTGATGCGATTCATATATTATGGTGAAAAGCGTATAAAGGGTACAATTACTCGACCAGATAATGAAACTATGTATCAAAATAATTTGATGAACCGATGACCCTGTGTCTGCATACAGAGAAAATGAATAACAAACTTTTACTGCATTCCTGCATTCACTTTGACCAACCTACATGACCAACCTAACATGCAGTTGAGGAGAATCTCTCAAATGATTAATGAAAAATGCTGTTGCATTCATATTTTGATTGCATATTTCATCGCTGATGCTTTGACCAACTCTGCAGCTATTGAAGATAAGAAGAACTAATGAATAATTTCATAATTCCTTTAGAAACATTTTTGCCTCATAGTGGATCTGCTATTGTACCCGACCGTTGACATCAACCGTAATAGGCTGGCATAAGCCTAGACATTTACCAAATGTTTCTTCATAATATTTTGTAACCTAGACAGGAATTATGTGAAGGATGTGGTAGTAGAAATTATTTTGTCTTTTGTACTTACGTTATGATTCATGCATTTTGCTTTGCATTATTGAAACTTTGAACTGTATTCAGAAGTCAATGCTGTCCTTTACTGAGCTAAATGTGGTTAATATTCGGATTCTAAGGTCAACAAATAAATGTTAATTTTTCTAGCCCCTATGAGGAAAACACATTCATATACCACTACCGGGTTGTGGTGTACATTTACTACACAGCTGCTACCAAAATAAAGGAATAATAATTAAAAAATTAGAACTCTTGGAAAATCAACCGTACCATAGGCCTACTGTCAGCAGGTACATGTGTTGGCCCAGCTAAATTCAAAGGAATTGATGTTAAGATGTGTGACCCGCCAAGCAGAAAGGTACCTTCCCACGGGAGTTATAGTTCCGGGGAATTCCCGCTAGGAGTCGCATCATATTTATGACGTCACTGTCACAAATGTTTATATTGGTAATTCTGTGTGACAGGTAACTTTGAAAGTCGGTAACTTCACTAATTTTTGCAGTATCAACAAAATTCTTTCACTTTTATAATGCTCATTTCCCCTTCTGTACATCCCCGTCAGTTTTTTTAAAAAAATTTATATTCATTTTGTACATGTGACGTGTCACAGGAAAATGAGTCACTCCAACCAATCCAATCAATTTGAGATCATCTACTGAACATAACTTTACAAAAAAGCCCATATCTCGGCAAATTCTGGGAATATTCAACTATTCTTTTCGGTTATTGACTCAGGAGGACATGGAAATTCAGAATCTATAATAAACCCAAATTCGAAAATTTGGCCCTGGAGCCCCCTTTCTCCTTGGCTGGTCATATGTACACAGCTTATATATTGAACTCTTCACTTTAAGAATCGAAAATTAATTTATAAAGGTAGTCAGTAGAAGCTCGACGAACGGTGGCAAAACGCTTATTTCAATAAGCAAATGCTATTCACCTAAACATTGCGAACGCCACGCCATAACTGTACAGCGATTATTAGAGAGGGGGCCCCGGGTCTGCAAAAGCTTTCTCGCACTCATTTTCCTACAAACGTATCCATCCAGGCACATCAATAGCCAGCAAAATAACAAAGCTATACTTGAGTTAAGTCAGTTTAACCGAAATGCACACAAGTAAATGACAATCTTCGTTCAAATTACGTTAACACTAGCGTGAATGGGGACTGCATATCGGCCGATCGACCGACCGTGAAAGTTGGGCCACATGACTGAAATGCATGGGAAATGATACGTAAGGCTTCTCATAGTGTATTGAGCAAGGCAAGGCTGCGCGCGGAGCGCTCCTTCCGGTCAGACACTTCCGTCTTTGCACTTGCACAACCAAAACAACTAGCCTAGGATTATCATGTGCATGTATTGCTGTCATATTCCATGTAGAAACTCCACGATTATTCCATTAAAAAGGTAACGAAATATAGATTCTTCTCCTGGAGTCTAAAATCTGCAGGGGTTTTATGGCGTTGCCATAAAGACGCCTGCAGACTTCGGCAAAACACCGAGTCAACTCGTTCCCAGTGGCCAAGTTTAGCCGGGTCCCCCGGCTCTGCAGTCGCCGAAAACATAATTTTAAAAGCTTTGATCAACGATACCAACAACGATATAACAAATACAGCGGCCGGAAAATATTCTACTAAACTAACCAGCCAAGCAGTTACCATACACCTACACAACACAAATTCTCGCGCGGATACTTTCTAGACCATCGGCAACCTTCTGCTTTTTCCCATTGAAAAACTCAAAATGACTTCTATTCTCAATCAAATCTGTTGCAATGCCACTCAGTGTTTTTCGCTTTCTAGCTGTATACCACCATCTATTCTCGACCTTTTCTCAACATTTCTCCTGGTGAAAAAAATTCTAAATACCCAAAACAGTCCTTCAAACATGTTCTCTATACTTTACCTCAGTGCGATTTTTTTATCTATTCTCTCCACTAAAGCAGTCATCCATCAGGTGTTTTAAGATAGACATAGAATATGGCGCCATGCTTTTATGTAATGCACCCTCCTTGCTCAACTCTCACAGTTCATCCCACTCACACCATGAGTGCCAGCTGTCCATCCTGCCTCCTGTACCAAATGTGCGAGGAGGCAGGGCCGTCAACAAAACAAATGCATATGAATCATATCAATAGCAGGGCAGGTGGGTGGGTAGTCATTGAAAATGAGAAAAAGAATCCATACATATAAAAGTAAATAGCCAAAGACTTCCCCTGCATCAATCTCTATCTAGCGTGCACACACTTCTGGATAATAAGTGAAAGCTATGGACCATTTTTTATGAAATAAACTGCAAGTAAACAGACTGTCAGATCCTACATGTTAAACTTCCCACTATTACATTCCCGCCATACAAAAGGTGGGTATACACATTTCAGCTTGTAATAATATTTCTAGCTGTTTCTTGAACAGAATATTACATGGAAGATCTAAACTGCAGTGGAAGGATCCAATTCTTACACAATATATTGTGTACACATTTGAGTTATCTTATTGTTATCCCATTTTAATATAACCCTGGAGGATTCCCCCAGTTGTCGATCATGCCGTCCCAGGAGTGGCCCTATTTCCCCAACTATAGATTCCCAGAGAAAAAGAAGGCAGAAGAGATGCATACCATTCAATGTCCAGCAGTTTACAATGCCCAGCAGTTTATTAACCAAGTACCAGAAAGTACTGTTTCTATATAGGACCCTATCCCATCAATCATTTATGACAGATAACCCTGGGTACTAGAAATAATCCAGCCAGAGACACTGACAAGGAATTAAAAATCAAAAGTTTTCAGGACCACCAATTCAGATGAGACAACAACACAAGAAAAATCACGTGGGATTTGTTTACTTTTGAGGTAACCTTTACAAGTGTGTGTACACATGTCCAGGCATCTACACATTAAGTAAATTCTGCTACACATTTAGTAAATTCTGCTAATAGTAATGTCTGACAAAACTGTAACAAGTGTAAATACTACTTTGAACAACGTTTTATCTTAAAATTCAATGCTGTTTATCTTAAATTTCAAATAACGTTGACAGAATGAAACGTTTTGGTTTGTCTGTGTTTACATTTTCTTGAGTTCTGACTCATGACATATATATATATATAACACTTTTATTCAGTTTTACAGCTTACATATAAATTGCCAATTACATCATACACTGAATTGGAAAACAATACTCTGCGAAGCAGGTCTACCGCACGATCCAATACTAAATTCTAAAGTTTCGATTGTTCTGGTATTAATAGTCAATGTTCAGTGTCCTTTCTTATATTTTGAAAGTTCCATGTTTGTTCCTCGGTATATCACGAGATTTTAGTTCACTGTTCGTTCCTCGTTTTGTCGCGAGATTTTTGTAAGAATATAAAGTACAATTGTAGTGTCCGATCGACGGCCTTAAGCGACTATGAGACTTAATCTATCGAATAAAGACAACGACAACAACAGGATCTAATGGACCTCCCCAGCTTCTCTCTTTAATATTCTACTGTTCCACACCCGGGCTGCTCTCACGAGAACAACAACATAACAACACATCATATCAAATGATCAATATATAAGTGTGCATACACAATGGGTGTATAAGAAAGGAATGACAGTAAATATATAGAACAAGCAGTATCACACAGCAATAAAAAAGTTAAAATACAGACCACCGAAATACAACGACCTCTATCGGTCAAACCCACCACAGCCGCGACCAGCGCGGCTACTATACACTCACTTGCGGGACTGGTAAGTCAGCCGCGTAGCCCCGGCTCTGGTTTAGCAAATGCCAATCCAGAGCCGCGCACCACAATGCCCCTCCCCCTTTGTTGTTAGGAGGGCACAACCGCTTTAGACCTTACACAAGAGTCTATACCATAAGGTTTACAAGTAAGTTTAACGCAAGCAACAATAGTAGGTACATTTGACACTCAAACAATATAAAAATCATCACAGAGTAAAAATATGATAACATAGGAATCCATACCGGCTTGTAGAATACACGAACAATGCTGAAGTAAAAACACACAAGGAATTCTATCGCAGTGTGAAGACGTATCCACTCCAGTCCATAAGAAAGTTTAGTCCGTATATTCACAGTGTTTCCAACCGCAAGGTATTGTCCGCAGGTTGGTAAACGTAGCACAAATGTCCGGTAACATCCTAGTTTAGTCCGTTTGAGGCACAAGTTGGTAGGTCTTGATAATAGTCTTTTGCTGGTGTTCGAGGTAAAATCCAACGTCCAAGTCCAAGCTGGTTACATCCCGACCAAGGTGACTGGTAGTAAGGTCATCTCGGGTCATGTCCATCAAGTCTGGTCATCTCAGCTGGGCTGTCCACTACCGCATCCGGCTCGAGTTCATCACATCCCAAATATTCAAATAAACAACAGAACTCAAAAACAAATTCCAAGGTGAACATTTAAGCCGTCGGGTACGCATCATCAGGGTCCCCCTTCAGCAGTTCTTCCTCATACGCAGGATCAATTTCCATGTTCTTATCCTCCTCCTCAACACCCCGTTCCCAGGTATCGCTACCATGGGGAGAACCAGAAATATCCTGCTTCTCGTTACCAACAGAGATGGTACCCGGGTCCGACTGCGTTTCTAATACACCTTCCTTGGTCGGTGTGGGTTGGTCTTCCCCCGAACCAAAAGTCATTGCTCTAGCAATCATATCGCCAATCTTTCTCACAGGGGAGGAGAAAAGAGGAGTCACAGTTGACAGTTGAACTGACCCCTTCTCTCCAGCACCTTTGGGAGTAACACCAACAAATCCTGGCGGAGCGATGGGAGCGCCACTCGCATCCAAGATACCAGCGGCTGACTGACCATGAACACGTGCGGGAGAGCCCTGTATAGACGGGTTTTCCCCTAACTGCCGCTGCACTCCACCGAACTGGGTCAGAGGCACAAAGCCCTGCATTAGATAAGGACTATACGGAGGCAAGGACAATTGAGACTGCTGCAAATGCTGGCTTTGCTGTTGTTGCAAAGTTTGCTGCAACTGCCGTTGTTGCTGCAACTGTTGCTGCTGCAACTGCTGCTGCTGCAACTGCTGCTGCTGCAAATGCTGTTGCTGTTGCAGAGACTGTTGCAACATATGCTGTTGTAATGGCGATTGAGCAGGCAACTGTACAGTAGTCTGACTCCACCTGGCATCACAACGTTGTGGAGATACCAAATCAATCGATGGGTTCATTACAGACTTCCAACTGTCACCACAAGGTCCTTCCAAAATCTCCTTAACAATAACGGGCTTAACAGGAGTCACAGCCGGAGCTGTTGACACTCTCTGCAAAGTCAATTTCTGTAGAGGCGGGTGAGGTTGCGTGACAACTCGCTGCGGCCGAGGCGACACTTTCAACACTCCCTCCGCAGGCGGTTGTGTCTGCCTCCTCTGTGGGGAAGCAGGCAACTTCGCCAGAGAAGCGGCATGTTGCTGCAACAAATCCGACATAATCTTCTCCAGATCCGACTTTCTCACTACATCAGAATCAGCCGCTTCCTCCTTCTTCTCAGTTTTCTTCCTTTTCATCTCCGGTTCACCAGACTCATAAGCAGAGAGCTGACACCTCAAATCTAGAATGGTCTCCCTAGAAAGATGGTCCTCCCGCTTATAATATTCCAACTGCCTGGTTAAATCAACAATCCTAGCGCGCATAGCCGGAATCTCTGCCGCAGCTGCTCTCACCTCGCTTATATCAATCATAGGGGCTAAAGCAACTTGCACGGCTAGCTTCACAGCATCTAACGACCTAGTGACAGCTTGGTTGATACCAATCGTAGCATCGGACAAGGTTCTATCAATATCAGTGGCGGCGGTACACAAAGTCTCATCTGTAGGCAAATAAGGAAGCACAGAAGCAGAAGCAACCGGCCTAGCACTTTCCTCATTTGTATTCACCATATTGACAGGCATCTCCGCCTGAGCAACTACCCGCCTATCAGTTGCTTCATCACCAGGAGCACCAGCGGCAGCCGCAGGCATATTCAATGCAGCTACAGTTAACACGGCAGCAATAGTCGCTTGAGAAGGGCCTTTAGCAGTCCAAACATTCTTAGTAGGCAAAGGAGCATCAGCGAAATTTTTATTCACCGTTCTCCTAGCCTCAGTAGCACTATGCCGGGCCCTGACTAGAGCTCGATGACGGCCGATGGTCATTACACGATCAAGATCGTATCTGCCCATCCGCGAAAATCTCACACAGCCGAGGTTAGCCGCTTCTTGTTCAACCACTCTGTAGCTGGACGTCCACTCTCGAGATCTTTCAGGTCCATTTCTATGTCCACTAGGGCCCTTCATCAAATGTTTGACCAAGTCAGAACGTCTGTCTAATCTTACTCCACACGAATGGGCATGTGGGCAAGTAAGGAGTTGCACAGCCGGGCAGTGCTCCTCACACAAATGTCGATAAAATCGTGCTTTGGTGCGATAGACTTTAATCCCAGAAGGATTAATTTCCTCGCCCAAATAACGACACCAAGTGAATGGACACCTGTACCCTGGTTTCCATAGCAAGGGGGCGCCATTCAACTTATCCATCACCAAGTCGATAATCTGCTGATGTCCATCAGCTTTCCCAGTACGAGATTTCAAGTAATGAAATTTATCCTCGTACCGGGGCATTATTGGAGCTTCCTTCCAATAATCTCCCAACACTTCATCCTCATCATCTGATTCTGGAGCAGTGGTAACTCCATCATTTTTCTTGGGGACAATATTAGCCATATTGGTTGGAGTCAACTCAATTCCCTCAAGCCTATCTTTCAACCACCAACGAGCTTGGTTTCGCACGGGAATAGAGCTGTCAGTAAGCTTCTTCGCCGCACCTTTCCAACCCGGCTTTGCCAACGCCTTGACCGCATCCTCTACCGTATTTAGGCCGGGACCACCTGTGTGACTGGCACGCGCCTGGTCACCACCATCCACGGAGGAGCCTCGCGAACTACTGCTCGCATTCCTCTGCCTATCACGGGTCTTGCGGGTGTCCTTAGGCGCACCCTTCGGCGAAATAAATTCCTTCTTCTTCGATTTCGATTTACCACTGTCAGATTTTGAACTATCTGACACGGCACCAGAGTCTGTATTCTTTTCGGTCTTCTCATCCAATTTCTTGTCCTTCTTCTTAGGTTTAGGCAAGGAAGCGGCTGTGGTAGTCTCCTCGCCATCACTAACTCCTGCCTCGGCGGCTTTGGACGCAGAAGCAGTAGCCTTGAGAGGCTTAACTTTCCTCCACGACCTAAGCTTGGGAATCTGCCACTCAGCCGCAGCTTTGCGCTCCTTCGCCTTCTCCAACTCCATTCTCTTTTTCTCAATCTTCTCATAATCTGCTCGTATCTCAGCCTCCATTTCATCGGCCCAACTTGTACTAGGCGGCTCCTCTAGCGGGAGAGACTCAACGACCACAGGCGCAGCGTCTTCGGCTGTGGGCTGACTCCCGCTAGCTGCTGCATCATCACCAACCACCGCCTCATTCCTCTGATTATCGCCCGGAGGCGACTCAACGTCCATGGCTGACTCCTCCTTGTCAGACATCCTATCTGCTTGAGAACTCCAGATGGAGTTTCAAGGTTAGGGACACAGACAAAATACAAACTCTGCCAACCAACTCAACAATAATCTAGGAATACAATGATTTATCGGGGGGATAAGCCAAGCAAACCAAGTCACATACAACTGGATAGTGAAACACGTGTGTTGTGTTCACTGCCCGAGCGTACTCTGCAGACGCACGCTCATGCCAGCTCTTGTGACCTAGTCTTGCGACACCTCCGCCAATCGGAGGTCTTTCTTCCTTCTAAATATAGCATCATAAACCTGTTGCTGAGCCGTTCACGCCAGAGTACACACGGCCTGGATACCGCTGCCTGCCTGCTCCCTATAGCAAGCATACACACAGTACCAAGGACCTGGACTCCCGAGCAAAGTCCATCACTCTTCTATTCGCAGCAACCAATATCATTAGAAAAGAAAACCAAGCAGTCTCTCCCTACTTTCCGTGGGGTGTATTGCTTCGGCCCAATCACATTTCCCAGTAGGTGTCAGGACAATGAGAGGCTACATGCCCTGCCAGTCGGTTCCCTTTTCCAAATCAATTTAATTACTGAACCACGTACAGTAATTATGATGTTTTCCTATAAAATAATTCCCACACACGGAGTAACTTCACTCCCGCCATGCTCGTGTAAGACATTATTAAACCAGTACTTCTCGTTGTGTCATTTTTTTTTTCCTTGCACCTTTCACCCAATTTTTCACTCATAGCCTAATCGATCAGGTGCTTGCCTGTGACGCTTAGGCCGCTCCTCCAAGTAACCTGATCGCAACAAACCATCCATAGTCTTGGCTAGTGGTGAACCTTCTACCTTTTCCTCTGAATCTGAATCACTGGAACTCTCAGATACCACAGCCTCTGCGCCATCTTCCAGCTTCGTCCCCAGGCCCGGTGGTTGGTCAGACAACAAAGCTGGTTTATTAGGCGGACGGCCGCGCCTTTTCACATGTCTAACTATATTAGCTGCAGGCAACACGGCAGGAGCATGCCGCCCGGGTATGACACGACCTTGAGGATTAATCTTCAAGTAGTCCTTACCCGCTACCTGCTGCTTCTGATACTCAGGTGCCCTATGCAAGTTAGTAACCTGCACCGGAGTCCCATCTGCATCAAAAGCCAATTTCAGTAAATCTCCATTCCATCTGAGAACTCCCTCCTCAGTCCTGAGCTCATAGGTAGAACCCTGCACCCGACGTATGACTTCAAAAGGACCATCCCATTTAGGGCCATATTTCTTCTGAGCCATAGGCGTTGCATACCTCCATACAACATCTCCAGATTTGAAAACCTTGGGTCTCGCCCGCCTATCAAAATATCGTTTCTGATACACGGCCGAATGCCCCAAACGCTCCCTAACAAATCTATGTCCTTTCAGCAATAGCGTTTTAATCTCCTCCACAAAGACACTGCGACAAGGGAAATCAACGTCCCCAGTCAGAGTACCATATATAATGTCAGCCGGGACTGTTAATTCCGTACCGAATACCACTAAATTTGGCGTGCACATAGTACTCTTATGCACCGCTCCCCTATAAGCATGTGCAATACAGGGCACCAACAAATCCCAATTCAAGTCCTCAAATTGTGTCAAACATGACAATTGCTCAACAAGAACACGATTCCAACGTTCTACCTGCCCATTCGCCTGGGGTCTATAGGGAAGGGACATCAACTGCTCTATGTCAAGCAAGAGTAATAACTCCTTTAAAAGAGCTGAACGAAATTCTGGCGCTCCATCTGTCTGGAGGGAGACCGGTGGGCCATACCTTAGCACCCACTCAGTAAACAAGGCCATCGCACAGGTAGCGGCTGTGTGATCGGGAAGCGGGTAAGCCTCAGCCCATTTAGAAAAATAATCTGTGACAACAACAGGATCTCCTTCATTCACAAACATCACTGAGCATGTGGCGTGCCCAGCCGCGCCACCAACGTTACTCCAGTGCAATCCATTCCCCTCGTCACCATCTCCATAGGCGTCCCCAGGCTGACAAAGGGGCACAAGAGCATCGGGTCCGTCTGGTTTACCAACTTGATTTATCGACGATGCGGTGTGGATGCTATCAGTCACGATCTTCTGTTCACCGCTTAACCCATTGAGGGCGGGCTGATGCCTCAAGGCATCAACATCAAAATGGCTCAGTGGACGGGCTGATGCCTCAAGGCATCACACATAATTTGGCCCAGGGGACGGGGTGATGCCTCAAGGCATCAATTTTTTATATAAATTGAAGGGGGCATAACTTAATAAAAAATTAACGGATTTTGATGAAATTTGAAATATATGTTTACAAACACATTAGAAATATTTTTATAGGTGTGTTGTCATGGAGACAATAATGATGACGTCATAACTAACATATGTAAATGCTGGAAAGTGAATTTGGAGCAAGGTTGCCCCCATATTGCACCCAATTGAGACCCATTATTTTAATTATTGAAGACCAAATTCTAGAAATTATGAAAAAATATGATCAATAACTGTTTACACCTATTAAACGATGTACATATGACACATATTATTTGAAGAAAATATTCTTAAAGTGTTTTTAAACCCTAAACCTCATGTTAAACACCCGTCCTGAAGCCCAAATAGGGGGAAAAGGGCCCCCGTCCACCAGGCAAAAATATGTGTAAACTGCCCCCGCCCTGAATGGGTTAAGAAGATCCGACCCTGTTTAACAGTAAAGCCAATTTTTCCTCCATAGCCGCAGTGCGAGTATGGAAATCATCCATGGATTTGACATGCGCCTTCTGTTTTGTACAGTCAGCCCACATATGTCCCTCCTCCTGACAATAATAACATTTCCGAGGAGTTCCTGGTGTTCTCCTACTCCTCATGTCAAAGGGAACGTTCCTACCACCATCGCCAGTCACTTCAGGAGCTGGCAATGATAGCGCATCCGCCTGCGGCCGTGGCTTTTTCTGCCATGCTCTAAAAGCTTGAAATTCAGCCAACTCTTTCTCATCCCAGTCTTGCTCTGATTTAGTCACAGTAGTCACTGTAGCCACACCCGCACCGCTTGAAAAAGAGTGTGAGTGTGACGACGTGTGAGAAATACCACTGGTACCAAATACATCTCTATAACGAGTTGCGGCTGCCGAAGCACAAACTATATTGGTTGGCTCCTGCAGCGCAACATAATGAGCCATACCTTCATCCAACAATCCATCAAGAAATATCTTAACCGCCATTTCGTGCAACGTGTCATCCCATTCGCCGAAAGCATGTACTGCCCTCAAGCTAATGCTCTGACTAAAAGCAGCCAGACTCTGCCCCGGATCCTGTCTACAGCTGAAGAATTCCCTCTTCCGCGTCTTATCGGATTTCTCCGCTTGATAGTCATATTCAAGCATCTGCAAAAGGTCATCTACCGAGAAATCATCCGGCTCTAGCATCATAGCCTGCGGCAGCTGCTTACCTACTCCGGTAACAGTTGTATCTTATAGGTCTCATCGTCCCAATTATTTGAACGTGCTATCATTACCGTGCGTCTCTGATAATCACGCCAATCCTCTCTACCATCCCATTCCGGGAAGTTCACAGTCCTAGGATGACGCATAGGCTTAGTCGGTTTGAATTTAGGTACACCAAATGCAGGCCCTTTAGCCACAGGTAAATAACCCACGGCTGGATCTATAGACCGCCTAATTCTATCTACGTTAGCCGGCAAAGATCGCCTAACAGCACCCATAATCCCATAACCAACTGGATTAGGACTAGAAGCGCGCAAACCACGCGCAGCTTCCAAAGCACTCCTCCTATCACCCTTAAATGCCCGCCCACCAGTTGGTGCATCTGGCGCGGCTGACATATAATCAGGCTGAATCACTTCATCATTACCAGATTTTTCTTTTCTTTGGTCGAAGTCTGGCAACTCATTCATGATTCGAGCATACGATTCATTCGAGATCCCACCCGGATTCGCCTGAATCAGAGTACTAGCCTTATCCATCTCATCAGCAAAAGCAATTCCCCTAGACCTACGAGGAGGGACTTGAAAATCCAAGCGGCTATGAAGTTCTTCCATATTTCGTTTCATTCTGTCATTATTCTTGTGCTCCCACGCACGTCTTGCTTCCAAAGATATGAGTTTCTCGTTCTGGTCTTGAATCACCGACCTTAAACGATTCTCCTCTTGCCTTGACAAAGCCAAATCCGATTCTGCTATAGCCGCTTGTTCTTGGGCATTTTTCCCTTTTCTAGCAGACTCCATCACCGAATCGCTCATCAAGTCCAAGGTACTCACCTGAGTCGCAATGAGCCTATCCATCTTATCATAGGTCATGCGCCTATTTCTCACCCGATCCTGCGTCCATTCAGACTGTAAAGTACCGATATCTGCCGCATTAACGGGAGTCATAGGCGGCAATTTCCCATGTACAAACTCATCATCAATATCTTCATCTATATCTGTACCAATATCTTCAACACGTGGCGCTTTTTTCATAGCACTACGGGGAAGCGTGGCTGTCTTTCTTCTCAAAGTCACCTTCAGACCGGCATGATTCTGATTCTTTGCCATCTTCCATGACTCATCATCACCGCTTGAGGTATCAGCTTCTATACTCGCCTTTACCTTCACTCTTGGTTCAACATGAGTTCGGTTCAAGCGGTTTGCTTCATCTAAATTCCATTTCGATTGAGCCAGTCTATCTTTCAAATCCCGAATCGTTTGATTCGTCTTCTCCAAAAACTGGTCAACCACCAACAGGTTACCCGGCCCTCCAGTGGAGGCCCGAGCTCCAGGCCCTTCCGGCTCCATTGGCTTTCCTCGTTAGAGGCAACCAATGGTTCCAGACAGGTCTCTCTCCGCTAGCAAAAATCCAATTGGTCACGGCACCAAATTGTAGTGTCCGATCGACGGCCTTAAGCGACTATGAGACTTAATCTATCGAATAAAGACAACGACAACAACAGGATCTAATGGATCTCGCCAGCTTCTCTCTTTAATATTCTACTGTTCCACACCCGGGCTGCTCTCACGAGAACAACAACATAACAACACATCATATCAAATGATCAATATATAAGTGTGCATACACAATGGGTGTATAAGAAAGGAATGACAGTAAATATATAGAACAAGCAGTATCACACAGCAATAAAAAAGTTAAAATACAGACCACCGAAATACAACGACCTCTATCGGTCAAACCCACCACAGCCGCGACCAGCGCGGCTACTATACACTCACTTGCGGGACTGGTAAGTCAGCCGCGTAGCCCCGGCTCTGGTTTAGCAAATGCCAATCCAGAGCCGCGCACCACACAATTTTAATTTAGCACATATATCATTTGCTCAATGCTTAATCTCTTCTATTATGTTAGAGTTTCACATAGTACAAATATTACACAGTTACAAATATCAAATAGTACTCTACTGTCATCTTTGATGTTTGAAATAATGCAGATGAAAATTTACAATGTTATCTTCCATCATTATGGTTTGGTATAAGCTGTCTGAATGTCAACAATGGTATTACAAATTTAAATATATACACATTACAATGCAGTGTCCCTTTCCCTCCCTCATAATACCGAAATAAGTCGGCCTTTCGAATCACAGGACCTACACGCCTGTTTAGATCCCCCCATTTTGAGGTTAAAGTTTTAACCACATAGAACTAATTACCCATTCCCTTGTATACATATATATTTATTATATAAACATACATATATTTCGGTTTGAGTGTTAGTCCGTAGATGACAAGTGCACATCGTACTCCTGAGGGTAGTTATTTTAGTTCTCGCGTTTTTATATCTCTATTGACTTTGGGTAGGTTATTCCACAGTCCTGTCAGTCTATATATATATGATTTCTTGAACGCTTCATTTTTCGGGTGAGGAACCAATAGTTTCTTCCCATCTGCCAAGCTTCTAAGGTTTATACTTCTACTATCAATGTTTTCTTCTATAAGCGCTCTTCTAAAAGCAAGTTCGAGTAAGTGACTATTTCTCCTTGTACTTAAGGATGGCATTTTCACCTTTATGTGTATTTCGCGTGTGCTAGTGTATTTTGGTAATTTATAAGTGCGATTTTGAATGCAGAATTTTGAAGGGATTGGAGTCTATCCAGATATCTCTGCGCACAGCTCTGGTAGAAGATATCCCCATAATCAATCAATGGTAATATTGTTACTTTACATATCAACAGAAGTGTTTGCGTGTCGCACACTCCATAAAGTTTAGATAATGCCTTGATCTTAGTCCTTACCATGTTAATTTTCTTTACTAGGAAGGTTTTAAAATCTACCTTATTATCAATTTCTACCCCCAGGAATTTATAATAATCGACCTGTTCCAGTTTTTGAGAGCCCAAGTAATAATCAGATACATTCGTGTCTTTTTGTTTCATGTTGATAGACATGAACTTACATTTTTTTGTGTTCAAAGATATCTTATTCTTTGCACACCAATGCACCACTCTATTCAAATCCTCCTGCATTTCTTGTATTGAATTCACATCCCTATTTCTGCTGCTATAAATAATGGTATCATCAGCAAAATGCTGAATTTTGCTATGTTTTACAACTGTATGGAGGTCGTTAATGTATAATATAAATAACAATGGACCTAGAGATGTTCCCTGAGGCACTCCACATCTGACCTCTTTTTGGGAGGAAAGAAAACCATCTATAGTAACCCGTTGATGTCTCTCCGATAAGTAGTTTTTAAACCATTTTAGCGTGTTATTCTTAATACCATATTTATATAATTTTGAAAGTAATAGATCGTGATTCACCGTGTCAAAGGCTTTTTTAAAGTCCAGAAACACTATATCAGTTAATTTTTTATTATTAATATTGTTATATGTATATCGAAAGAGATTATCAAGGGCATCATTGATTGATTTCCCCTTCCTGAAGCCGTACTGAGCCTCACAAAGAATATTTTTTGCCTCCAAATGCATTGCTAATTGATTTTGTACACAGTTTTCGAGTAATTTAGCAGGCAGTGTTATACAGGAAATGGGTCTATAATTCCCAGCAGTCTGTTTATTACCTTCTTTATACAGAGGTGTAACTGTTGCATTCTTAAAATCGTTCGGTATAATACTAGTTTGCAGAGAAAGATTAAATAGGTGTGCAAATTCTTCGACATTGGTCGACATTTGTGGTTACTGCTGTTGTTGTTGTTTGTTTTATTCATAAGCTCATGTATCAAGTACAAGATTTTCAGCCTATATAAACATAATAGGGTCCTTCACGAATAGGTTGATGACAAACTTTGCAGTGATGACTATGCCCCAAGGACGGGACTAGCTGCGGGCGCCTTCCCCGTCAGCTAATACCTACACTATAGGTGTCAAACTTTGCCTCCTTATTCTAGGAATACAATTTGCTTTGTGGCTGGATAGCTGTTCCAGGATTCTCAGATCACATGTTGAGAGTAGTTTTGCCTGAACTCAATTAGATTTTATCCGCTAGATCTTATAATATAACAGCTTTTGTCAAGAGAATCAATCACAACATAGGGTGAGAAGAAGCATGCACACAGGGATGGGTGTGCAGGCAGAGAAGCGGGACACAGAGACCATGCATAGACTTGCAGTATGCCTCTAGGGGGTCATAACTAGTGTGAGTGTACAGTGCATTGTACATACAGAGAGGGGGACTGTGCAAGTCTGATGACCAGCTGGTACACTGGTGCTCTGGTGTGCGCTGCCCCTCTCACCCTCTCACAGCCTTCCCCGCTGCCCCTGTCTCAGTGTACATAGGTGCCCACATTCCAGCCACCACTGACCAGTAGTGACCTGCGCAGTGAGAGTATCTTAGCACGTCTGGTTACCTCTACAATAATTAGTAAAGTAGGCTATTAAATAATAATACAAATTACTTTATGAAATCATACATTCACTAGTCAAATTAATTATGTAATTAAGTTATAGTCAAATAAGTCGATCATTCTGATGCGACACATAATATTATACAGGTAAACTTTTTTCCTTTTTGGGTATAAGGTAAAACAATGAATGATTTGAGAAAGATGATGTGAGATTTTAGACGATCATAGACGCGACTCGACAATAACTCGACAATAAACAGGTCAATCAATGGTTAGATAAATCCAGCTGCATTGAACTTAGCCCAGTAGAGTTTAACTACTGCTGCCTTAAATTGGTGTTTCCCCTCAAGCAGTCTAATATCTTCATTTAAACGGTTCCACAGAGTGGGTAATTGGCCAAGAGTTGTCCTTTTCCATTTCTTTACAGGGATCTTATTCAAGGCCCCACCCCTTAAATTGTACCTTGCTCTATTATCCGTCACCTTTTCATCATACCCATGTGACAGGGTCAGCATTCTTACTTCCCTTCTCAGGGCAAATGGGAGCAGGCCATATTTTTTATGTGATTTGAACATGCTTAGATTCCTGAATTTGTTCAACTTATTGATTACTCTCAGGGCACGGTTTTGTATAGACTGTAGGCGGCTGTAATTACTCTTCGAACCAAAATCTACAAAGAGGGCACCATTTTCCAGAATAGGCAGCACAAAACTTTTATAGATCTGCAGGGCTATGTTCCCATCTATCAAGTGACCCAGACACATTATATTTCTGAGATATTTTCCCGCTATACCACACACTATGTTAACATGGCTACAGAAATCCATCTGCTCATCAATAGTAATACCAAGATACTTGAAAGTAGCTACACAATCCAGGGTGGATCCCCTCATTTTTATTTCAATGTCCTGGGTAAATTTTGCTTTGTTGGAAAGTAAAATTTGTACTTTTGTATACCAGCCATGTTTTGTAATGTTTGCCATAAGGCCATTTTTTTTTGTCCAGTCATCGAATATTGTTAAGTCATTTTCAATTAGCTTGGCATATCTAGCATTGTAAAGAGGTAGACACATTACACAGTCATCTGCATATAAAAATATGTCACTGTTAAAATTCTGATCAGATAAATCGTTAATATACAAACTGAACATGATCGGGCCCAATATTGTTCCCTGGTGTATGCCGGTCTTTAGTATCATTGGGTCAGAGATTTCATTATTAAAAAGAGTATGTTGTAATTGTGAGTGCTTAATAACATAATGTACGTCATTTATATATATTGTGAACAGTACCGGGCCAAGGATTGTGCCTTGAGGTACCCCATATGAAACTGTTCCTTCTTTGGAATTTGACCCATTTATACGGACATATTGTTTTCTATTAGACAAATAATTAAGAAACCATAGCTGTTTCATTCCCTGTATTCCATAGGCAGAAAGTTTGTCAAGGAGTATCTGGTGGTGCACGGTATCAAAGGCCTTGCTGAAGACTAAGAAGACTGTCTTGTTCAATGATTTATTATTTAAGTTTGTATATATTTTTTGCAAAAAGTCAGTTTGGGCCTGCTGAATCGAATGATTGGCTCTAAAGCCATATTGAGTACTACTGAATAAACTATTATTTTCAAAATAATTTGTGATTTGCACCTGAACTGTATACCTTCTCCAAAACTTTTGCCAGTAGGCATATACACGAGATAGGTCTATAGTTATAACAAAACATCTTTCCTCCTGCCTTATAAAGAGGAGTAACCTTAGCAACTTTGAAAGTGGACGGAATTTTTTCCAATAATAGAGACAAGTTGATAATATGAGTGAATTGATGACATAGTGAAAGTAAACATGACTTCAGGATTTGGGGTGGCATATTCTCGATTCCTGAATTTTTAGAATTATCTATTTTTTAAATGATCTGGTGCACTTCTTGTGGGGTAACTTCAGAAAACCGAAAAACAGGTATTGAAGTTGAGGTTGGAACTTTAAGGTAAGAGAGGGGTTCGTTGTATTTTGTGGTAACTTATTGGCTAAATTCGGGCCAACATTCAAGAAACAATTATTAAATGCATCTGGGACCTCTGAGGGAGGGGTCTAACATTTGGTTATTCTCTTCTAAATTAATTGTTTCAGACCTTTTGGACTTTTCAGGACTAATTATTGGTTTCAAAAATAGCCAAAACTTTTTAGGATCTTTATAAAAAAAATCAAGGTAAGATTTAATATAGGCAGCCTTTGCAGATTAACAATCGCGTGTGGCCTGATCTTTGGCCTGATTTTTTTGCTTGTATCAATAAATCCTGGTCCTTATTTTTCTTAGCTAATCTAAATGATCTGTCCCTCTCATTCATGATATTTGCATTACAAGGTCATCTGACATCCAAAATTTAGGTTTTGAACGCACCCTCCTAAATTCCTTGAGTGGACACATTCTATCAAGATAGAAAATAATATTATCTAATAGAGATGTCCAGCAATAATTCTGGATTTGAGCTGATGTAAAAGGCACTCCAATCCAGATTCATTAATATCTCATTAAGAACATTTTGGTCCAGGAACTTGGTATTTCTGGCCCAAAAGGTTGTTTCTCGGCTTCTTGCATACAATGAAGATTGGAAAGTGATCAGATATATTTATATTGATGATACCTGCTATAGATACATGAGGAGAGTTGGAGTGGAAGTGGTCGATAATTGTACTTGATTTTAATGTAGATCTGGTGGGTCGTTTTATGTGTTGAGACAAGGAATATGTATTAGATAGATTTTTTAATTCCCTAGATGAAGTTAATTTAGAGGATTCTCATGAAGAATAATCTAGGTTGAAATCACCCATTAGATATAATTCATGTGATATATCAATTTTAGATAGTATGTTTTGTAATGAATCTACGAAGGCCCTGGTACTGCCACTAGGTGGCCTGTACAAGTTTACAAGAGTACACTTCTTATTGAAACCCTTCTTAATTTGAATTACCTGTGCTTCAATGTTACCATTAGAAATATTTAATTTTTTATAAAGTTCAGAATCCACAACCTGATTATTTTTCAGATACATACATAATCCACCACCGCTCCTCCTGACTAACCGGTCTTGTCTATACGAATTGAAATCCTGAAGCTGTATCATATTACCATGAACAGAGTTGTTTAGCCAGGTTTCACAAAAGCAAAGTACATCATTATTGGTATCATGGGTCAATAGTTCAATTTGGTCAAAATGTTTATATAAGCTTCTTATATTCCAAGATACCATTTTGATACCTTTAGAATAGAATAGAATAGAATAATCTTTTATTCATCAAGGTGAGCATACATGACGAATAGGTCGACAGGCCTCTAAGTACCTTTTAGGACTTACACTTAGCTCTTCCGGCGGTTCCCTTCCCTTTAATTACATTTAAATCATTAAGAGATTGCAGCATGGTGTATGAGTTAAGGGTTCTCTAGCCTATTTAAAAAAATAATCAGATTTTTCCTAAACTTGAATCATTTGTACATATGATTATCCCAAGGCCACATATGATTTTTAAAATCAATTCACCGACTAGTTTTTTTGTGAGGGCGTCCTGAAATATATGAAATAGCAAAAATATGATTTTTTTTTCAGTTAAATATAGTCAAAATTGTAATTAAATCGCAGAATTGGTTCCAAATTCAATGTGTGTTTGTAAATGCATGTGGAGCTCAGTGATTTAAAAAATGAAATCAGGTTCGTACCATTCATATTGATAGGGGGTGGGGGTAAAGGTATGGTGCAAAAATTGACCCTAAAATTTGATTTTTGATTATGATCATGTCCAGAAACTCACCAGATATTTTTTAATTGATATTATTACCTTCATATACTTCAAATATGTATATCTAATGATATCAGAGAACGGAAAGACAAAACCTTTAGGCTATATATCCATAGTCAGGTAATACAGTTCCAGAACTCGCCACCACTGAACAGCGCTCAAATAGACTCGAGAACCATAATTTTCAAGGTGAAATTGAATTTAAAATGTCTTGTCTTGTCGAAATAATATTAAATGTGTACTGCCCATGTCGTGCATCATCGTCTGCTAGTCATCACTTCTTTCATTGATACTAGAGGGCAGCAAAGTAACGTGTGTCAATATAGGTTGATATTTCCGCCACAAGTAGGCAGGCCGGGATCGCTAGGTCTGCTGACTTGCTGAACGGATAGGCACCACACCTGACAACATTATAATGTAGGCGGGGTGAATGTTAGTACACTAACCTCCATGTTCTGATAGCCGCTCTCTGATCTAGAGCCAGGGAGGCTGTGGGAATCATTTTAAAACAATCGTGTGGTGCCTCTGTAACTTTTACTTAACACAAACCCGCAAAAAACAAACATTTTTAAAGCTTCTGTGCAAAAAAAACCCCAGCGTTCATGCATGATTTTATGGTAGTTCAAAAACCATCCTTAGACACGACCAGACGTAATGAAAATATATCATTATGCTGTGTATGTGTACATTGGAATATCTTTCATCTGGTGTAGGCGGGGCGGCGGTGTAGGCTACTATAATTTCTACTTTATTTTAATAGCTTTTATTTATTTATTTATTTTTAATTTAGGATGTTTATACAGCAAGTCAAACAATACAGTGAAACATAATTGTGACGTAGGCTTACGGGCTCCATTCATATACAAATTGCCATGGTTATTCTGCCCACTGCTGTGTCTATCAAGCTTTTGGGGGAAGGCTTCCTCGCCCCATCCACGGTCCTATTTCCTTCAATATTTAAGTTACAAAGAATTTGACTTGCCTTTCACGGAGACAATGGGGGTACATTCTAGGTTTTCGATAAAAGCTCAAACACCATTTCAGTTAATAAAACAGTGTCTTTCTCGTTTTATTCGACTGAATGAGAGGAGAAACAGACACTTTGTGAAGTATCATTTGCAGCATTATAGCCTCTACATGCCTGTATGCCTACATGTATCCACTCAAGCGGTTCTCAAGTTTTTAGAACCTTGGAAATAGGACCAATCAGATTGTGCATGAACGATCCGTATTTTAGCATATTAATCAATTAAAATGTTCTATCTAATTATGTCTGAATAACCCACAACGCGGCTTGGAGTCTGGCGTAAACTGCACGAAGAAAACTCATTGAACGCACACACTTGTGTTGATACTGTAGCCTGATGAATATTTATGACGAACGCAATGACGTCACGAGGAGAGCGAGAGCAAACCATAGGCTGGGAGTGGTAATAGAACAGTGTTGGATAGGCCGACCCACGAGCAGGCCGATAGTGTGCGTTACAACATCTTCAACTTGTTTTGTACTTACTATCAATACTGGATACCTTATGAAGTGGTTCGAGGAGACAGAGACTTTTATTGTTTATTCCTAAAGACAAAATGGTTGTTTTACGGGCATGTCTCGTGGTCTGTTGCCTTATACAAGGATTTTACCTTACAGGAGTCGAATCAAAAGGTAAGTACTTGTGGTATATGAGTATGTACCTGATGCGATGGGTACTCTCCCACGAAGCACATGGCCAGGGGGAGTCAGTAGTAGGCCGGGAGACCCAGTTAGCTGGCCGGCCTCTCACAAGACAACACCCCGACAACTATACAATCTTTATGGGGGCGATCAAGCACTTCCTTCCCATCTTTGGGGGAGGTGACACAAATATTTTTCTCCCCTATTCTCGCGACTTCTGCGTGCCCTTTCCCAGCATCTGCCTCTGGCGACGCGGTTTTTATACCACTGGAAGTCTACTGTTTACAGTTGTTGTGGGAGTGTATACATACATAGTAGAAGAACTACCGTATAAGTATGATCTGTAATACTCTAGCTAAAGGGGACACGGAAACTTTGACATCACTCCCTGCTTATGCTCATGGAACTTATCAGCATGTACCTATACTGCTATAGCCTACGATGTATACATAATACATGCCATAAAACTTTACCCCTCTTAATTCTCACAACACATGTAATATTATTCGCTGTTGGTCATCATGCCAAATCTGATAATTTAATTATGAACAGTGTCAAGCAAGAGAATTTCCGTCATTATGGTTGAAACGATGGCTCCATTCTGGGAAAATACATGACACCCTTATCAAAGATCAAGGAGGTAAGCTAGGTGTAGATACGTGCTTCGCTGTTCAGACCCTTATCTCATTATCTAGAACTCCGTAATGCCAGCTATCACTAGGACACGATGTGTACCTGTTGATATAGCTATATTGGATCAATCAAATATGTGCTCTTGGTAATAACAATTGTTCTCTCCACATGTTATGGGAGGGCATCTTTTTACGAACTGGCAATCGATATTACAAAAGAAATTACTCTTGGGATATTATATATTCCAATATAATCAATACACATGTAGTGTGTTAGGTGTATTGATATGGTATTTTCTAACATTATACAACTGGCAGTTTTAGATGGTTTAAATGCATTATATTATTTGTGCTGTATTGTGCTTAGAATTTAACCTCTTTAGAAAAAAATAGAATCAACCTCTTAATGTGGTATGGCACACATAGTTTGTGTTTTGGTGGTACACTGGGTACACGATAAGGTTTGCTGAACACTGTGTAAGACTAACATTATCAGTCAGCATTGCATTGTGTCAGCTTATATCTTGGCAGAGGACTCGGCGACCGCCTAGGTCTAGCTATAGATATATATCTTTCCTTTCCCCTCGTCTTTTACATTCTTCTTCATCTTTCCCTATGAATGTGGTAATGCTCGACCACGAAGTTATGTATGTTATTGTACTACCGTAACTGATTGCAAATCTAATATAATTTCCTCGTCAAGTAAATAATTGATGGTCTAATCTCCCAGCGAAGTGTGAACGAAAAACAGCATGGTCTACTCTAATATATATAACAAAATGTATCCCATAAAAATGCGAGAGATTACATTATTTCCAATATATGGGACTCAAATATTTGTCCTACTCTGGTCTGGTCAGACAGACAGAGGAGAGTAGACTTTGTTGCACAATATTTACTATGTCCAGATGCAGCTTGGGACATCCCAGCCCTTATCTCTTTATCCGTGTCTTTGGAGTATCAGAGACATCACTTGGATTGCAAGCCCTCCGATTTCCAGGAAAGAAATGAACTTATTATACCGGTACTGGCCATGTTCTTATGGCTTCCTTTGATTGATTATGACAGTTCTATAACAGTTCCTTTCTAAATTTGTACCATTCTTGCTTGATAGTGATTCGGATGTAGATGTATATTTGTATAGTAGAAATATTATATTATTATTTCTCATTAATTAAAGGGGGTCACCGATAGTCATACACTATTTATGGTGTGCACACGGATATTTTTAAAAAAAATGGAATGTGAGAGACGGCATTTATGGGTGTACTGCTCCCAATAAGTCGTTTAGTGGATCGCTGGAAAGGTGATATATATTCAGCGCATTCTGTTCGAAATGGGAGTCACACAAGTCCAGATCCCCATGACATGTATGATGTTGTATGCGTTCGCTTAACATCAATATCTATACCCTCTGATTATATGGCTCTTCCATTATCGTGCCAATCTTGGAATTAAATTGTGATGTGTGTGCACTGGTTATGTTTATTTGAACTTAATTTGTCTGACCTTAGGCTTAAACAGTCTCATGAATATTTACCGCACTTTAAACTAAAGGCATCGCTTGCGTTTATGCCAATGCATTAGTTCAGTCATTAGAAGGCAATGCTCGGATAACCATTTGTCTGTAAGTTATAGAATCTCCTGTGGTGTATTTAACTTAAGTTATATTATGTACCCTAGATTCTACCGATCATTATATATATATAGGCACACGGTGTATAGTAAGTCCGGGTCAGTCACGGATCAACAGTTACAGGTGAAAGTGTGTCCTAGAAGTCTGGCTCACATATGTAGTCATAGGACTATTATTCATAGAGTCCACGATAGGGTATTCGATATGCTGAGAAAGTTTAAGTACCGTATTCACGACTCAGCCGTCACTTAATAGGGCTTGATGCCACATGTAGACCAAAACATATCTTGCCATATCACCGGTTGACATGGTGTAAAACCACCATACACACAGCTTTAATAACTACATTTGGCAACAGAGCCAAACCTTCATTCGTATTAATATTTAAATCAGTTCGAACTAAGAAAATCTAGGCCATCACTATTTGACTAATTACTGGAGCCCTGTGTCCTCACTATAATACAGAAGAGAGTGCATAGCAGTGATTACAAGTTGTATATCATGAACGGGAGGTTTTATCCTTCATATCACTGATAATACACCTCTATTAAGCACAAAAGAAAGTTTTTTCCACTTAGCCTTTACTGGAACCTTTCTTGATATCAATCATTCATCACCGATGTAGACACGTACTGCCCCGTTCCCATCTTGTCGTGTATGGCAACTATAGCATACTTCTATGCTCCTTGTATAGCGACCACCGTATTGAATATCATTTGAAAGGACTATGCTCTGATATACCCACTTTTAATCCTCGAAGTTAAAGTTAATATAGTGATCACTGTTAATACAATTGACGGTACTGTTGTCATTTGGATGCTTGTGTTGATCGCAAATGCCAAGGATACTATCATATTCGTATTAATCTTTAGAGCCTAGTCCACTAAGCCGATTCTCAGGCATTTTTGCGCCGCTGATTCTGTGAGAATCGCATGAGAATCGGCTTAGTGGACTAGGCCCTTTAGCATGCATCCTCACGCTTGGAGACAATGCATCAGCGGCTGATGTGAAAAGATACCGAGACTATAAACGTATGGTTACAAAGGGTATCCAAGGTAACCATAATTATTATAGAATGAAGCCTTAATATTCTCCTTCAATTTGGTATGTACGCATTGCAGTCATGGATTGACCTGGGGAAGGAGGTTGTAGTAACGAATAGAAGTAGCCCCCCCCCCCCCCCCCCCCCACCAGCAAACTCCCTCTCAGCAAACTCCCTCTCATGCCCCCAAACTATTGTCTTGTTTCTGATCTAGTCGGGAATAGAAGCACTCATGAAGTTATGCATTATTATTATCTTACACCTGTCTTAAACACAATACGTATATGCATTTTGTATTTACCGAAGTATCGTCATGGCAAGTAATATGGATCTTAGCTGGCTTTGCCCATGCTCTGCTATCCAGTACCTCTGATAAGCACCTGCATCTGTGCTGCATATTGAGTCAGTCGTCGGCGGATATATATGACGATCTCATCATTAAGATAACAATGGATTTGGTAGTACTCAAAATGGATGTGGGTGGTAGCGATGGATATCTATTCTTTTGTTTATTTGTAGTCCGTGCTGACGAACCATTGAAGTAACATCCCAAATTTACATTGAGTCTGGCAAAATCCATATTTTGACGCCAGTATTTCGAAGCCTCTCAATCAGAGCTATTTTCCTCTAACGTCAGACTGATCACCATGCTCTGTGTGCCCCACCTCTCCGGAATTACGAAGTATAGTATTTATAAAACATTCCATCAATTTTGAGCCGGAATGGGAATTTACTAGTGCATCAAATTACCATACACCTCACTGGGGTGATTCTGTGGAGATGAAAATGAAATACATTTGCTAATGCTTTTCTGTCGAAAATATAAAAGCGGAGTTATTCTGAATTGCGTTCTATCTTCATTAATGTCATGAATACACTTTAGGTGTTGAAGCCTCCTTTCTCTTCCTCATACAATAGGTTCTGGGTTTTTTAAAAAATATTCAAGGACAATAGAATGATCGCACGACTCCGTTCATTAGGTATTTAAAGCTTGAGACGAGGGAGGGCCTTTCACACCTTTTATTTGGCTCAATTAACTGGGCCAAACAACGCCAAAACATGGAATTCTGAGGACAGGTTTAATCCAAAATAATGGTCGAAATGAAATTAATGCCATCGCAGAACATGAACATGGAATTACATGTTTAATATATATTGAATTTTTATTCATGTTTCAATAACAGTTACATAAGCACGAGTAGGCAGACAATTATCCAAAATAGGTCTTCCATTGCGTATTAAATACATATTTCTGCATTTTATGAGAATAATACTGCTAAGTAATTGGATTTGGCATTAAGGTGGCAAGTACGCACAAAACCCCCTACGATAGATGTTAATGGAAGGCCCAGTGCTAACGCTAATGCAAATTACTCCTAGTGAAAATGGAATCTGTCGAAGAATTAAGTTATAATCGTATTAGCAGAAATATTTAAGTCACGAAGCATCTGAAACAGTAAACGGTCATTCTAGCCATGTTGATTTTATTTTGAAATGTTGTCTCCGAATACATCCCTCGTTTCCTGTTGAGACTTATAAATAAAATAATGTTCTTCCACATCTATCACTAGTTTCTTTCCTTCTCCTGGAATATAGTTGTTCCCTTTGCCATCATATCTCATGATAATAGTTAATTAATCTATATGAAATTAATAATATTGAAATGCCATTTGCATCAGAAGTTTGCTCTGGGTTGATCTATAATCATAACAAATCGTATGGAAGTCGCTTCTAGGTTCCCTGTGCACTTTTGGAATAAAGGTTTTTCATTGATGATCTATCATGACGGAAGAGTGGGAGAAATTCTTTGAAAATTCCCATGACTCTTCCTTTGCACTATGTATGACAACTGATAGTGGGTGCTCTAGAGGTAGGGATAGCGTAAATCCCAGGTTTGCGTGGGAGGTGGATAAAAGACGGTAGAGGTGATACTTGTGGGGGATTTGACACATGCTATAAAAAATAGGTGGGTGTCTTCCTCTTCTCTGTAATTCAGTCCCCTTGCATGTGTATTCTATTCTATTCCTTTGACATGCAGATTGATTCAATATCAAATGAGGCGTTTCAATAACTGTCACTTAAGATTCAAATAGTATGTATTCCTTGTGTGCTTCTAGATTTTATTACATACATATATATAATGTGATTTCAGGGGTG
Organism: Sthenelais limicola; assembly: GCA_942159475.1. Classification (NCBI taxonomy): domain Eukaryota; kingdom Metazoa; phylum Annelida; class Polychaeta; order Phyllodocida; family Sigalionidae; genus Sthenelais; species Sthenelais limicola. Next base: position 54,476,141 of record OW804100.1, on the reverse strand, counting down.
CTATTTGAAAAGTCAAATAGCACCTATTTGACCTGGTATTTGAGCCGAATATCCACAAGATTGATGGAAAGTAAGGTAAAATACTATTAAAATAGAGTTCTCTTGTTGATTTAGTATGTAATAAATACCTAATAGCACTCTTTTCGGTTTGTAAACGATCGAGACGTTGGGTCAAATTGCACTCTACCCCTTTGAAGCGTTGTGCGATTTGACCCAACGTCTCAATCGATTACAAACCTCCATCGTGCCATTAGGTATAACAATATTACAGTCTAGTCTAGTTGAGAGAGTCCCTTTAGACTGAGGGAAAGCCTCTCGCTCCAAACCACAAAATGCCACTATAATCCCATGTTAGGGCCGTAAAATACCATTATAATCCCATTGGGATGCCTCCTCCTGAGCCAAAAAATTCATTAGCGCAGTAGGCGACCAATCACGAACATTCCATTATTATCTCATCTGAGAGGTGGTGAGCCTAGACTGATTAGAAGTAGGCCTATCATTTGTGTCAGAAGTTTGCGCACTGTCTCAGCCAATCCAAGAGTCCCTCGTTTCCTGTTGCGACTTATAAATAAAATAGTGTTATTCCACGTCTATCACTAGTTTTGTTCTTTCTCCTGTCATATAGTTGTTTCTTTTGTTATTTCAATTTCTCCATTAAGGGCATGTACCTTATCATGTTTCAAACAACACAAGGATTTGACTTTGATATAAATAATCCCTGGCCCCTCCTTTTATCAACTTCGAGCTTGGACCTGATAATTATTTGAAATAAATTGTATTCCAAATAAAATTTCGTTGTATTCCCGAGTCAATAAAAAGTATGATATAGTGAGGTGGGCTAGTTCCCAATTTTGTTTGGTGAATGAATTCATTTTTTACTCGCTGATATGGTCCTAGAATCTCAAAGAATACCCGTTCGGTTGATGTCACCAGGCTATTCACTTCAAGCCAAGCAATTTGGTTAAGCTCTCACTTTTAGAGTTGGGGAGAATTAGCTTAGCTATCATCATCTACCTTGATTCATTTATTTACAAATCCTATCAGACCGTAGAGTAAACTAGATCAGAGTAAACTTGACAGTTATCCACATGTGTGTTATTACGCTTAACAATTGCTGGCGAGTAAATTCCGTGTTCATTCCTTGAATTACCTCATCATTTTATATGGAACCCAGAATTATAGTCCTCGATTTACCACGTTAGAAAGAGCACCAGTAGTATGCCTCCGTTGGGGAATGGAAGATGCTAGAACAAATCGTATCCTTGTAACTATATATAAAAATTATTATTGATACAACTAAATATGTATATACCCATTTCTCAGTGTAAAAGAAGAATTTCGATTATAAATACGAATTGGCTGGACTATACTACTATCTATTTATAACAATGGCTCAGACAAAAGGGGTTGAGTCCACCAAGGCCACCCCAGGAAAAAGGACGGAATTAAGGTCTCTACTCTATGTAGCTCGATGTACCTACCCGGCTACTCAATCACAGCAGTGTCTCACCCCCTGTAGACAAGCAGTAGAGGCCCCATTGTACATCAGAGACCATTGGCAGATTATCTTCTCCTAATGGAGCGTATCTGATTGGAGAACAGAGAATAGGAATGTGCGAAAGGCATCTTTTCCTTGACTTATGTCCCGCATCTGATTTATATGTAGTGGCAGGGGTCCGTTAAAGAAGAAGACACAGGAAATAGGACCTCCCGCCGAGGCAGTAGATCGTTTAGGGTCAATTAATCGAAGTTGGGCCCAATTTAATTGACTATACCTGGCTCACGGTGGATCCCCTCTACCAGCGCCACTGCCTGGAGATACGTAATAATCTACTGGGATTTTATGCAAGTTTGTTTTTGTGTCCTCAGTGATATACCGTATTTATAAGCGATTATCTACAGTATCGAGTTTGTATTCCATTGCATTTTTGCTCAGAAGAGTTGAACGTGTTCTGAAGTATAAATAGTAGGTGTGTAAACGCCCACATGCGGAAATTCGAATAGATGTAAGATGGATTGGAAAGGATTGGGTTTGTACAATATGAGGGTGGGGTTTGTATTGGATGAAAGGTTCGATCAATGGGCATATTTTGCATTAAGTGGGGATGGCATGTATCTTTTAAGATGGCGAGGGGAAGGCAGGCAGAATGAAAAGGCGTGATAGGGCAGTGGAGCAAGCGAGTGTCATGTTTGCCATTAGGTGAGCAACACTGCAGTGGCCAAAAAGCCATCTAATAACCCGTGAAATTCTAGCCATGTACATATAGTGGAAGAAGTAATAGGTCAGGAGTGGGTAGAAATTACAGTGCCGAACCTGCAATACAAGCCATGGATGCCCAGAACGAGGAAATCTTCTGAGGACACAGTCTTGTCTCAGAGTTGAGAGTCCCTCCAAACCGTGGGAAAGTAGCATTAGAACGCGCCTACTCCAGGGCCAGGAAAGCCATTAGCACAGCAGGCGTCCAATCACTGACATACCATTCTTATCTGATCTAAGAGGCTCTGAGGATAGTGTTATACCTCGTGGTAACATAGCTTAAAATTTTCTCCTATACTACATGTTACAAGCATGCTTTACCGATTTTTGTTCTGCGTTACTGTAAGTTTTCTGTGACAATAATTAGACTTTTTATGCATAGTTTGAGCGATGCCTTTGCCCAAAAGAGCTGTATACCGTAAACGTATTCATTTTCGCGCACATAAATTTTCGCGCACTAAGTACTTTGACACCTTTTCGCGCGGAGTTAAATTCGCGCAGCTATAGGAAGTGTCGCGCAGGATTTATTTTCACGCACAAAGGTGGGTGCGCGAAAATAGATACTCGCGCGCGAACATTAATACGTTTACAGGAATAACAAACAACGGTGATACAACCCATTAGTTAAAGTTGTTCTCCCCACTCCTTTGACATAATACGGTTCCTATACGCCAATTGATGGTAAATAATGGAATTCAATTGAACAGCCAATACAGCAAATATCAGAAGAAAAGTGCTGATGCAGAGATTGCTGCCAATTACACGATTTTAATTTTCATCTGGCCTTTTTTGTTCACACCTGTCGCTCTACCTCTATGGCGAACTTGTGATTGATAGGACACGGAATGTAATTCTCTGACATACATTTGATATTAAATTTTGTTATTCTGCATTGTCTTCTGCATTGACAGGTTGGTTCATTGATACCCAGAATAAGAAGGGTCTTTGCTCGAAGCGTTCTATTCCAGGTGGGAATATTCTGTTTTAACCACTTCAGTAGGATATTTTATCGAAATAATCTATAGATTATCTATTCATAATTACCACTGTAATATTTATTAAATTATTTATCCTTTGTCATATGAATCAAGGCAAAAAGTATGTGATATACACCCACATACCCACTGGGTTATATTAGCTGCTTTTGTATCGCGTGTGTGATATAGAGCTGAGTAGGAGGTGATACCTAATTTGAGATGCACCCCACCCCCGCCCTATTATAAGTATTAAACTCATTGCTCAGAGAACGTGCGTATAAGTTTCCCTGAGGTAGAAAGATTCCCCCACTTCGCCCTTTGCTCGCCTCCTGCACGTATTTAAATATTTAAGAGGTGAATATTTATACCAGCGGTGTGAATCGAAGCCTGCCATTACACAAACTGCTTTAAAGTTTGGTATACACATATTTGATTTCTCATGGAATAGCTATTATTCATCAGTTGGGGATTCCCCCGATTTTCTTTGAATCAATGAAGCCTCTCGAAATGACGAGTGTGTTATGTCACTTCATGTAGAAATATAAATAGTCTGATTCACATTTCCTATACTACTGTTATATAATTGTTTTCCTCTCGCTTGTAGTTTTAATGGTAAAATATTTTTCTGGAGACGCTAGGAACATTGCCTTCCTCTTTTCAGGTCAACGGAGTAACAGAGATTAAATTCACATAATTGCTATACTAAGTATGAAAAAAGAATTGCTGGCCCAGTTGAATCCAATGCCGTACACACAGATTGATTTCCAATAAAGATGGGTGGTACTGCGTTCCTCAGCCAGCAATTTGTTAATTGGATCGCAATCGTATCTTCGTGGATATTTATATTGTATATGGAATTACGCAGTGTGGTTAGGAACCTGTCACCTGAAAAAACGCCTTAGCACACTTAGCAAACGCCCGAGAGCCCCTTAGCTAGGTAAAGCGGACTTTGAATCGCTACTTGTGATTCGGTCCTCTTCTTTAATTGGTCCATAGAGTAAACGCCGAGTGTTCTGTTACTCTAAGGTTCATTCAAGCCCGGGCTTCAGGCATAGAACTGGCTCTATTTTTAAAAAAGCTATGACGCCTTGCTTTGAATAGAAGTCTGTGTGTGGGTGGGGGTGGGGGTGGGGTGTTCATAATTTACTTTGTCTCACTTCTTTAAATACCGGAGGATGCGTAAAATGGCGGGATTAGTTGAAGAGGCTCAGGTATCTTTTATTTGGAGAACACCGTGCTCTAGTTAAGACTTAAAGTAATTCTAAGCTAATTAATTCATGCATGGGACGAACTAGAACGGTTGTCATCATTCGTATTGGTATCAAGGCATCTCGAATCAAGCTTAAAATTCGTATGCGTTCTCTAAACGTGTAATCATCGATCATCAATGTAAATAATTGCATCGCTTCTTGGCTGACCCATTTCAATGTTCACCGCGCAAGTGTCAATCGGACCATCACCTCCATCAATAGAGCGATTGATTCCACGGATCCCCCTTTTAGCTCCTTTCTACTGCCACTCTTCCCTTCCTATTCACTCCTATTCCCTGGCTATTCTAGGTGATTGTACTAGTGCTACAATGCTAAGTTGTAGCAACGAGTCTGGAACTTGAATTTATTCTCGTTGGTTGTAGGATATAAGTGGGCGGGGTGTTTATTCCCTATTCTGCCTCTAAATAAAATGGCATTTCCTTCCTCAAGTTGAAGATAGCATTCAATGTGCGTACTGGTGTATGGTATCACCTTATGAGTTGTCCTTAAGATTAATCATATTTAAAGTGAAAGTCCCCCTCATTTTGATCGCGGTCTAATTGTGACACTCCCGAGAAGGGAAAATACTCACAATCTTTATAAATGCTAGCAGTCGTAACTCTCATAAAATTGCTCTTATGACCAGAATGCACTGTTGACATCCAGTGGATAATTACAGTACTGTCCCTAATTACCAATGTTTGATATCCGGTAGTTCTGGTTTCCTGTATGTGCCATTCGCATGCGTGTGCGAACATCATGTTTGTTTGTTCAGCATTTACGTTATAGCATCACAATTTCCCATTCAACCGAATTACTATTTCCCTTCCCCATTTGTTCAGCTAGTTGTCAAAGAGAATGCTCTCGAACTTGGGTTCTATATAATATATCCAATTCCTGTGATGGATCCAGAAGCGTGAAGGGGAATAGGGTAGATATGTAGTTGTCTGTTGAGGTGGTCTTTTGGTTCCATTATATGGTTAGCTATGGTTATTACCCTGATTTCAACCTTATCGCCTCCTTAGTATCGTATTTAACGAGATACCTTGGAAATTGGAAACCCAAACGTTCGGAGGTGATCGACAGGTTCCATATATGTACGACCTAGTGGTATTTTCAAGATCCAGGGCATCTGCCACACTTGAATATCACTGTCAGGAATGATAATTTTTACACAATACTATTTATTAGAAAATTGCTTTGGTTAAAAACAGAGCTCACATCCTATGATCCCACGTGTTCAAAACATGTACTCTTTTATATATTATATAGTATAATGTATTATATAGTATAATGTATGAAGAAACATACATTATTATTATAGCCAAGCCTTGTATGAGAGAGGTGTGTGGTTTCCTTCTCTACAACCATAAGTTAACGTAACATGGATTTATCCAGGTGCCTGCACATGAGAACATGTATGGTCTCAGACGCATCCACAACGGAGGTGTGCCAAGTTCGACCTATACTAGGATTGCATAATATCTGAGCCAGCTTTTCTCTCTACTGTGTTAAAACTCAAATAACTAGCCATGAAAAGACTATGCAGGTTGGCCGTACCCTTTATACATGTGCGCATATGATATATGATACTATGTAAGGTAGAGTGTAGCACAAAAACTGTTCTCAACTCAGATAAAATCTGCAAGCTTCGAATGAAAAATTAATGATGAGCGGCCAACACATTTCAGAGCAAAAGTAAATTTAAAATCACTTGAAGGAAGTTTTTTCTCGGCTAAGAGTTGAGAGTCCCTTCAAACTGTGGAAAAGCCCCCTCGCTCCAAACCGCAAAATGCCAATATAGAATCCCATTCTGACGCCTGCTCCAGGACCGGGAAATCCATTAGCATAGTAGGAGTCCACTGACATACCATTTGTATCGATTTGAGAGGCTATGAACCCAGATTGTGCTGTAATACAATCTACGCTGATGTTGCTATAAACGACGGCACTCAAGTATATTGTTGCTGGACCCTGTGTATATAATACAAATGAGGAACAACGATATATATGCAATGCTAAATATTAGTAAATATTAGATTGTATTTGTTATGATGAACCTATAAGACAACACTTTCACTTATTTTTTTAAAAAATAGCGATGATTATAGAATTTGAAAGCACGTGTGAGGCTATTAATAATACCTCGGTCCACAACATGTTAACATTTTCATCATCACCTTAGGCGACCCCGAGAACAATATCAATATAATGTACTGCATCTATGGACATCGATATATAAGTTACTTAATCCCTCTCTATATTAGGCATACATTAAGTAGATTACACGGCGTTCAGCAAGCACATTCATAGTGGCTGACATTTTTGCGTCGATGTAGTTTATTTAAACGGATATTTAGGAATGTTCGGTTTGTATTATTTAAGTACATTATAGTCTATTATATTTCATTATTTGTATTGCTAATCATAAATATTTTAATTCTTGGTACGTGATCATTTGTAGTAATTTGTTCTCATATGACTTGATTTTGTTCCATTCACAGTCTTCAGCCAATGTCAAATAATTATTATTGTTATTTGAAGGTCATAACAAAAATATCAAACTACATTGCAAGATTTGCCTACAAAACTAGAATTGTTCTCCAATTTCTTCTCTTTCCTACACACCCAGCTTGAAATGGTCTGATATTTTGATTGTACCCTTGGATGAAAACGATGGATAAGTGGCCTCGAAAAGTCTAGACACCACCTTTCCTTAATTTTTTTATGTATATTTTAAAATCTAGGAAAATACAGGCAAACCGGCTGAGCTTATGAAGAACTGTATCAGAAAGAACGTCTATATACATATTGTCGGGCAGTGGCGTTTGAGTCCAACGTCTGATCGAATAATTGGTGGATGAACGGCGTTATCCAAAGTCGTAGCTGTTTCTATGGCAACACCTATTCTATGACTTTGTTAAATTCTAAAACTTTGCAGCCATAACTCAGTTGTTGCTAGCGCCTCTTTTGTAGCTATCGATGGACCTTCGAATGAAGATACACCATGCATGAGGATATATACGGTTTAAGAGAAAGGGAGAGCGGGTTTTCACCTGACCTATTTCCCCTTCCAATTTGGCCCTTGTCTGAGTAAACAATAGCATGAGGACAACTTCTATTATCCATTGGTAATAACAACATTCCACATCTACAATAAGTCTAAGCATTGGGGACAACCAGTGTCATGTTTATCATAATGTAATATTCACATTCGTTGATTGACATTAGGAATACTTTAACATGTTAGCCTTAAACACACGATCATTATCTATTCTTATACTTCCAGTTAAAATAACCAGTTAATTAATAGTAATTTTGTAGTTACTAAAGCTTGTTCTTTTACTATCTTTTTGTCTTAGTTATTCCCGAGATTGAATTTCAGAAACTAATATTAATGAATTGATGTCAGTTTCCTCAACAAAGTAACGCTGGAATTCTGACTATTGATTCGTTGGGGTACACTCCAGATATTCAGCTTTTACTAAACACAACCTTTTGATTTAGCATATAGATTGACCAACGATTTGGATTATGTGAGGTTCTGGTGTTTCTGATTTTAGGCTTGTCCGAAATTAGTACGGCTTGCATTCTCCTCATTTCTTGCCAAAATCCAATACTTGATCAAAAGTTTACACCAGGTCACGGTGGTCCGAGGTCATGCCCTCTACTGCCGGATTATATAAGTTATGCATCGATCGCGCTCCACCTGGTCATTTCACTGTATTAGTACATGGCTATTATTTGATAGAAGCCTATGAATACTAGAAAATAGAGCAAACTCCCCTGAACAAAGACAAGTAGTATCAAAGAAGTAGACTTTATGCCCGGACTTTATGTCAATATATATACTTTTGGAACATATTTTCAAGGCATGATGTCATTCAGTTTCTGACTGGACTTTGAAGCGGATCGGTGTTAACAGGATCGAGAGCATGATGCAATTCATAATTAGTTTGGGTGGTTAAATAAATAATTATAATAGATCGGGGACAGTTGATTCTCTTTATGTTGTTGCAGCTTTAGAAACTAAATATTTTTCTCTGTATCCTGGGCTCAAACCCCTCTTCGGCTGCACGCTTTATTTGTTTAGCTTTGTTATAAATATTACAGTGGGAAATATAGTGAGTCAGTAGATGCTTTGTTCCGTTCTTTGTGTGGTCCCATTTCAATAGATTCGAATTCGGTGTTTGGGTGTTTAGTTTTTGATTGATTCACGTCCTATAATAGCAACAGCCTGAGTCTGACTGAAACCATTTTGGAAAAAACATATAGCAAGATGGTATAGCTAGGATTCGACACCAGCTAGTATTCTTCACGTCCGAAACAGACGATACTATATTCTGGTTTCTTTATTCAGTGAAATGTGAAGAATAAAGCTGGTGAAATCGCTAATGTATGGGTACACCTTAAACTATGCCCATCGATTGGCGCGGTATTTTGCGTTGTGTGTCCACATTAAACACATCTCATCCGACACTCTTTGAGTCACATCCAAACTTTATTTGGTTCATACCATTGCTCCTTATCAACGAGAGTAGAGCTAATGAAGATAGTGGCTCTTATCACCACATTTGGGTTTCATAATGTTAGGAAGTTTTCGAGTTCCTAGCAGTTTTTACAGTGTATCAACAGCTTAAAATTCTCCCTAAAAGCCCCTGGGATTTAAGGCATGAACCCAATTTTCAGAAGGCCATATTAACGTTTGCTGTAGTTGCTGATGGGCATGGTTAGTCGGATCACTGCCCTATCCATTCACAGTTTGTTGTATTGATTTGTTACACATTGCTGACCCTTAGTATATATTTCTTCCCCATGAGCCCTCCTAGGCTGCCCATCTCACCACTCCATTTGCCATCCAATTTGTAACATGAAGTTAATTTATACGTTATTTTGAAATCTATTGCGATTTACGGTACCTCATTGCGATCCCAGACATGGTCGGTGATGCAGGCTCATGCTGTCTTAATGAAACAAGAAGAAGTTGGTGACATTGGCGATTATTCATTTAACCATGGGATATGAATATTTCTATTGAAAACTAAGCATATCCCGCCCCCTGTATGATTTCTGATCTGCGAATTGGCGGGCGTCTATAGTGTTTATTTAGACATAGTTCCTGATCTTCAATCGCCAGAAAAACACTTCACCATATTCACGTCCTAACCTCAATAGTCTGCTTACATGGACTTAAGGAGGAAGAAGTGGGGTTTTGGGGGATTTCAAAAAGGAAATGCTGTGTTTAAATATTCGATTGAATTGTAATGTGCATATGGTCGATTCTCACGAAATGGGGTCACTTAATTGGGGTTAATGATGTTTTTTCAATGTTTGATTGAGATATTTATTTCATGGGTTTTTAGTGTTTTTCTTGGGCATTGGAACGCAATTAGTGTTGATTTGTCATCATTGTTTTCTGGCACTTCTGTGACAATTGTTTAAGTTTTAATAAAGGCTGAATTCCATTATTATCAGTCAAGCACGTAGTTCTGTATTTTAACACTATTAGCCCCTCTCGATATATCACCCAAGGACGGTTGGGAATACCTGCAGTGGGCCCGTTCCGTGAGAAGTGACCATATATATATGACTTCCTGACTGGGTCATTATTTGTTGCCTATAGATACTTCTGTTCAAATCTTGTTTTTATGAATCAATACGAGGTGGATCAACAAGGGGGCTTTAGTCCCCTATTCTTCGTCCGCCCTTCCTTTTTATAGCCACTTCTTGAAGTAGAAGTGGTGGATCTTCTCTCTGTCCTGTGTTTCCAATTTTCCTATGTGTATCCCTAGTGTTCCTTATAAACCCATTATTAGGTGATAAGCACCCGGCGTAAGCGGCGAGACTGGGATGATGGTAACGGATGTTTTCTAATCCATGTAGAACTGCCTTGACATGATTTCTAATCCTTTTCGTTGGTCTCCGTCCCCTCTCAAGGCCGTAGTCCACTAAGCCTATTCTCTTGCGATTCTCACGGAATTTAGTGGAAAAGGGTCCTCTGCGGCGCAACATCGCATGGGAATCGGCTTAGTGGACTAGGTCCTTGACTTGTACTAACTATTACCCTTTACTTCTTGTTGGCCGTGACCGTGTTCTTGGTACCGCTGTGTCGTATTCATAGCAAATATATAGGGAAGTTAGGTGTACATGTGAATATGTTATTTATAGAAAACCAGGGAGGTATACATATACAAAGGTCCCTGGTAAAACAAATATTTTCTGTACTTTTCGTGATCGCAACACCCCCGCAATGACATGATACTGTGAATTGACTCAAACGGTGATCTATGTCTCTGATTTATGTTATATCTCAGCTTCTTATGAATAACGAGACAGTTTTCGAAAGTAAGAACTCAAGTTGCATTGCTATTAATTCAACTATACGTGTTATCTTAGAGTAAAAGGTTTTACTCTAAAGTGTTATACATCTCAAACCCAGCAGAGGCTATGCCGGACAAGCCAGACTACCCCACGTGGTTTCCCATCTTCTTAAATCCCCTGATTATTCCACCTGCCTCTTAACTGCATGATTATAGGTCGAAGCACTTAACTTCTTGGATCGACAATGCACCCCTCCAATTAATCTATCAATACGGCGAAGTTACAATAAGAATGGGTTGAGAATTCGGTAGGTCCAACGAGTATAGAATAAAACTAGTTGGTAGGTCGCAACCCTGCCCTCATCGTTGTAATGCTTTGAGTTGTGACGGAATCACGCGCATGAATTAATGAGGGTTGTGTATTTATTCACCAGAGCGATTTATGGTGCCGCATTATGTGATGTAACAACTCGAGTCGTTCCGCAGGTACTCAGTAAACTATGGTTCAGGACAGGACAATGGAGAGTTATATAAGAAGCCTTAGAGGGTTTATTACACATGTACCGCTGCCCGAGTATTCCTTCTCTGACTTCCTCATACACTTCTGTACAGTCAAAGTTGAGCAGTTTATAGTTGAACAAGCGCCTTCGGCTCTTGGGCCCACAATCAGAAAAGCACGTTTTATTTCCGCGTTAAGTCCATACATATGTTTTGCCAAAGTTAGGTAGTAAAGAGTATCACATTGTACTTTTGCTCCCAGAAAACATCCTCCTTTAGCTTTCTCCCTCAGCGACATATAAAATGTATAGTGACTATGTATCCAACGACTTGGCCAAAGGTTGTGAGGCTGTATACAATGAACAAACTGCATACCGAATTCGAAATAGTGAGCGCAAATAGGAGTTAAAGACGATCTATGGTCTCATGATAAAAAGATTATGTAATAGTGTCAAGATATATATATATATAAGTCCAAAAGAAGTGTGTGGTAATTAATGAGGTAATGAACTTATGATCATGAAGAGGTCGGATATAAATCCACATAGTAGCGGGAGGCTGTAATTTAGTACATATGCATCCTCCCTAGACAGGCCCTCTACTCCGCAAACTGGTTGCGGAGTATAGGGCCTGCCTAGGGAGGATGGTACATATGTGATGGTAGTATGTTCTATTTTTGTTGTTGTTCCTGTATTCTTTTCTTTTCTTTTCTATTCTTCTTCTTGTTCTGCAAGTTAGGAGGTGATCAAACTCCAATAATGGTATGGATATTTTATAAGGCAACGCATGAAACACGTCGTTAAACGACAATTGCGTTTTTTGATAACTATTGATGTAATTTAATGACTTGGCCTTTAAATGAATAAAAAAAGAAAGAAAAAAGATGAGATACTCGAATTACCCGGACCCTTCCATTCCCTTTTAAAGCTGTATTCAACCATGGAGAGTTTTAATAATAATACAATATCTCTCTTTTACATAACTCATTGTCCTGATTAATTCAGCCTTAGGTACTTGGTAGTGTGGGGATATAGTAACTAATTACTTCTAGTGGGTATAAGTATAATTATCAATAATTAGCCAATTAATCTAATCGAGATTTATCAATTTACCTAATTCACATTTCATTTCCCTGCTCTGCTAACTAATCCGCTTACCGGTCATTCACTCTTCATTATCGCCCAATGACAGTCATTCACTCAGAATATATGTCGACCCATATGTACATCCATACAACGGAGCTGAACCTCAGCCAATCCAATTATTCTTATTAGAATCATAGAACCACAATCATTCCAATATATTGTGCCTGTGTATACCGTTGTTCATTTTTAGTGTCCCATGCTGTGTGGTCCGCCAGGCCCTAGGCTTATATTAAAGTTTTATGACTCAATGTGTTCAATGTCGCCCTTAAATCCCTCCCCTCCTTGTTATAGTATTGGTCGAAATTGTAAAAGGATACCCAGATTGAATCGCCATATAGGATATATTGGACGCCTGGGACATCCTTATGTATTAAGGTATAAAAAAACATATTTTGGCGCTTAATCTGAGTAGGCTACGTTAGGCATTCTCAGCTAATTAATCCTAGGCCGTAAGATGTCTTTAGAGGTATGGTGTGCATCAATATACATCCCTTCCCTGTTGATGAGATCTTGGGTGTATAAATTGCACTGAAGTGTGTCAGAAAAAGCTTGAAGATTTTCTCAACACATTTTGAATACAGAAGTTGTTATGTTTTTCACACCTCAGTCTTGGTACCATATGGTAGTATAGCTATATCGCGTGGATGAAATATTCTATTCTATATTGCTGCTGTGTCTATATTGCTCTGAGCTTAGAGTAAGCTCTTACAGTAATACATGTATTCGCTGATAGAGATTTAAATATTGGTGTTATTCCATTATCAGAGCACATGAATGATCTATCAAAAAAAATTAAGGCGAAGTGAACAAAAGAAACCACCTCAAACTGCACTATACATGCTTTGCATATATTGTGGTGCCCAGCACTTTTCTCCCTTTCTGGTGAAGGTGTTCTGCTGGTTGTTATGTCTGTACACAGAGCCCCTTGAACTGTTAAGTGGCGCTGGGCAGTCTGTACTATCTCCATTATAGATAATGAAAATAAACACACTCCCAAGTGAAGCAGTCTGACCGAACCCTTAATGATGCTTGGAATGCTGCATGAGAGATACCTTGAGTCCTAGGCCACAAACTTTACTTCACTTGGAACCAAAATGTTTCTTTCTGCCAATATGCATTCAGCAGCATTTGTACATGGCAATAATTATGGAGTTCTAACATAAATCTACCAGCACAATTCTAGTTGCTTGGTCTAACGATTTCCTCTCTGATTTGGTGAATTATCCAGCAATTTGACTCTAGTTCAGTATATTTTTTGCGGGGAACTATTTCAACCATTGTGGTGGATCTAGGACAAATTGGTTAATATAACCTCAGATTTTTGTTCTAATACTCCGAGGTTTTCCTTATGAAACATGATTGCCCTTGGCCTGAAGACCATCATCAGACCACCACTCCACAATCGTTGCGGAAACCAAGACAGGTTGCAATCGGTAGTCTGCAAAACCAACTTCCCAAACCAAACACCACTTAGTTAATTATCTCTGGTTTGTTTGGAAAGCCAAATGCTGACTTAATGAGGCTGGACTATTGCCACGATATACATGGCGCATTTCTAACTCGCAAGAATGTATATGGGCTGTCTTATACTGCTGATTTAGCAACTATTTCGCAGTTTTGATTGTCGAGTCCTTTCTTCGTGATGTGTTATTTTCATGAGAGCCCTAGATCATATTCAAATGTCATAATGAATTCTTTATCCTTGGTGTTTTGCATCAATATTGCATGCGTAGATGTCGATTGACTATGCTAGGTTAGCAAACTCTGGTGTCGATGTTCCGTTGTTCGATTGGTATAGAGTTGCATTACATTACTTTTAGTTTAACAAAAGGTTTGCTTGGCATGCTTGGAGACCCATGCATGTATATCCTGTTTCACATTTCATGAACATTGCAGTATCACACACGCAATACTAAATATGTGGTAATTTAAGAATATATATTTTAATATCTTGGAAAGGTTATATTATGGTTTGTGATTTATCTCGCATTCTGTATCTAGTCGTGTACCATTTTGCCATTTATTCTTTCTCCGCTAAACAATATTTCTGAAATTATATAATGTGGCGATTGCGCATAGTCTGTTAATATGATTTGCAGTTCATTTTTATCAAACTCAGCATTTTCTGTTGTTGCCAGTTGACTAATTTGGTATTCTGTAGTGTAGTGTGTGTGTGGCGGGTATTTGTAAGCTCTGTCCCGGTGATCCTTTTGTATGTACACACATTGATGCGTTCCCACCCTGCGGCCGGACCTATTTGGATAACTATCAAGTATTAAAGCTACCGATTCCACTCTTGGGCAACAAATCAATGAGAAGTTGGGTGCATATAAACAAGTTAACCAACCTGTGCAAGGTTTCCCATCGTCTTCCTTGATTGCATAATATCCTGAAATGCGAAGTTTTATAAACGTAACAAGTGCCTTCGGCACTTGGATTGTAGAGGCAGTTGTGTTTCTACTTCTTATAGGAATCCAACAATTTACTGGATGTTTATTTTAATTTGGAGATATTAATTTGATTGCCAAAAATTGCTTAAATCACAGGGGGCCTACGTCTGGGTAGTAGGCCTAAGGTGTAGAAGGCAGAGAGAGGGAGGGACAGAGAGAGAGGAGGAGGAGAAGAGAGGGAGAGGAGAGAGGAGGATGACTGATATAATAGGGTTTCATGGAAACAAATTTGCACTCCCCCCCCCCCCCCCACACACACACACCTATACATCTATCAATTTTCCTTCTCCTCCCCCTCCCTGACTACCTCCCTTGCTCTCCCTCCCCTTTAATTCCCCCTCCTTAATAATAATAATAATAATGAGTAATGTGTGGATTATTATTAATAATGAGTAATGTGTGGACAGACATTCTTTCATAAAAAAAAATCGTAAAAAAAAGTTGGTCGTAAAAAGTTAGTCGAAAAAAAGTTGGTCATTAAAAAAGTTGGGTCGTAAAAAAAAGTTGGGTAGTAAAAAAAGTTGGTCGTAAAAAGTTAGTCGAAAAAAAGTTGGTCATTAAAAAAGTTGGGTCGTAAAAAAAGTTGGGTAGTAAAAAAAGTTGGCAGGTCGTAAAAAAGTTGGGTCGAAAAAAAAATATGGTCGTAAAAATAGTAAGTCGAAAAAAAGTTGGTCGTAAAAAAAAGTTGGTCGAAATAAAGTTGGTCGGAAAAAAATGTTTCAGAAAAAAGTTGGTTGAAAATAAAGTTGGTCACCCCCCTTCACCTCTTCAGCCCCCCCCCCTCCCCCCACTGCCCCCCCCCCCCAGGTGAAATGGTGCATCCTAGGGTCATTTTCACATCATATTCCAGCTATTGGAAGGCATACTGACTATCTCCGAATTTGTGGGGGAGGACGTCGTCCTGCAAGAAATCTTTGAATTTGTTAAAGAATCTATTTATATATAAAATATAAGTGAGAAAAAAAGAATTTCCATGGGAACATACTTCATTCAAATTTGTAGTCCATCCCATATCCCCCCCCCCCAGGGAATTAGTGAAATGGTGCATTCGGTGCACACTGAACCTACCCGAATGCAACCACTAAAGGTCTGGGTAGTGAGTTACGTAATCCTCTAAACGGTGTGACGTCATAGGTTGTTTACAAACACTCTCGCCACTCTCGCACTCCCGGGAGTGGAGGGTTCACCGAGCCGTAACGAATCTCGTATGCTGCGAGTTTCCACGAGTACGCAAAACTCGAGGAAAGGACGATTTCATTGTATAGGCTACCAAGACGTAAATTCTGCCTTCGGGACGATGGTTTCATTTATAATCTTTTAAATAATCTAACTTTTCTCTTGAATGTATCGATTGTATTCCTTACCAAATTGTTAAGTGTAAGCAGTCTGTGGGCCAAGAGAGTTCGAGACGCTTTTTTTATTCCCAGATATTTACTTGATGCTAATCAAGGACCTGGGACCAAGATCGAATTCTTGCATTTTAATATGGCAACCCATTCTAGGGAGAAATTGCTCTTCATTTACCTTCCTATTGCATTCATATGGTTTTTTTCTCCCATAATTGTCGGCATAATTATCGAATTAACTTGTGTATGATTTTAACATCATTCAGTATTATTGAAAAATGATGTGAAAAGGTATGTAGTAGTGCTTTATGAATAGCGATTGAAAAGGTTTGAGCAAAGATGCTGACCTGGAAATTATGCCATTATTCGAGTCAGTGTATACTTCGCATGAATGCCACTCAGTTT
Organism: Sthenelais limicola; assembly: GCA_942159475.1. NCBI lineage: Eukaryota > Metazoa > Annelida > Polychaeta > Phyllodocida > Sigalionidae > Sthenelais > Sthenelais limicola. The sequence goes on along the minus strand of OW804100.1, from coordinate 54,459,490 downwards.
AAACGTTAACTAGTTTAGGTATGCCTGAAATGACTTGCTTGGAAATACTGGCCTATTATCATTGCTTCATGGATTACTGTATGTAATCATGGTATGTACATAAGTCATTTGAGGGCAACGTTACTGCAGAGACTTGTCTTACTATTTTGTCATGGGATTCAATGAATTGCTTCAGTTTCATTCTTTTATTTTAATTCTTGTCTCTCTCCAGGCCTAGAGGGGAATAGAGTTTTGCTCTTATCCCCTCTTGTTCTAGTTTGAGAAAAAACAATTTGTTGTACGGGTATGGTAAACTTCGCTCCGTCTACCTAATATATCCGTTTCATTCTTTGTGAATTATGGAAATATTGTGTGTATGTTTTCTTAAAATATTTCTTTTGTGCCTTCAAAAGTAGTTCCCAGCATGGTTCAGGTTGCCCGATTAACAAACACAATTCTCTTGAAAATTTGAGGATAGACTATGATTAGGCAGGCTAATGGACTGTGCATGAAAGGCTAGGAACTAATTATTTCAGACATCACCAAGCACCTCATCCGATGAGTCTTCACCGTCTTATCGGGGATCAGAAAGAAGAATTCGGGGAATTCAAATGATTGCCTGCATTCACCTGTTGTTGGAGTTGTTAGAAGATCCTGCTTCAAACATGCTCGTTTAAATCAGGTTCAGTAAAGCATCCTCGCCTTGTCGTAGCCAGTATTTATTACCAGTCCTTCCAGGGATGGTTGACAATAGGCCTCCTGAACTGGGGATGAATGACAATCAAGTGGTAGTCAGTCTGAATGTGCATGGTTTCTGTTGTGGAATAGCGTTTTCATGTAATGGATTTCATGTTTACCGTCTTCCATCCAGGTTTGCCAACTTATAGGCTCCACTCATTTAAATGCCTCTGGCTAATATGTAGAGATGTTCTCTGTATACATGTGTGTATGATGGCATAGGAGTAGGGAAACCGAACCAAATAACATGGAAGACTTATGTTAGATAGTAAAGGAACTACCGTATTCAGTCTAGGCTCAGAGCCTATCAGATAACAATAGTATGTCAGTGACTGGACGCCTACTGCGCTAATAGCTTTCCTGGCCTGAAGTAGGGACCCTTATGGGATTTTAATTGCATTTTGCGATTTGGAGCGGGAGGCTTTCCCTCCGTTTGGAGTCTATATAGTCTCTCTAGACTATGTATATATGTTCCTTTTAAGTAGCACCCGCCAAATCACGAAATTCTATACAGTGCATTAAATCTGATTAAGTCTGATCCTGGGTAAGGCCATAAAGTGCCTTTCTGTCTCTTTTTCTCTGTCTCCCTTCTTCGCTATTATATCTCTATATCCTCGGTAAGCTCATAAACTGCCTCCCTCTCAGCTCTCCCGCCCTTGATGTAACCTTCAATGTGTTGATAAGGGGGTAAAGCAACCAATCTCACTCACTCATTAAATCAACGAGACTAGGGGAAGTCAAGTAAAATAAATATTTTGGTATTTCCGCAATTAGAGTCTATGTTGCAGTGGTGAATCCTGATATCCCAAAATAACAATTGCAGATATAGCAACCTTTGAAAAGCCTGGAAACACATTCCCATAGCTGTTTAATTTATTTCAAAGTTCATATCCTCAGTGTGTGTACTCTGTCATGATTATAATGGCAGGTGCATATCCTTATAGCCCACTCTTTCACGCATTATGCCGAAGGCTATTCAGTCCTGTCTAACTCTACACTAGTCGAAACATTGTGAAATTGCTTTTATGAAAATAATGATGAATTAATATTTCCTTATTGATTTTAGAACATATCCATGTCATAGCCAAGAAAACACTATGGCAGGGCTACTTGTTCATCGACTATTCTATTGAATTTTCGTACGTGGCTTTTGAAAAGTACAACCAGTTGTATTTGCCGAAAACCTATCAAATGATATCTTTACGATCAGTAGAGTTCTTTGTATTCCTGGCTTTACGGTACTATCCGTCGTTCCGTGATCACAACAAAAACAATTCAATTCCTATCACGCATGTTGCAATTCAGGTAGATTCATCATTAAATTTTAAATTCAGAGATTACAAAGCTCTTGACTATTGTTTCCATTCAGTATGAAATACCGAGATCTATACTAGAAGCCAGGAGGACTGCATGGAGATTGAGCAAAGCGATTATATATAACCAACTCTGTGATAGTATGCACTTTGGTGGTTCTTGAACTTTGCTCCAGTCGTCAATTCTCTCTCGACCCAGACTGGAAATTATAGGATTACAAGTTAAAGGACTTGGGGAACTTTTAGTTAGATCATGCGAACATTCGCTTAAAATATTCAATCATACAATGGATTGTTACAATGTCAGTCATTAGTAGTAATGTTCCAATGAATGGTATAAAAAATTCCTATTACTTCAGTTACCGTGGGCCCTATAATTAAATTTCCATTTTACAGTTAATATTTTCAGTTTGCCAAAGACTCTTGCACGTGTCTTGAAAACTTGTTTGATCTTTTTTTGATCTCAGCTCAACTGTCTTGGACATGTTTGTACTATTATAGTTCTCACACACTGATTCCCAAATGAGAACCGAGGTCTTCAAATCGTCATGAGGTTGAAAGGGGATATTTCGTTGATTCGATCTTACTTTAAACACCTTCTGAGAAGTCTAATGATGATGATGCGATTATATGGTTGACATGTCAACCATTATGAATAGAAAGTAAAGTTGGACTGACTTCAAATATTTAGATTGTGGAGTTAACTATTTTACTACTATACATGTCGGGCCATTTAGATCAAAGACAAGATTAGGGCTGTATCTTGATTCCTTGGTTCCAATCCACGAATGTAATTTACGTCTGAATTGGAGTAGTATGGCAATACCAGTAGTGTTTTGCCGCCACGGACAGAATCGATGTATTCTCTCTTTCACCTGGCAGCCATTGGCTATGTGGTGAACTACCTGTATTTATTCTTGACCCCATACAAAGATCAAGGTCAACTACAGGTCAAACGTTACCGCATTCACGGTTCAGTGACGCTGAACGATTCGACGTAGGAGTTGTCAGACTTGGTGGTGGAAACTCACGAACTATCCTAGTATAAAGAGTTCATATTTTGGACACAATAGATTGACATAACGTACCTCAAACAGGTTTCTTCTTTCTGCAAAATTCCTATTATGGGTTACCTTCGGCAAGATCCCTGAAGTGACCAATATCGGAGTGGATCTTGTGGTCTGGTTTCTGAACTGTGTCTTAACCCTTTGCGTCTGGTGTGAAGGAAGTGGATTAGTGCCACTCAAGTACAGGGTTAAATAGATGTCAACGTCTTGAAGAGGAGGGCTAACCATGCCTATGTTTGTTAAAGGGTTCTAGGGTTCGGAGGGGTTAACGGGGAAGCTTCTAAGGCGTGATTGGCAATTAGGGTATGAACATGAGTCATACGCGATAGTCGTGTGTTAGTCTAAGACGTGGGCATATGGACAATACTAAGAGCTACCACAGGTTTGCTTGGGTAGTGCTTATTTGTCGAGGGTTGTAAGAGTGACCAAGAGAGTGGGTGGGGTGCCCGAGGGCCTGTCAGACCCTTTGTAATTATGGGAACTAGTCCTGACAGACCGATTGTTGTGCTGTTTCCGGGGCAAAGGCCCCTTCTCTAAGAATGCCCTAATGTTATTTTCTGTTATCTGAAAATCGCTGAGAATAGAACAATTTTGACCCAGTGTCTGCATCTTTGCTATTGCTTTGTTTCTTCTTGATCGGTATGATATACTGGGAAGAATTCCCTTTTTTTAATTATTCTATTATTTTGTGTACAGCCATTTATTTCTGACCATGCGCTAAGTTGTTCTAGGTTTGATGTATTTTTCGTGACGATGCTTGTTCTGCCCCGCCCTTGCTTTTGTCTTATTTTTATCCACTGCATGCTACTGCATGTTACCCTACCCGCAACTACTGCATGTTACCCAACCCACAAGAAAACCTCTCCATGGTCGGCCTTTCTATATCGGCCTTCATGTTATGTATTGCGCCGTGAAAATATGTCTACAGTCTGTGCCGGACTAAGTACTGCTATCTTCCCTGTAACAACTTAGGAATCAGAATTAAAGCTAATTAATTAAGTAATCTTGAATGTACCTTTCTTCAAATATCTGTTTATGTTGGAATGCTTCTATAAATAATTAAATCTATTTCATGGAAATAAATGAAACTTGAATCTGGATTCATTTAACCCTCCCTTCCTTTGATGTATTCGACTTTGGGGATGGCCCCCCCCCCATGCTTGCACTTGTTTATCCCCTTCCCCTCTTACTATATCCTCTCCTTTCCAACGGTTTACCTCCCTGGTTTCTCCAATCTTACTTGTTACCCCTTGAAACTACGCCACAGGCACCAGCTCAAAATATTTGTAATTAAAGAAAAGCTGTCCCCACAAAAATTTACTCCATTTCTGTCTCCTATGCCAATTTCCTATACTCCTTTCCCGCTTCTCCAGCTGTTGAAAGATGACATGAGGTGGTTGCCAAGGTAAACAAACATTTTGGCTGACAGTCAAATGCGATGGAAAAAAGGGGGAGGAGAGTTGCCTAGTCCCAGCCTTGGACACTTAGTATTTTTGCTGGTGGAAAAGGTACGGTTACGTTTGCCTTGTGGGCAGGGGAAATATGGTTGGGTATACCGAAGCAACACGTATACGTTCATTAGTAGAAACACGTACGTAACATTGATTCCATCAGTTATTCAAGAATAGTGTAGTGGGCATTGCGATTTGCACTATGAATGTATTCATGTATATTTGTATTCTGGACACTTATTGACTTGATTGTGAATGTTCAGGATATCCCTTTAGTTTGTATTAACCCAATTCTTTTAGAACGCCCCATATTCTCAAAAAGTCTCTTGCTAATAATCCAGGTACCTCCACTATTTTCCATAATTAAGAGCCAAGATTATGGTGACTGTTCTTTCTAATACTCCAATTTGAATTAGCTGTACACTAGCTCTGATCTGTGGTAATGTGATATTTAATGGGAACACTACATCTAAGCTTATAATAATGAATCTCCCAATGTACTCGCTGATGAAATATGTTTGTCCTTTCTCTCAATAATTATAGTTATGTAAAATGTATTTTGAACTACATTTTGCGAATGTGCCTTGTCTTAGGAACAAGTCCACGATAGGTTTATCCAGAACTTAGAAATCCAGATTATAAAATTCTAAGCTTATAAAGCATTTTTCATGTCTTAGCTATGACCCCATGTTTCGATATATACTTCTTGTAATATGTTAATCTATATGACCATAGGGTGTGCATGTATATGACAATCTACGCTTAGAAGATATATTGCAACGAGGGAGGTCGATCGTAGGTCATCCAGGGCCAAGAAGCCAAATGTTAGTAACGAGGTCCTTGGAAATTTCTCATTCCCCTGCATCCCTGTTGTCCCATTTCTTCTTATAGCTTCTTATCCTATTGTCTCAGTCTAGACCATGACCTTGCAAGACTTGTGCTGAGAAGCGATATATCTTGAATCTGATATGTTAAATCACCAATACCAGTTTAATACTAGGTTTAGTTGTAAGAGAAACGTAAGAATTCCTTTTATTATATTTTACTCGAATAATGGACAGTAGCCAGTGATTTAGGAATTACTACAATTTTGCACAGGCATTTTGTGCTTCTTAAAATGCCATTTTCTGTCATTACCCTTTTTTACATCTTAAAGATGTTATTTTAAGTTACTGACATTCCATCATTATCTGAACGCTTCTTTAGGCAGCTAAAAGACTAATGGTGATTATAGTTTTCATTAAAGTTTTTTGTCGTATTTCCTAAGTCCTCGGGGAAGTCCGTCCTTTATTCTGTCCAGATTGCTTATTCTTCTTTTCCCCATTAACTAAACATTTATTCAACCTTGCATAGAATTCATCTATCAGGACACAGACCTGTGTGAATGTAATTATCTGATTTTGTATTTCTACCCAAAACAGTGCAGAGTTGTGCATAACTTCGCTCATGTTTATAAACAATTGTGCACAAATATGGCGACGTAACAGATTTGGTCCAGCAAATGGGACCCGATTCTTATCAATAACTTTGACCTTATTGACCTTGACCCCAAGCTAGGTGTCACATACGCTCACCATATGCATTTCTTATGTAGAGAGAAACAAAAGGATTCGTTCTTTACAATCATTCTATTCAATATTTCTGCTTCTCGCATAGTTCATCATCTGATGCATTACTGTCCCCTGGCAACAATAGCCCTCAGCCAATCGTCTCTTTGTAATCGGGTCACATGGGTTTTCATGACGTAAACTAGGACATACCTTTGAGCAATGCTAGTACATCCCTTCGGCGCTCGTTTTTGAGATCGACTTCACTGCACGTCAGTGATTAATCACGAATGATTATAAAATTGTGACCATTGAAACAATCTGTGCTCAAGTTTTATGCTTGGAATATTGCCTCTTTTTAAGATGGGATAGTGAACACTCGCGATTTAGTCTTTCCAGCCTACGTTTTACCTTGATAAAATTGCTGCGCTTCTGTCTGCAGCATTATTTTCATACATTACTCATTGGCCGAAGGAATTACTTCTTTAACGATTTTGTTCATCCATGGTTAAATAATTGTGATGGATTCATATAATTTGAAGATAGGATATGCACCCACAGAATCCACATATGTGATGCCATCGGTATACCTGTGTACATTTTCCTATCAACATATAATTTGAAAGACATGACAACTTTGCAGTGATTGCATGAATAATCTGAATGTTAATTAAAGGAATTCTTGGTAAACTCGTTCCTCTAGTCTCAGTATTGGTGCCAGGATACCGCAGTATTTCAGCAGTAACTCAGAATATGTCATCCTATCATATAGATTTTTACATTAATTTACATACTCTTTCCACATCAGCCAATAAATATTAACTCAGGTAACATCGCCTAGGTGTGAAATAATAGTTTTATGACTCCATTAATGCATAGCATTGACCTGGATGAAATATTTTTATATCTGCCTCCAGTTATGACCTTGTGATACACAACTTTTATGACTTTGAACTCGTTTCAAATTTAAAACAAACATTGCTATTCTAGACTGTAAATCTATCACTATAAATCTGATAAAGAACTTCACTTAAAATATAGCGATTGCTTACTGTGTTTTCCTCATGCAGGGTCACAATGCGTATGATGGTGATACACCCGAGGTTATAAGGACCCTTGTCTAGTTGTTATAAAAAAACTCATAATATTACTCCGATTCGACAATTATGGGTAAAATACGAAATGTGATACCATTGGACCGTCCATCCTTTGTGTATTGAAGCCTGGTCCTATATTTGGATGTGAAGTTCTGACTTAAAGGCAAGCAACTGGGGTGGAAATCCTGGTATATATGATTTTTTAACAGTGTATACATATGTTTGCTATACATTGTTCTTTCAGGACAGAGGCAAACAGAAATTGATTACACAATTCTTATAAATTATCCCAGGAGTTAGCTTTCCGCGTAGTTCTGCTTTAGTAATTGACGCCAAAATATACAGTATTTACTATGTATCATCCTATAATCAAAGTACCTGTTGCTAAGTAGCAATCAACACTTGAGTGAACTCTTGCCCTTTTCTTGGCTAAAATCAATAATAATTAGGATCCCACCAGTTTATCATTCCATTCCCTCCGGTTCCAAATTTGTCATTGGGCTTATTTTCTGAATCTGCCGCCAATGATCGATATCTTTATTTCTTTTGAAAACCTGCCAAAGAAAGGATCTCCTTTGCGTTATGGTCTGTCTGTGCCGAGTTATAAACGAGCATATTCTCCATAATGCATTCTTCTATGCATACTTATATGGATTACGATGGCTCACATTCAATGAGCTGCCCTGGATCCCCATATCTCACCCTCCTAACTACTCGTCCTTTCACTCACCCTTCCTCACCCTATCGCTGTCGGATTATTTGGTACATCTTGTGGTAACCACGAAGTGTGCGGCGGTGTAAGTGACAAAATGATCACTGATGGGCTAACAAACTGGTGGTTATGAAAAGGGTAATTTGTCTGCGTTTATATTGCCGCTTGCTTGTGGTTTGGGACCTAATAGCGTCCATAAAGGCAGTCTCAAAGGGACCATGAGGGTCTACTGTCAACCCTCATAGAATAGGATCCTTTAGCCTCCGGTCTATCATTAACTTTTGTACGAGCTTCTCAGCCTATAGGTTAAAGTAGGTTCTTTCCCCAGATCAGGTGTCTATAAATGTTATCTTTTTATTTCAGTGACTGACGTAAATGTATCCCATGCGATCTATCAGATGTGATACAAAAGGGGTTTCATGCCAATTAACGTCCTATCGGTTTCTATACTTCAACTTACGCCGAACCTGTATTCCCCGTTCACTCAAGCCGTAGCTAGCCGTTCCTTCTGGGGAGTTGAGAAGCGATTTTCAAACTCTCCTCAATTATCCTCTGGTCACTGTTCATTGAAATTCCCAAGGAAAAGGGCCGATGTTCTTGATTGTTCCCTTGGCAGATTGATTGATCCACATTTTTATTTCATTCCCAATCGGACCATCTGACTAATACTTCAGATATCGTTCGTAGGCCGTAAATATTTGATGGAAATGATGCAGTTGAGACGGCCTTGCAATCCCTATCTATTGATTTAATAATGATTTTTTTTATTATTATTTTATGAATTCTGAATAGCAGGGAAAATAATTACCGGTATATAGATTAATAGATACCAAATCACAACATTAACAAATAACAAATAAATCATACTTATTATGTCATCTGTATGGTTTTATATGCACGATTTCTATTATAAATATAGATAATCTGATATCAGGAGACCTTATAGGAGGAGCTAGGATATAAATGTAATACATGCGCAGGTCTTGTAGCCATCGTCCCTAAAAGATTCTTAAACCAGGGCGGTACTTAGCAGCATGCTTTTAAATTACTGTTTTTTGGGTATCAGCACCAGCTAAGAGGGTTAGTGAAATGGAAGAGGCAAGATGTTTAGTGATCCACTGGCCTTCACGACCCCATCTCTGGCTCCAAGATAAGATAGAAGGGACTTAACAGAGATAAACATTCTCTGGCTGCGGGGCTCATCTCACTTCATGCCATGGAGCCAAAACTTAAGTCCGGTCAGAAAATGAGAGATCAGTGCTAGTGTATCAATTGATTGTCTGCAATCATGCTATCTATGTTTTCAATGTCAATTCCATTCCAATTTACCCCTGGAGTGATTTTATTTAGATTCTGTAATATTGGCGCATTCTTCTACGTGTTGCAAATGGTCGTTGGAAATCTGTAGTCCAAGTCCAAGGTGTGCAATTAAGACATTGCTCTCCTGTAACCTTACATCTTTGATTTGTTATGCAATTTTCGCTAGCCATCTGTTAAATGTAGTGCAAGCTGGGCTGCTGTTCTTCCTCCATTATTCAGTTTACTCGAGTGAATAACTGAAGAAGGTCCGGTCGTATCTTGGCCCCATCACTTCGCCTCTATCTAAAACCCAGTCTCATCTTTTACCTGTGGACGATAAGAGTGATGGAGTATGTGTGGTCTCTCCCTTATCCTGGCCTTGCATAACCCTGATCACACTTACTCAATTTAAGACAAAAATAAACAGACATGTAACTGAAGTGGATGGAAAACTGCGTATCTATGGATATCAGAGAACGTGTGATAAGAACAGACAGGGTCAACTTTGGGTACGGTCTAGAAAAACCTACTGCTCCCAAGATGGTGTGTGTGGATTGGCATCCTCTCTTGAATCCTTCAATTATAATGTTTGTTATTAAATTCACTATAATTATATTAAAATGTGTATTACAAGCGTTGTGTCTACATATGTTTCTTTTCTCTTTTAGGTGAGTGACTGTTTCGATATGAATGCTGCCTGCATTCCCCATCTGCCGATTTCTGATGAGTGAGCTGATTATGTATGTAACCACGCGCATTTAAATCTAAATATCAATAGATAGACAGAATTGTCTTTTGGGCATAACAATGACCTTTTATATCATCATTCTCACATTTATTGTGTTATAGAAACAAAGTGTATATGTGTGGAATCCTTTCTAAGTATCCTTACCATGCGCTCCGTTATCTTTACCTTTAAACAGATGACAACCTATCTGAAATATTCTGACTACAAGTCTTTATGGCATGAATTATGGATGTTAATTAGTGAGCGACATTATTTTTGTTAAAATGTGGGTTCATCCTAGTTGACGAAGTTTTTGTGTCATGGAGTCAAGCTCCGGTTAGAAATATCATTGGAAGTAACAAAACATCCTGTTTTCAATTAACCTCGACAAATTGGTAAAGTTTTTGCCAGGCATCGAACATTTAAGTTATTATAGTGTAGGGAAAGAAAATCATATACAGCTAGGAAAATATTTTTGAGCAAAAACTTCCAGTATGATTGGTATCAATAATTCCTTTATTTGCATTTGTTTTTAAAATCTGTTTCCAATTACACATGTATGTATACACGAGAATCTATCCAACAAATCGTTACCAATATTGCAATTAGAGATAAATGTTCCACCGTATTCACAAAACTTACATTCCGAATTCATGACTTGTTTCTTTTTGTGATTGTACTGTTTTATTTGTGTTGTGAAAATCTTTAAGTCGATGGTCATGGTTCGCCTGGCCATCAAATCAAGTATGGTATTCACCGCAGGGCCATTTTGTCCGAAGTTACTATACAAATACACCTAACAAAGGGCGTTCAATGCAAACAATAGCCAGACCATTTAAATCCAAACAACAATATGCGTGGTTACCTTTGTATTGCACCCAACCAGTCAATAATGAGGCTTATCCATCATAACCTGTTTGTTCAAAATTATTAAGGGACAGTTTTGGTGATTTCAACCGCCTACAACTCATCCTATCAGGTTTAGGACAAGTAGTATGTAATATGCAAGGAAGCTCCTTGGGTGTACTCCTAGTCCTACTTTTGATTTCTGAAATGAGAATTTCCTCGAAATCAAGACCTAGGTATAAGCTTAGAGTAATAGAAACTCTGAAGTGTAAGCTTCTGTGATCCTTCCCTACCTTAGTTCTCCCGCAGTATATATACCCTCTTTGAGTTCCTCTAAACTCAAGCGACCTCGCCCTCCCCTGAGACTCGAGTCACTCTAGATGACTTCTGTTGGCATGCTCTTCAGATGCCACCCTGAAACATGGCCCTAAACCTTCATTTGCTGCCAAGATATTTCATGCTCTGCTTTATATATCTTGCAAAAAATTCTTGGTTATTAACATAGCTTTTACCAGATTAAAATGCGGCGCTGCAGAATCCATACATTTTAAAGGAATAATTGTCTTAAAATTTTCCTTGAAAGTTTTGGAAATTCCTTAGCTTTTATAAATGGAGATGGGACAAGAACACCTAAGTGTAATGTTTTAAAGCAATCTAAAGGATTAACACAAATACATTGGCTTGCTTGTTCTATAAGGTTCTTAAAGGAATTAGAATTGGGAAATTTAGTATAAAAGAAGTCAGGATCCCTGTATAGCGAGGTCATAAAGAATCACAAGGAGAGGATAAGGGAGGCGATATTCTTTATTCATTCTGTGGACCAAAATATGAAAAGCTCTAGATAGCAATTTCCAGGACACTAAATCATGTCACGATACCAATCCCCAAGACATTAATTTAGAAAGTATTCTGAGCAGTAGGCCAGCGTCCAATTGTAAGGTGAAAGATACCAGCTGACGCCTGAGTAACGAGTCTGGGATTGAAAGCTTTACACAAATGTGCAACTGTGAGTGTGCCCTCTGTTGCCCCCATAAATAAACCCCAGTTAAGACTTATTTCAATAGTAAGTCAACATTGGTATCTGACTCTGTGAAGCCACGTGGCCCATGCTTTCTAGTTATCTACATCCCAATAACAAACAAAAATAAATAGTTTAGACCTGTAACCACGTCTGCTGATTCCAGGCCTGTCCACCAAAAGCCTGAAGACACTCTGATGGATAAGCTGGTAAAGTAGATAGATTTGGAACGCAATTTATTAGGAGCACCACCCATGCTCTTAAGCTAAAGTGGAATGGGGAAATCCGGTGCAGGGGATTTGTTGATGACTTTCAGACAGGACCAAGACCTGGTGCCACAAGGATATACTATGTGTGTGTGTCTCCTAGATACTGCTACATTGGTGACAGCTTTATTTTAACTCTTTATGGGGTAAAATGATGGAACTCTGAGTGTAGTTATAATATCATGGATTTAGTGGTTGGATTTAGGCCTTTAGATAATCAGTGACTTAATCTTAATCTACAAACACCCCTAATCACAACACTGCAATGAGTGAAAAGATTTCATCTTGAGAACTCCGTCCATTTGCATGATATCTCACCCAAACTGGTGTGAAAATAAATCTTGCCAAAAAAGATCCAAATCAATGATTGGCATACATATATACAGACGTATGAGACGTTATTATCCATCATCTAACAGCCTGCGGAAATCTGTCTAAAAATGAATGAAAATGCAATGACTACTTCTAATATTAGTCCTGAAGAAGAGCACGCCAGCTCGAAAGCTAGTGAAAAAATAAGATACACCAAAACTATAACTTTGGGAATTATTCCTCACTACTAAAGAAACCAAGATGAAAGAAACCCAGGGATCCCCACTATACAGCGACAACTCCTCCCCACTTCTAATATTGCCATACCTCTCCAATATATGATATACAACTTTTTAAGAGGACACTGTATCATTTTGTGTCTCTTGTAAATATGCTGCCTCATTTGGGAAAGGTTTATCTTGACGATTCAAATCATACTGAAATATATATTAAAGTAACCCCCAATGCATGCATGCACAAGATAGTCACTTTAATTGGTTCTGTTCATATACACATAAGGCATGCACTAGCAACGAGAGTAAATTAAAGCTGTCGTTGGCACTAGGGAACACAATCCGTATGAGCTGAGTTGCTTCTGGTTGCTCATTCTTCTTATTGCTTCCACATAGCAAAAACAACTAAATGCATGGATGTTCTTTAATGTAGAAATTTGATATGCTCAGAGATAGAGAAAACGCCTTTCGTCACGGAAAGCTTTCTTTCGGAGTTTCAGATTGAGACTGCACGAGAATAGGACTAGCTTAATTCTATGCATTAGTGAGAACATACCAGGCCAAGAACTGTTCACATAAGAACATAATGGAACCGAATTTGACATGACAAGGACAAAATGCAATGATTGGACATACCTGCTGCCTTATAAATGGATGTCACTATTCACAGTTGTCCATGATACTAGAATTAAATAAATTTATGCATGAACTTGAACCTGAATAAAGGCTATAAATAAAAGTGATACCATTTTCCTGCTACTTCATGTGCTAGCTCCTTCTGTCGAAATTTAAGGATATTCAGGACTCCATTACCTGCTATATCCCTGCAGTTGATCAGCTCTGTGTACATAATATAATCTAACGAGGAGTCACGACTGCTGAGCGCAATCGTTCCCGTGTCTAGCCCAATAAAGCTGGGTCGTCCTCTTTTCTGTTTATGGCTGCAGGAATGGTCTACAAAGAGCTACATTGTTGTGTTCTAGATGTGATTGCCCCTTGTTTCACATTAAAATATCTGCTCTTATCGACCCTTGGGGAGTTTGAGGCCTGCTTGCAAAATAAAATTTGCTGGTCGACTGGTCTTGAATGCAGTGCATACTCAGCTAACCTTTGCTGACGCAGGGCGTGTTGAAAACTATTCCATGCCTAGAATACCATGCCTAGAATGCAATATACATTTTTTACCATGGTATTTTGACCAATTACAATAAATCACGAGGAATCGTACTGGTTCAATGAAGTGATGAGTCATTGGCAGCCACACGTATCCCAATCGATTGTTTACTACTTGTGGATATTTCTAATCATATATCATGGATGCAAATGGTCCCTGGTCTAACGAATGTACACATACTTATGCACTTTTGCAATTCATAGAGGGTGTCTCGCTTTGTTACTACAAATTATATCCTATTTAACATATATTATATAACATTTTACGGCCATTATGCATTAGTAGCTGTTTATCAGTCTCACCAACACCATATTGCCTACTATTTTATATCTTTTAGTCGCTGATAAAATAGAATTTGAAGAATTTCATGGCATACTGATTTGCTCACCTGTTTATCTTTTCACATTAGTGGTTACTGAATATACAACAAAAATAAATTCACTACAAGTGTTTAGAGGACCTCCAGTCTTAACCATTTAATCATTTACAGGCCAAAGCAGCCTATTCCCAAAGCTCTGGAAAGAGTAAATGGTCAAGTCGCATGTAAGGAGCCCATTACACGTTTCCTCACTTTTGGTCTCGGATACAGTCTCCTCCAGTCTGGTTTTTGTCCGTTCATTCAGTTCATACCTCTACCTCTCCTACCATGTTTTCATCTGTGCTCAAAAACTCCTCCGTTCTCCTGTACACATTCTTTCCGTTTCTCCTCTCCTTTCCCTTTGCCTGTTATGTCCCCAAGTCTCGTTCCTGCCTACTTGCCTTAAGTGTATCTTTCTGTCCTCTACGGATTTCAACATTCTGTCCTCTGAGATAAGTGCACCTGCCGAGCGACTCGACACCTCATCGTTTGGACAGTCTTCACTTGTCAACCTTTTGTCTGCCCTTTTAGACCATACTTCTCGGTCCCTTGTGGATAGCTGTTGGTACCTGTACCGCGGCGAGGTATACGTTCTTGATCAGGCCAATATCGGTTTTGGTCCTTGGTTCCTCATGTCTACATCATTCCCTGTGATAGGCCAGATTACGCTATCACAGAACTACTTCATTGACTCGACGGAAGAACCAATATTATACATTTTCGTCTAGTATGTCCCCATTGTGGATCACTCATGATCAGTAGACGTTGTCAAAACATGCATTGTGTGTATGAACATCAGTACACTGATGATTCATATTGACACTCCTAAAGGAATATTTCTGTTTATAGCTCTTTATCCCGAACATTTCGTCGTCTATTGTTCTATCTTTCTTCTATCTATCCATCAGCTATCTCTCCATACTTGCATACCTGTACCATTTCCATCGATCCCTTTAATTCACCCTTTATTTGGGCTAGTTCTTTTATATAAACACTACTTTTCCAATTGCCCGTTTTCAATGTCAGACCACAGGTTACCACCCTTTTCAATACTTCCCTTATAAACACTAGCTGACTGATCATATATCCAGCTGGTGACATATGTTTATACATAGAATCTGTAAGGATCTATGGTTTATATAACAGATTGCAATTCACATGAGTTAATTAAAGAACACTGACCATGGGGAAATCATATTAAAAATGTCCAAATGACTCTAAATCAACTCTTAAATTCCCAAGATATCTGATATTTATTTTAACATATACTATTTCATGCTTAGCGGGCCTAGTAAAACGCAGACACCATCGCGTTTTGATTTTTAAGGGCTCTTTCTTCTAACGGGGCCATTTCTGTATCCATTTTCTGAACATTATAAGGAATAAAACCTTCTCTTGTTCATTAATGGGAATGATATGTTTTCTTTCGCATTACTATAAAGCTAAATATCTTAATATCTGTGCTGTAAAATTTATTACTATCACTTTGACTAACGGAGGTTGGGCAGACTTCTGCAGCTCTGTTCTTGAACTATTTAATGGCAATAGATAAGTTCAATTAATCTATATTTGCACATGGAACGGAACCACTAGCCTTCTTAATTCATTCTTTCGCCTTGATCAACTGGAACTTGTCCATTCTTCCTCAAAGGTCTTCGTTTACACTGAAATCTAAGTCTATATTAATTTACATGTATGATTGAGCAGACATTTGACACTACAGTAACTATAGATATGAATTATGGTTTCCATTTAATTTTGTAATTGTAACTTGTTCCTGATTGTATTGTATTTTACCAGTCTGTATAGTATCGCTATGGTCGCATGCCATAATAGTTGTGTTAAAACAGTCACATTAGATCGTTTGTGGATGGAACCAATAGGGTGTAGTATCTTCTTGACCGGCTTTCTGACATCAAGTGTCTCTTTTATAGATAATACTATGATAAGATACCAAGCCCAGATCCAGGAATCCTGTCCCAGCTCTCTCTAAGTAATGCGTACCTGATGATCCCTCTTGTAGCAATACTAGTTTTGTGATATGGTTTGAGTCATTTATTCATACTGCAATTTGGGAAAATTGAAAGGGGGGATTTATATCGGTCATGAAAGGAACCTTGAAAAGGGGAATTTATATTGGTCATAAAAGGCCAAATTTTAATTGTCCTACGACAGCATGTGGTTTATGCCTAAATTGATTTACCATACTGATTGGTAATTCGTATGTCATATATTGCTTGCCTTATCATAATTATACAGATATTCTGAATAACCTCCCATCTGCATACCATCTTTTGATTATAGTGAACAATGCAGCGTCAGCCTATGAGCAGCACCTGGCTTAGTGCTGTACTTTATTCCATGATTTGGCCGTGAGCGTACAATATAATCGATATACTTGCCGCTCACAAGGTGGACAATATAAACTCCCTCTATTGTACAGTGACGTCACGACCGTTCAAGACTATGCAGACAACTCAGTTTGATGAAATTAATGCAAATAAAGTTGTTTTAAGTTAAGAATCATGGAATAAAAGCAAGAATAGCACAGTATCGCGTCTTCGGAGGCCTATATTCGCCTCGTATGGCCGAATTTGCTGGTAGTGGACTGTTCGGGGGCTCCTGTTATAGATAAGGGTTCTGTTTGGGCATTGACTGGAAGAGAGCGGGAAAGGGAAGACATCCAAGCAAATGTAGATGCTATGGGCATATTAGATGGGCAGGAAGTAGAAGAGTTGGAGTTATGTGGTGGATATGGAACATTTGATTCAACTAAAAAAATAAATGATTGTTAGATGTGGGTGATACACTGGGTTGTGACTCAACACAAGACGTTTTGCCAGGATTATAAGTGGCACTTATAGTCATCCGAGGATTCATGAGTGCTGACTAAATGAAAGAGTTGGGTAAGAGGGTACCTCAGAGAGGATAGAATCTTTTCTTGCCGCCGCTTTTAATGATTTCTGCTGCCATCTGGAGAGGTGTGTTCTTGTATACAAAACATGAAATGCCACCCACGATTATTCAATCAATTTTGTGGGTAGAGACAAACCCTGTGCATTAGCAAGATTGTTAATGGACATATCAAACACAATATCATTTATAATCACAATAATCTACCACAAGTATTTTGATAAGAGAATCGGTGCGACACTTCTCTCACATTTGTAAGTTCGGTCATTTATCACACACTGGTTCCTTGTGCCTAGCATAGAATCATAGGCACAGTGTATTATTTTCTTTTGTTAAAGACCTTCCCTCTAATTATTTTTTGCACTTCTTGGCGTACTGATAAAGATCTGTATCTGTGCGACACACCCAATTTAATTTTCTTAATGATTTTCCCCTAACCTGTATCTTCATATCAAATGATAACCATAAAAGCGACCTTTTTTTTTACTCAATTTCATAGACAGTTTTATAGCTCATCTGCGACCACCGTAGGGTTAAGCGGTCTTGGGATAGGCAAATATAATGCAAATTAATTTTGACAATATAGATACTCCCTCTGGGGTACAAGCTAGTTCTGCTGCTTAGTTGTATTTGTTCTGTCAATGATTACGACTCCCATATCTACAATGTGTTCCTACCCCACTTAAGTAAATGGAAGCCGGTGGCACCTGTACTCTCATTGGTCTACAAAGGCACGATAAACCTGATATTTATCAGGATAAAATATCAATACCTCCATCTCCAGGTTTAATGGAGAGAGATAAGCCCCACCTGCTCAAGCATATCCAGGATGCCCATGGAAAGATAACAGAGAGCACTGACGTGATTGTCTTTGTCACTACAATTTTATTTTCAGCTTAATCCAGGACCTTATGTTTTTGTTATCATGAATAGGTCTTTATTCCAGGATCCAGGATAAGGCTTGTTTTCTTTCTCGTGCCCCTGGTGTTTATAACGCTCACAAATTATGCGTAGATAAACACACAGACTAACATATATGTATATACGCACGTATTTATACAATTGTACAATATCATCTATAATTTATGTATGTAATGTGTAGGATAATATGATTTGTTTGCTTATTAAATCGCATTAACATGACTTTGTTGTGTGTCATGTCATGGTGGCTTGGACCAGAAGGCACGAAAAGACAGCATCAGAACGGAAGATACTAGGCGACATTAGCTTTAGAACTAGTGCAAGTGGGCAATGAAATGCGTTTCCTAAAGGAAAAATATGAGACTGTATGATTTGAAATAGAATTTAGAGGAACTGTACATTTTAAGTGACCATAGGCTGCTGAACTCATGTAATATTAGCCTAGGGAGTTAATGCAATGCTTTTCATTGTTAAATAACTTCCCATTGCCCCATAAGATTGCTATGCTTTCAATGCGTTTCCCCATAACCTTGCTATAATCAGAGATATAAATCTTTAGTGTAGAGACGGATATGTATCATCAGCATGACTTGATTCCATAAACTGTAAAGTATCGACGGACTTTATATCTGGTTTACACGCAAGCTCCCTCCCTGGATCTCTCTATAGGTGTGATAATATGGTATCGCTGGAGACCTAGTCCTATACATGAGACTTGAATATGGTTGTTTCCAAATGATTCAGGGGAAATCGTACATGTATGCTACTTGCAAAAGTTATTCTGCAGTAGTAATTCTTTGAATACTACGGTACATGCAATAGAATCGAATTCAGTGTGAGGTGCTTTATTTCCATTTCGGCCTACCACAACAATTACCATAGTATTAATAAATTCCCATTGACAGGCGATGCGAGAATACAGTCCTTATGGGATTTTTGTAATTAATTCGTTTAAATGTTTGGCCTAAAAGTGAATTTAAAAAATAGATTTCGTAAATGCTTTTACTTAGAGAAATATCAATCAAAATAAATTTAACGGAAATTACTTAATATAAATTCAACTAATGCTTCTTATGGGTTTAGTAGCTCTCAGGAGTTTAGTAGCAACATTGTAGCTCACGGTTGACTCGTAGAAAAGATCGGACGCATATATAGGCTACATGGGTCCATAAATCGACTTCGGTTGTATGCAGATTTGTACATTCTTACGTTGTATGTTCGTATTAAGCCAGTATGTTTTGTTGTTTAAAATAGATGAATGCTTGTCACACAATTTGTAATCATTAAATCTTTACGAAGACTGGTGGTACGGTTTTATCATTTTTACAAGAATCGTTTGAAGAAAGTTCATTCTTACTCAGGTGAAAGCACTTTTACGTATCGATCTTTTTAATCTTACAGATGGAATAACCTTTGTTCTTTTTACATTAGGCACTCGTTGTGTTTGTGTTTGAGAAAAAAAGAATGAAGAAATATATCCCGGTGCAGAATAAGGGAAAGCTGACGGTAAAGCTGTGAAATTATGCACGATATAGGATATAAAAACCATCCCTTCTGTCAAAAGGTGACTCACGACACAAGCAAAATAATGAAGTTGTGCATGATACACATAGTCCTTTGAGATATAGGTAACCAGTGCGGTATGTACTGAGTGGTTCGAAGAAGGAGTGCTGGGATAGAGAATAATACAAGTATTTCAATAAAACTATATAAAAAAAGGTATGCTATTAATGAGGTGTCACTGGTGATAACCTTTCCAGCCTCCTACACACAAATTAAGAGGGTGTAACTATCTGACATTGAGGTGGAGGAAGCTTCGATAGAAAAGGCCGGATATCAGTGAAATCATTGAGTCGAAATGGTGAAAATCGAGGTCAAGTTCGAGGATCAAAACGGAATCGCGCAAAAACACGCGATCAAGATTGTGAGTTGGGGTTACCATGGCAATTTACCATCTCTCACAAGAGTTGCGCCTGTAGGAAAGTTCCTTCGGAGAGATGATGTACTGCATGGTTATACACATAGGAAGAAAGGAAAACATCGATATTTCTTCTGTGAATAGATAACATGATGTTGTTCACACATAGGCCCTATTGCAAGAAATATTACTCTCCATGTAGGCTATAATACCGTGCCTTGCAGCCAAGGGTTGTGCACATGCATGAGAGTCACGTGGTTTACCTGAAACGTTCCATACTATTAACGATCATGACTCCAACCTCAGTTTTCAAAAAAATATTTCACGATGCCGCAGGCTAGTGGTGCCAGCCACCTCTCAAATAAGTGCTTTAAGCATTTTTAGCTGCATGGGGACGGGGGTACAGGGCCGGTGGGGGACTGACGGTGCTGAAGGCCCCCTCAAAAGCTCCCTTCGGGTGCCTGGTAATTATAAACTTATATCTTCTTAAGACGATTATAGTCATTGACTTTTTTATATATATATTACGACCATAGCACATGGCAGCCATTTCTTTTTCACCTTAAATGCTCGGTCTCCCAAGACGAGACTACTGATTTATTTCTGCTGACACTTGATAGTGTTTCATGAATTCAAACACGCCTCATGCATAAGTTTATTGACAATATTGCCAACAAGTTACACACATTCCCGAGATATATCTCTTCCCAATTTGCATTATTGCAAATGCAAAATAGCCTACACACGCGAATGTTCCTCTAACAATAAGGTTTGACTCCCTATGTAGGCCTACAGTAGAATCCCACTTAGGGCGACCACCTTTGATGGAGGTATATGGTCGCATTATGGGGTATATTTTCGTATATTATCTCTTTTTACCGAGATGGTTGCTATGTGGGACTCTACTGTACTTGATTACTTCATTACTTGATTTTCCGTGTGTAACGCAAACAGCGATTTCTCAGTATCCTCCTTCAATATCCATGTATCCTTCTTGATGGTCTATTTGGTCTATTCGCCATTTTGATCCTGTTTTGCAGGGTAGCTTTGAAAAAGGATGAATAACTCGTAGCAGACCCTGCCAGACGGATCAACACGCAATATAATCATCTCCCTCCGTAAACGACCATATAGCCTAGTTACCATGGAGAAGCACTCAGACTATTTTTGTGAGGATTCCAATGTCCGATTGTTCTGAAAATATCTTTATGAAGCTTGCTGGCAATACTTGATGCAAATAGGAAGTTGCATGTTTTTAATTATTTCAGATCCTGCGCTCATCCATTTGTTTTAAACTTTTGGATGGAAGTGTAGCCTAGGAGGAGATGTTCTTTACACCCCAGCTTTGGGAATGGAGCTATTGATTTGGAACTGATGGGAGTGCACCTGTACTTCAGTTGAATGTTTGCCAAACATGCATTGTGTGCAACAGCCCATTCTGTTCTACTTCCTGAGGCAGGGGACTATGGAGGGAAGGGTGAAGCATGAGATAAAGGAAAAGGGTGTTTTTTTTATAGTGTAGCAATCAATCAGTAAGGGATTTAAGTTAAAAGGATACGGGATGGGATATGCTTTGGGTCTGAATAATAGGAAGATCCCTATTACGCATTGAGGAGTTGGTTGTAATATCAATATTATGATGTGTAGAGGAATTCAAAGTAAAATCTGTAAGTAAAAAGAACAAAGAGTGTTCGCTCGTAGTGTGTCACTGTATTCTGATTTTTTTTTTACAGTAAATTGGGTCCGTAAAATTCATTTGAAGTTAAAAAGAAACCAGAAATAAAAATACCCTATTGATCAAGGTATCAGGACTGGGGCCAAGGCATTCTTCATCTTCAATATTCCTTATCTTCCAATTGTGAACCTATGGAGACTCATCAAACGCAGTAATCTCATCTAATATTAAAGTCTCTGATCAAATTTGGATGTGTATCATGATGCTTCCACAATGCCTGATTATTAAGACACATGTTTACATGCCCGAGAGATTTGAAAGATCTAATGAATAATTAGAGGACGCCTTTGCACAATCCATTTACCATCCATACAGCCATCGTTCTGCTCCTGTGGCCCTGTCAACTAGCTCCTGGAACCTTACTCTAAGCTGGATTGTACAATTTAAAGCATTGTATATTTAAAACATCTAGAGTGAGGAGATACGCTGCTTGCGTATACCTGCTTGCGTATACCACTCCTTAGTATCAGATTACCAAAAATTTCCACAAAATTACCAAAGGCATATATATGTATGTCCGTTAGCTTACGAGTTGGTTGAATTAAGGAGCGTGAATATCGCATGCGTTGCGATATTCTCAAGGAGTGAAACCAACAATTTAATTTTGTTTTTACAAATTGATTTATTCAGGAAATTTTAACAAATTTATAGCACGCTCAGATGTTTGTCGTTGTGCCCTTAAATAATACAAGAAATTAAACATATACAGAGAGAACGATGGATGATTAATTAGGAGGTCAAAATACTACAAGAATCATAAATAAATTACAAATCAGGAGTATTGAATGAATAATGGGATGAGATGAAATAGTCCAGTCTAGTTAATTTAGCATTACATTAATCAGCCTATATATTATATATTCACCATTTCCCTAATTTCAGGAGATTATGGTAGTATTAGATCGTAATTGAACATCTACTACGACTTCTGATGCAACTAGAATATAATGTTCTATTTTTGAATGCTTCATAAAAATAATTTTTGAATCGATTCTATTAAAATATATTAATATGGGTTTGAAATAATGTGTGGAACATGAGTTCATAAAAGAGGCAAATTCCGATATAATTGTGGATGGTACTATCCCAATAATGTGTCGGAGTGGAATTCGAAACCCGATATTGTTAGGAATTTGAATGGATGATCCGGATAATTTCGGATTAGAATACAATTAAGTTTGGGGCAATAATTTTGACTATTAATTTTCAGTCATGTGAGAGAGAGGTGGTTACAGCAGCGCTCGTCTGCATACACTAGTGTAACCTGAATAAGAGAGGA
This sequence comes from Sthenelais limicola, assembly GCA_942159475.1. Lineage (NCBI taxonomy): Eukaryota > Metazoa > Annelida > Polychaeta > Phyllodocida > Sigalionidae > Sthenelais > Sthenelais limicola. The sequence continues at coordinate 54,436,587 of OW804100.1, read as the reverse complement.
ATGATTACAGCGTACAACATGCGTATTAAAAACTTATTAGGGCGGGTGTCAGGCTTCTGGAATGAAGTGTGGATGTGTGGGCAGGTTTGGCGTGTTGCAGGCAATCTTGCGGGTGTGAACAGATTACGGACAGAATATTTATCGATTGACTAATGGATTTATAAATTATTGTTCTCGTGTTATTTAGGATATCTGGAAGTGTCTGTTGAACGTCGTTTAGGGGGTTTGTCAGCACAATCGAGTTTTCGCTCTCACCCATCCTCTCCTTGGCTCTTTCACTTTCTCTTCCTCTTTTCCCACAGCGTATGCCAATACACGTGACCATGACCAGACGTGGTTTGTGTGTGTAACTCCAATGTTCACTAGACATGACCTTCATCACCAATGCCTGTCCATCATGTAATAGTCCTAATTTATAATGTAGGCATTGCAATGGAAACCATTATACCCTCTCCACATATTAGAGCCTACTGATATAACTATGTGTCACATACTTGTGTATAATTTGTTCAAATCGTAAATTATCAAGATGATATACATTAAATATTGAATAGTTCGGAGAATAGATTAATAGTCTACTATTGGCTTTGTCAGGAAATGTTTCATGACTAGTCATCCTGGGTAGACCTAAAATCTCGTCATGATTTGTTTATGTTTGGTATCGATTGCTACATCTACCTATCAGTAGTATCACTATCATCACATCGTCTATGCACATACATATTTCATTGGGCAGAGGGGAACGTCCAATGGGCCATTCTCCTGTTCTATCTATAGTTGGTAGGAATATATTTGCATACATGTATCAAATATGTAAAAACTAATGAATGTTTACCTACGCACTGATTTCAAATTGTGATATTGATCAATGTTTAGGATATTGTATAGGCAACGCGACAAATCATCGACAGGGTCGACATGCGTTTTTTTGATAGATACTGTAAATGTATTGGCCTTTATTTGTAATTAAAAAAATTGTTATGTATGTTTTTGGTATTGCATCCTTCATTAAGTTTGAAGGAATAGATGAAGTGACCATGAAGGTTTGTTGTAACTTTCCTTGCTTAAACCAGGTTATGGTTCGAATATAAATTTATAATTCCCCCCAAAAGTATCTCATGCCCTCCTAGTGAATTCATCAGTTTGGCAACGGTATATAAAATATCTCCAGGAATGTTGACATGAATGGTAACACTATACACAAGTAAGAAAAATGTCGACTTCATTCCTTCGCCCAAATCTCAAAAGTAATTTTCTGCCAATCATCTTGACCATTCCTTGGTGAGTACCGACGATCACATAGATACACTTTTGAAGTTCCCATCCTGTGCAAGAAATTCAGATTCAACAGATTCAGAATGAGAAAAAAAGAGAACAAGAATTGAGTTAAGATGTCCCCATATATATATACATATGTAGATATGCTTCTCCCCACTACGAATGACTTACCCATACACAGCCAAGAAGAACTGCCTCAGTCAAAGCTAGTCAAGGGTTGAGGCAACCTGAGCCCAGGGCGGCGCCTGCATGCGAGTCCTTCCTTCTAAACATGGTTTCAAATATTGCCCATTGGACGAGATTGGTTATATCTTTCAAATCAAAATGGCAGACCTTTGGGTCGATTCAAGCAAGGAGGAAATAAAGTGGCTTTATTCCTTTTTTCTAAGGAAACATCATCAAGTTCGGCCCAAGATGGACTAAATACAATAGATGCCTTGCTCTGAAAATGACACTTGCCGCTGAGTTCCTGATCTGGGGGAAATTTGCTTGAATTTCAACCACGTTCTAGATCAGTATGTCAGTCACCAATACCCAAGAGCATTAATGTCTGAAATACATATATTTGGAGTATTTTCAAAGAGAGTTCAAAACTCAAAATTTCTATCGACCTGGTGGGTTATTGTATTCTAGGATGTATTTAGTTGGAGGGGGTCCCTACCCTAACATAATTGGTTGCCTCATATCACCTGGATGGGACAGAATACATATATGTGACTATGTGCCTCCTAACTCGCTCCTACTTCCCATTCCTCCACCATGATCTGAGGGCAACACTCTATTGTCAAGTTACTTCCCTCTCAGATTTGAAGTCCCCTCTCAATCTCTGCCCACATACTTCATTAACATATATCAAATAATCTAAGGAATATATAGCGTTGGTGCTCCACACAAATGTCTCTACTTTTGCAAGTCATCGAAAACCACAAACACATTTCCAAAGGATACATAGTCAAAATCGTGATCTTAGCCACTTTAAGCCGTTGTGGCCTCGTGCATCCAGTCACTCAGTACTTATTTCCTTACTCCATCTGTTTAAAGTGACACTTCTCACTGTTCTGGCCTTTATTCATGAGTAACGGAATTTCTACTCAATTTTCTGGTATCTTTTACTTCTCAACCTTATAACTAATCCCTGATGATATTAAGACCATGTAATCCATAGTATATGATATATTTGGTCAAAATAGTGAGTAAATTCATTTTGATGTGAAAGTTAAAATGGTAGGTGCCAGTTGGGTTGGCATCTGGAGTTATGTAACCCCAGGTCGGGGCCACTTGTATGTGACTTAATCTATTCTGGGGTCTGGTCACTGATACAGTGTGGTGATTGGTCAATAAAATGGAAATTAGTTTCTTTCCTGTCCACTTGGGGCATGGGGGCAGCACCTTATTGTAGTTAAGCCCTTTCCTCTGGGATTTGAAATGAGTAGAGGCTTCTGACCCATTAATTTCACATATTCTCAATCTCATTATATTGTATTACCAATATAGAATAGTATTTGATATATGCACCGTGTGTAGATGACACCTGTGCACTAAAATATTCGCTATGAGTATTATTAGTACATGTATACATGTATAAAGTTTTTCAGTAATGACATTCTTGTCTTCAAAGTAATGAAAAGCTAATGAATGTATTAATTCCTTTTGCCTTAATAAAACTTTCAACGACTAGAACTTAAAACTAGGCGGAACTACTTCAACATCTAACATCTGTCATTTTCTTTCTTAGAATCACTTCTTCAGGGCTGTGGCCACGGTAAATAAACTACGGTAATAGTGTATTTTGAAACAATTTTCTGTAGAAAGCAATTTTCTCTAATCAGGGGTATTTCGATTTTGTATCGTATTTTTGACAAAGGAAATTAATCATTTCTCTGTTCAAGGGAATTTCTATCATATTTTTGTGTTACTAAAGGGGGTCTTCTGGGTCTTGCTTTGTCCAACACACGCTCACAATGAATTGTGTTTTTCGTTGTGTCCTGAAAATAAAGGCAATTATATATATCGCAAAGTTTGTTCTACAAATTACGTTTAAATTATACAATAATTGAATATAATAGCATTATGGAGGATTAATTATTTAAGAGAGAACAAAATTATTATTGATTAAATTTTAGAAAACAAAAGAACGAATATAATGGGATGAGAGTAATGAAGACTCCTGGCTCTTGATTGTTACATATGTCTTTTGGGGAAGTTTGGTGAGACGGTTTTAAAGGTAATGTCCCCATTCGTAGATGTCCTATGGATACATTTGGCTAAACAACGATGAAGAATTAAAGTGCCAGTGCATCGAAACCACGTAGAGTCACTGAGTGTCTGCCGTTGAATAAATATGTTTTTCCATGTCCTGTTCAGGCTTGCTGAATTGGTAGAGCTGCATGTCAGAAACATCCCGTTGGTGTGTGGAAGCGGAATGAGATGGCAGGTGAACAACGACGTGGCATAAAAAGTATATCCACAATAATGTAAAGATGGTATCTTCTGGTAGGCATGGCATACATATAGGCAGGGGCATTACTTCCTATTTCGGAGATCCTGGTAGGAACATATCCTTTGCCTTGGTTGATGTCAAATGATTATTAGCTGCATTTATAGAGACACGCATGTTGGATGTAGAACCGTTGTATCAGCTCACAAGTGGCTTTTTGTACAGGCCTGTGCTTTCCCTGTGGCAGTAAATCATGAGTTTTGTTGCCGTATTTTACGAGGTGTTTCTCGTTCTCTTCTCAAAGCTGGTCTTCCATTAGCTCAACTCTAACATCCCTGCTAGTATACTACTACCTATTTTATGAGGGATGCCAGACTTCCCAGGGACTAAACGTTGCATCGTTCCGCCAATTTTGTATGCGAAGACTCCCTACTGAGTACTCGTAATTTGGGCAGCTTGCCATTAATTATTTCATAATTTCTTAAACTTTCCACTATCTTGGAATCATTATCTGATGAGAAATTAGATCAAAATGGGAGCCATATGGTCTTGGCTTGATAATGATTATTTCTCATGCATTTGGGGGCCCAATGTGGCCAGAATTGTCGCACGTTAAAATTTTAACTCCGATTATCGTTGGAAGGAGATGAGTCTCCCTTTTGTCGAACATTCAGTGGGTTCTTACATTATCGATTTAAGGCCAGAAAATGTCTAAATAAAGCTTCGAACGATATCATGGCTGTGTGATTTAATTTGTACATAAATCTGCGTTGTTTTGTGCAACCACTGATGACTCTCTTACTTAAATCTTTATCCCGGGGATTCCCCAGCTCAGTGGCCCATACTCGCAGAAACACGCAGCACGAGAACTCATGCGAGACTTACTGCGGCTCGGTTCCCCATGCACTCGCAGAGGCAAGCGTACCGCGTTACCCGTGAGAGAGAGGTCCCCGTTTATTTTCCTTGGAAAGCGCGGTACCCCGTCTATTTCACTCTCTGGCCAGTCCGGGTCAAACCACTCTAATATAGAGGGGTGGCGGGTCAAACCATTCTAATAGAGAGCTAGGGGTCGCCGCTATATAGTGTGAGGAGTGAATGTCTGTGTGTGTGTCTCTCTCTCTGTCTCTGTGTGTGTCTCTCTCACATGTACACTGTCACCACAGATAGCAGATGCTAAGTTCCATTGGTAACTTATTTCACTTTGTTTCTCCAGATTTCGAGCATGGTAGTCCTTCCCAACTCTAGGAGGTGCATTGAATGGCCTAAGCTTAGTATTGGTGTATAATATAGGCTGTAAATCTATGTTATTTTGTCACAATGCCTTCAAAAACAAAAATCATAGATGTCCGTTCTACAATTTGTGTAGCACGGGCACCCTCTAAAACCTGCACCGACATACCACTACAATTTTATACAGGAGTTTTCTCTAACTTGACACACAGCTATGACTATATTATGTTGTAATCAAGACAATATATTGGGGTACTAAAGGTGTGTCATCGGTAATGAACAATAATATTGACGCTCATCATGCAGCGCATACCTACTTATTTCCGTCCCCTAAAAGTCCATACAGCATTTTCCATCGAACATAACATTCATTTAAAATGAAAAATCTCGTAATTATATGGATTTACTTTTAAATGAAGGGAAAAAACGCATCAGTTTAGGTACTGCAGCCTTCCATTAATTAGTTAATTCTACTGGGCTAAAATGTCACTAGAAAATCTGGTTGCCGACGCCATTTTAGCTAAGATAAACTATTGAAAACATTGCTAATTTTACATCTCTCTTTTTTTCTCTCTCTCTCTCCCTCCCTCCTCTCTCTCTCTCTCTCTCTCTCTCTCTCTCTCTCTTCTCTCTCTCCCTCTCTCTTTCTCTCTCTGTTTTTCCCCGTCCTACCTCACTACCATACCTGTTACAAACAGAAGGACAACATCTCTCTTTTTTTCTCTCTCTCTCCCTCCCTCCTCTCTCTCCCCTCTCTCTCTCTTCTCTCTCTCCCTCGCTCTCTTTTTCCCCGTCCTACCTCACTACCATACCTGTTACAAACAGAAGCCAGGAGAATCTCTCTTCTCTCTCTCCCTCTTTCTCTCTTTTTCCCCGTCCTACCTCACTACCATACCTGTTACAAACAGAAGGAGACTCTCTCTTCTCTCTCTCCCTCTCTCTTTCTTTCCGTCCTACCTCACTACTAAACCTGTTACAAACAGAAGGAGACTCTCTCTTCTCTCTCTTTCTCTCTTTTCCCTACTATACCTGTTACAAACAGAAGGAGAGATGAAGTGGGGGCGGGGGATAAAAGGGGAGGGAGACAAACTTTTTTCCAACCAACTGTTTTTTCGACAAACTTTTTTTTTACAACCAATTATTTCTACGTCCCAACTATTTTTACGTCCCAACTTTTTTCCAACCAACTTTTTTTTCGGACCAACTATTTTTTTGATGAACTTTTTTTTATGACCAACTGTTTTTCGACCCAACTTTTTTTTTCTATTTCTACGTCCCAACTTTTTTTTTGGCCATTTTTTTTTACAACCCAACTTTTTTTGACAAATTTTTCTACGATCAACTGTTTTTTGACCCAACTTTTTTTCCAACCAACTATTTTTACGACCCAACTTTTTTTTTTCGACCAACAATTTTTACGGCCAATTTTTTTTCGACCAACTTTTTTACGACCAACTATTTTTACGTCCCAACTTTTTTTTAATAACCCAACTTTTTTTACGACCAACTTTTTTACGACCAACTATTTTTACGTCCCAACTTTTTTTTTTACCAAACTCTTTTTGACCAACTATTTTCACGGCCAACTTTTTTTTCAACCAACTATTTTTACGACACAACTTTTTTTTTCGACCAACTTTTTTTATAAGCAACTTTTTTTAAAGATTCTTTTACCAAAGAATGTACCTGTCCACACATTACTCATTATTATTGAGGAAGGGGAATAAAAGGGGAGGGAGAGCAAGGGAGGTAATCGGGGAGGGGGAGGAGAAGGAAAGTTGATAGATGTATAGGTGTGTGCGGGGGGGAGGGGGTGCGGGGGGAGGGGGTGCAAATTCTTTTCCATGAAACCCTCTTATATCAGTCATTCTCATCTCTCCTCTCCCTCTCTTCTCCTCCCCCCCTCTCTCTGTCCCTCTCTCTCTATCTCCCTCCTACACCTTAGGCCTATTACCCTGACATAGGCCCCCTGTGATTTTAGCCATTTTGGGCAAACTAATATAAATCTCCAAATTGAAATAAAAGTCCAGTAAATTGTTGGATTCCTATAAGAAGTAGAAACACAACTGCCTCTACAATCCAAGTGCCGAAGGCACTTGTCTCTGTTAAATCCCCGAATTTCCTTAATCTATTTTACAATGTTACATTACAATGGGTAAGGTGCAATAATATATTGTATTATATTGACTGAGCCATCATCGGAACCTACCCGTATCCAGTTGATGCATTAGTTCCGAGTTATCCTCCTGGCATCTCTGTCTATCAACAGCCAGAGGGAGTTCCACTATTGATTAAATAAGGTATTGTTTACCATTGTTCTTTACATGATGAGCTTACCCATATTAGCTGAGTCAGGCAAATGATGGTATTCAATGGGATTCCCATGACAGAACTATTTGCAGATGGCATGTCATATCAAGTGATGTATCTCAAACTAAAATACGGGATAATTGCATTTAAGATAGTACATGCCCCTATACAATCGATAATTATCTGTAAATGTTGGTTTCTCATGCAGAAAATAGATAAAAGCATATAATGTATATGCATAATACGCTTACAATTGATAGTAACACATCTTAAGATTAAGTGAGTTTCGGGCATGGATAAAAGGCACTAATTATATGTTGCCATAGAGTCACTTAGACACAAGACTTACCATGAGTTGACATTGTATGCAATTCTCGGCAGAGTTTCAATTGTAACTTGAAATTCTTGTAAATATACATTATAATGTTGTGATCTTTGATATAATACACTTTTTTTCTGTATTCGCCTTTCCGCCTAGGCGACATTCTCACTCAGTTGTACACATTATTGATTTTTGAATTACTATTCCTTGGTTCAAGATGGCCCTCAGTTAGAGAAGGCATGCAGGCCCGCCCCTGGCAGGAATCGACCCACGACCTCTATATTACATGTCTTATCCAACCATACCTTTGTCACTCCTATCCCAAGTTTGGGCGGACACACTCTGCAATCCCATGTGAGTGCCTCATCCTCCCTAGGCAGACCCTATACTCCGCAACCAGTTTCTACGTACTAGGAGAGTGGAGGGTAACATGGCGATCACTCTGCTATAGGGAGGATGGTGGGCACTAAACTAGTGGTAGAAAAGATAGGCCTGTCCAAGGCGGTATCGAACCGACGACCTCCCTAGTACATGCATGGTGCTATACCATTTGAACTACTAGGACTGCCTTGTCCAAGTACCCATCGCCCACACGGCTACTGCACGTCGCTGATGTCGCCCACCCGCCACCAGTCCTCGGTTTCCCTCCTTCCCCCTTCTTATTCGTTTATGACAGCCTTGGATCTGGCTCTTCATCCCGCCAATATCTCTTGATTATACATGTAGAAACAAATACTTGTAGTACCAACTACTCCTCGTCCTGCCCTAAGCTACCTTTCTGGAATCATTTCTATCAGAGGAACGTACTCACAGCAAGTTCAGCATTTTATATCACATTATTGTTATTCTAATTTGATGCTACAATTTCATCAGACCTTATACAGTCAATTGTGTTCTGCCAAGCCTGATAATGGAGTGGTAGCATGATATCATTTTGAGTTCCTGTCAAACCATATCCCTGATCACTCATTAAGAAACAGTTATAATTATAATATATCGACAATATAGTGATAATAATTATCAATTGAAGTATAAAATATGCAGTATCTCTATTGTCCGTCCATCCGTAACAATACATGTATAGTACTTAACGTTTCTGCACAAATAACCCCTATTTGCAAATACGATGTTATTCATTCTTTGATCCTAAATTTGTAGCGAGATGATGGTTTATTCAGCTATACTTTATACCGCTCAATTAGCTCTAGTGCTTTCCCTGATGTTGGGAGGTAGGTACATCTCTCGGAGGTGAACACCTCTCTGTCGGTGGTACCGATATACTTTTACAATCATCATTATTATGTCAGTAGGACGGAATCACGGGGCAAAGGGTGCTCGGTAAAGCACAGCATTATAGCATAAGAGATAGAGTGCATATATATATTTGGTTCTGTGGAGGTGTAAGATAACAAAGGAGGGTGGAGATGGAATGGCACGTAATATCATATATAAATCAACTCTTATGTGTACATTCGTCCATCATTCACACGCAGCACTTGTTTAGTAGTTTGGACCCATTTTATTACGAAGGCCACCCTTATGTAGCCTCTATCTATTGCTGCATATAATAACCTTGCATTAATGTATTATGCCAATTAACTCCTATACATGCAGACAGGTACGGAAAGATACTTGTATAGTATGTGAATGGATCTTGTGACAATAACTGAAAAGCATGCTGTCCTCACGACAGGTTATTCTGCCATGCAAAGCAGAAGCTGCCAAAGACAATATTGTAATCCTGCTTAGCCCATGTTTGCATGCAGTGGCCGGCTGGAACCCTGGTAGCGGTCTGCATCGGTTGTCATCTCACTTTGTTTCTTTTGCTTAAAGGCCTGTTCACACTAGATGTGCGATACGATTCTATGCGGTCTCTACAATCATAGTGAATATCAATTACGCAGTATACGAGTATCTGATTCGATACCATTTGCTAGTCTATAGCTACAGCATTAGTTTCTGTGACACTGAATTGATAGCTCATTTTTCCCCCAGGAAATGCTGACTCTCGGAAGGAATTCGTGCAATTTCATCCAATTTCATCCATTCAGTCTAGGTCCAAACCCTCAGATCAGATAAGAATGGTATGTCAGTGATTGGATGCCTACTTCGCTAATCGGTTTCCTGGCCTAGGACGAGGGGTTCTAACGGGATTATAATGCCATTTTGCGGTCTTAATGGAATTATAATGGCGGTTTGAGGCCAGAGGCCTTCCCTCCGTTTGAAGGGACTCTCATCTTTGGGCCTAGACAGTATTATGCATGTGTTGAGAATCATATAACCTACTCTATCTGCCTATCACAATAATTCTCAATAAAACACATTTGCTATATCGTTATATCAAATGTGTTTTGTTAAAAAGTGTACATACTCGGTGAGTTGGAATATGAGCTGCTACTGAATGTCTAGTCATGCATTATTGCCGATATATGGATCAATGATTCATATTATCGACTACAAATCAATGGTGTTTTAGACCTGCAGTAATTTATGGGCCAGCAATATACGTGGAGCAACATTTGAAACCAGGATCATGGCCTACGATATCAGGTATGGTACTAGTCCAGGTCCTGGGGGCTTCAAAGAAAGCCTGCGCCCCATAGGGTCAATGGTCTGGGGGTCTTAGTGAGCTTTCGTGCATAATATTCACTTAGTTTAAGGGTGGTTAGTGTGATAAGGCCTTCTTTGTGCACTGGGCATATGGAGATGTGATCGAGAATATCCATTGTCAGAAGGAAGGCATAGTGTACAGATGAATACCATTAACCATTATGAGATCGAGATAATGTCAATGGGTGATATTGGCCAGGGATACCTGTTTTAATATTGTTGTTTTAAAAAACAAAAACCTTTGTTTCAATATTCTGGCTCCTCTTAAGCGTTCCTTTTCTTAAAATGTACACAATACACACTGATCGCATTTGTGACGTTCGGGAGCGAATTAAAGGCAAACGCTACTATCTAGTGGAAAATGAAAATAAATGTCATTTTTCTGAAACTTTGGTATTTGATTCTTGATGTGTTTCAGGTCATAAGGATTGAAAAAAGTCATTGGGTCGCCGTGCTCATTTTTGAATTACAGAGCTTCAAAATTTGGTATCTCAAAAAAACCGATGAGGACCAAAAGGGGGGCCCATTTTGCAGTACCTCGACTTCATAGTTCATATTTGCTATTTATATTCACTCAATTTAAGTAAAATTAACAGTTCCATAGACAGTATTATTTGGCCAATAATTCTATACCTCTTTTCTATAGGGTGCATTGTTATTTTTATTTTGAAAACAACAAATACATAATGTGAATTTTAAATCAAAAACTCGAAAAAACTCAATATTTTTCACCATTTTTATAAAAAACAATTTTTTTTCCTCCCCAGTGAAAATAAATGTCATTTTTCTGATTCTTTAGTATATGATTTTTGAAGTATTTGTGTTCTTAAAACTGAAAAAAAATTAATGGGTCACCGTGCTAGTTTCTGAATTATGGGGCTTTGAAACATGGCTGACAGCCCAAAAATCTGCTGCTTTCAAAGTGTTCTATGTTTCCTAAACATGTCTATTTCAGACAGCTACAATTAGTTTTTCAACACGATGACATATATTTTTTTCCCTGTATATGTGTAGAATATTACCTGCACTATATGTGTAGAAAATTCTGGGACATTTGGAGTATCCACTTTTGTTTTATTCCCAAAACCGTGAAAGGAAAATGCAGCATTTCCCAATAGACTTGCATGCTAATTGGGTACAACTGAGAGTATCCATAGCTAGCTCTGTTTCCCAAACATGCCTATTTCAGACAGCTATAAAAAAAAATCTAACGCGATGACATATATTTTTTTCCCTTTTTATCTGTAGTATATAACCTGAGCTGTATGTGTAGAAAATTTTGGGACAGTAGGAGTAGCCATTAATTGTTTGTTTTATCCTATAAAATGTGAAAAAATGGGCCGTTTCCTCATAGACTTCAATGCTAAAGGAATAGTGAGTAAAATGCCCGTAGATTTGGTATAGGGAAAAGGGGGGCGTGGCAGTGAATAGTAGCGTTTGCCTTTAACACCAATCATCATTGAGCATCAGTAAAAAATGCCACGATTAAACTGAAAGGCTAATGCGTGAGTTGCGAGGAGGGGCATTGGGTGTTTTCTTCACATTCCCTTGCAACACACATTGGGCAAACAAAGATATTACATGATCAAAGGTTTGGACTTTTCATTGACCATTTCATCCATGACTTATTCTGCACTCCGTGATACTGTTAGTTGATGTTTATTGCGTGCTCCAGGCAAATAAGTTGTACATTAACTTATAGATATTCGATAGTGGGTTCATACCAACCCTAAACTAAAGTGATGTACCCACGAAATTTCGAGAGTCTATTTTTCACTCACAAAACGTGAATCCACACATAAGACTTACACCGATTCATTTCAATCTCAGCTAGACCTTTTAAATACGTGCAAAATGTTTGAATGTTCACCAACATTGTCAATCGTAGGCTCTTTATCAAACTTTGAAAGAATCAATCGATTTACATGAATACGGTTAAAGTATTCCTCATTAAATTAAAATGTTTAATCAATTTTATGAATAAATAGAAGTTAGTAATATACAAAATATAATTAAGGTAATAGTTATTTGTACTTTGTTGTAATTGTGATAGAAAATATGGTGAGAAAATTATCATTGGTCCAACGCTTGTAATTCTGAATGCAATGTCAGCTAATGTCCTTCGAACAACAAAATAGTATTATATTACCCAAAGCAGTATATAGATGTGTATGATGTGTGCAATCAATTAATACGACCTAATACCATCAAACCTGGTAAACCATTAATCAAACTTTTTATTATTGCCCCAACCTCCCGTCGATCTATTTTTGTCTTCATGGTTTTATGACTTACAATAGTAGCACCTGTCAATATTTATAAAACCCTGGATCTTCTATTTACAAGTGATCATCAATATTTTATAGCCCTGATGAGCCACTGCTAGTTGTTCGATTTAAGCTTGCTCGAGAGCCCGTTACTGGTTAGATTCACTACAGATTCAGTGTATTCTAGGTCAGTATCATGTGGGTTTCCTTCTCTGTATTTTCTGTCCTTCTGTATGCCTTCAAGGCAAACGCTACAATCTAGTCGAAAATGGAAATCCATGGCATATTTCTGGAATATTTAGTATAATATGATTCTTTAAGTGTCTCTGGTCATACAAATTAAAAGGCAGGTAGCTTTATACCTGATCCTGATCCGCAAATGGTGCTCTTCCTCTATTATAGTAGTGGGAGTATGGGGGTTGGGATGAGGTGAAATTGTAGCCGCACCCCGGTTCGAACCCACATCTTCATGCAACTGCATGGCAGACCCAGCGCTATAGACTCGGCCAACCAAGGCCTACATCCCCACATCCCCACATTTATGCAGTTTACATTGAAATATTCATATTCGTGACAGCAATATATTGAAAAACTTATTCATTCTTAAGGGAGCTGGGGTATTCGTTGAGATTTATTTCATCTATAAAAACATCGGATAACTTTTTTATTTTGACTCCATGACTCATTACATCCCGTGGTACAAAGTGTATGAATGTAGTCTGGCAAAAACACACACAAATAGAACGTTTTCAATTTAGTCAACCATGAAATATCCATGTTATTGTTCCAAAATTCATAAAACTTGTAGAGTAATGATGTATACAACAGGGAGGTCGGAAAAAAAAGATTGGCGTTAGTGAATCTTTAACAAATACTGCATAATATATATGTATGGTTTTGAAAAGGACTCCAAGGCTGAAGCCCAGAGGCATTATTTCATAGTCACAAAATCAAATATTACAAAACAATTGAAGCTATGACCCCCCCCCCTAATTATTTTAACTTAAATCGAAATAAAGTAAGGCATAGTCCAATATTTCCAGGTGTCGGAGAAAAGAACCACAATTTCTGTTTTAAAAAAGTATTTTCTAAAAAGTATTTTCTATCATAAAAACGTTGCAGGGTTTTTTAACATGGTTTGTATCCAATTTCTTTAATGATTTTTGATAAATGGTATTTGAACTAATACTGTATAGAGATTGGAACACATCCCCCAGTACTCTTTGTCCGCCATAATAGTTCATGAAGTCGGTACTGGGATGGTATTCATGAACTGCTTTGAGGAACAGAAAGTGATATTACACTCAGGTAGCCCCAGAAACTGAGATACTTTTCAATTTAAGATAAGATAAGAGATAAGATACTACTTTATTTATCGAACTCTCACATTACATAAGAATAATCACATATATAAAAGACAAATAGGTATACAGTCATCTAGATTAAATCCAGTTCTCCCAGACGTTACCATCTCGCACAGGGCAGAGTTATAATTTTGAAACAGAGTAAACTTATTATAGGTAAGTTAAAAAATAAAATAAAATAAAATATGATAGAATGTAAGTAAATAATAACGAGCAAAATAAATAGAGACTCTAGGTCACTACAGATCGAGGTTTGCTTGGCAAGAGATGGTACCGTATGGCACTTGATACAATAATTATAAAATACAATAAAATAATCAGATCTTATTCAGATACAATCCTAAACATAATACATTTTCAATCTGTTTTTTAAATTCAAACTTCGAGGTTGCCTTGTGAGCACTAGTTGATAGCCCGTTCCATTGAGACTGGGCTTTGTAGAGGAATGAATTTTTGTAGAATGTTGTTTTTGGGATCTTAATTTTGAAATTTTTTCTGCTTTGAGCATGACTTCTTGTCGAAATTTGTCTCAGATCAAGATTTTCTTCATTCTGTGATAAATAAAAGGCAGCCTCAAGAGTGTGTAGGTTTGTCCTTTTCTCATTGTTTAGAATGTTTAATTCTGAGTACTTTTTAAAGCGAGTTCGTCCGATAGGACGACGCGCTTTAGACTAATGGCTTGCCCCGTGCCTATTCCGCACTACGTCCGCCGACTTCAACGTTGCCTTTAGATCTGAAGGGAAATCCGACTCAGCTGCAATTGCAGCTGACGGGACGCATTGACATACAGGTCCGCCGGGAGCCATCACTTTACGCTGCAATCCTAAAATGACATATACTTCTCACAGATCCCCCATGTTATAATTGATATGTAAGCTTATCGTAGGCTTAGTTCTGGATTTGGTAGGCATAGGTAGGGTTTGGTGCTGCGTTTTGCAGCTGAACTGGTATTTTTGCGTACGATTGCGTGATAGGACCCCTACTTCGTCGTCAAACACTCTCTTTCTCCTCCACTTATAGTCCTTCCCAGAGGCCTTCAATAATCCTTCTGTGTAGACTACTAAAAGGTCTAGGGTTGACAAATGGTGTCCTCCTCCTACTCCTCCTCTCTCTCTATCTCTTGCTCCTCTTTGCGTAATTGCGTGATTGGACCCCTACTGCGTTCCTATGGGCAAATTGCCTTGGATTTTTTTTTTTTTTAAATGGTTTCTCAGCCCTGGAAACTAAATATTTTTCCCGCTCTCTTTCTCTCTCTCTCTCTCTCTCTCTCTCTCTCTCTCTCCCTCTCCCTCTCCCTCTCCCTCTCTCTCTCCCCGCTCCCAATGATAGGACCCCTACTGCGCTCGTCCTCTCTCTCTCTCTCATGTTATGATGTTTGCCTAAAGAAATCCCTCCCGTCCTCTACCGCGGTTTGAACCCGGGACCCTTCAGTCTACCCTTCAGTCTACCAACGCCTTTACCCGCTCGGCCGTCCGTCTTAGTTGAAAAATTGCCCACACAAACCTAGTGCAGTGTGCACGTACACACACAGCACACTCTTTACCGATCAGTCTAGTGAAAATAAAGTTCTCCAAATTCACAGAAATGTTCATTTATAAACAGAATCGTTCATTTGGGATCTTTAATAAGAGTCATATTAAGCTTCCTATCTCTTTAGTTACTTTAAATAATTCATTAGATAACTTTTAAAGGTGTTTTCGTTGGCCCAGCTGAGTGGGCGATAATGGGGGTTTCAGCCCACTCAGCTGTCTGCGGAGCGAGGGTCCTCATGGACTAGGTGGCAGGGAGTACTGAAGGATGCATACGTATGTATGCGTATACATGTATGTATACATGTAGTGTACTTGAAGACATGTGAAAATAAACTTAAAAAAAAATTAAAAAAGAAAAATTAAAAAAAAAAATCAATTCGGTCCATCAGTCCATCCTTCAGTCCATCCTTCAGTCCATCCTTCAGTCCATCCTTCAGTCCATCCTTCAATCCATCCATCACTCCATCCATCCATCCATCACTCCATCCATCCTTCACTCCATCCTTCCCTCCCCCCCTTCTCTCCCTCCTTCTCTCTCCCCTTTTCTCTCTCCCCCTCCCCCCCCTCTCCTCTCTCTCCACTTCTGTCTATACTGTACTTGTGTCTATACTGTACTTGTGTGTGCACACTGTACTTGTGTGTGCATACAGTGTGCACACTGTACTTGTCAGTGTAGAGTGTACTTGGAGTGTACCGTACTTGGAGTGTACCGTACTTGGAGTGTACCGTACTTGGAGTGTACCGTACTTGGAGTGTACCGTACTTGGAGTGTACCGTACTTGGAGTGTACCGTACTTGGAGTGTACCGTACTTGGTGGGCACTTAAAGGGTACTTGGTGGGTACTTGGTGGGCACTTGAAGGGTACTCGAAGGGCACTTAAAGGGTACTTGAATGGTACTTGAATGGTACTTGGTGGGTACTTGAAGGGTACTTGAAGGGTACTTGAAGGGTACTTGAATGGGTACTTGAAGGGTACACGGTGGGTACTTGAAGTACACACACTGTACTTGTGTGCACACAATGTACTTGTGTGCACACAATGTCCATCCTTCAATCCACCCTTCACTCCATCCTTCATTCCACCCTTGGTCTGATATATTCATATTTTTAATTATAATTATACTTATAATTATTATTATGTAATCGACCTATATTTATACTTATAGTACAAAAATATACTTAATTTTTACTTATAATTACAATTCTATATAATTCGAATAATTAAAAACTCGCTTTACACAAGCTTATGCTTGTAATTCTTGTTGTCAACGTTTTCTCTCTTTTGCAATGTAAATACATACCTTATTGCAGTATTCAAGAGAGTGTGAAGTCTATTTAGGAGTTTTTTACTTGCTGTTTGGTAGAATATATCTCCAGATTCGATGACTGGTATAATCAACATTTTGACTATATCAGTTTTTATTTTCTTATTGAGGACATAGTTCAATTTTCTTAATGAGTTTACCTTCCATCTAACCTTATTGATGACACTGGTTGTGTGATCGTTGAAGGTAAGTTTCTCATCAATTGATAATCCCAAATACTTGTACTGGTTCACTTGGGTGAGGGTATCATTTCCTAGTTGGAGACAGTGTGTGGTGTTTTCTTGTTGTTTTTTTATGCCTATGTTAAATTGTATGTATTGGGTCTTAGAGGCGTTCATGGATATTTTGTTTAACTTACACCATTTACCTGTCATGCGTCGTCTTAGGATACATAATATGGACCAATGTAGTTTATTTCTGTTAGAATCATATAATTGGAAGGGTCAGTCAGAGCAAATGGGGAACTGGGAGTTACTCGATCCTTCATTCAAAACTGAAATGAGGATAAAAATTTCTATTATTAGCCGATCTGCCGTACATAGATGGTAATGACTGATGAGGCTAGATGAAATTACATAAATCTTTATTCAGGTATTACTAAACCTTTCTTTGATATTTTCAACAAGTCCTGATGAAAGATGCATCAATCTATTACCAAATTACAAGTCCCTTTTAGCTTACAAATATAGACAGTTTTTCTACATGTAATACAAATAATCGCTGGGGAGGTAGAGTCGGTGGGAGAAAGTGGACACCCATACACCCTGTTTGAGACCTACTTAGAGTAAACATCAAAGCGACCCATAGGGAACCCTACGGCGAGCCGCTCCAAGTAGATCTCAAATAGAGTGGAGGCCATTGTAGGATGAGGCTGCGTACCGCCCTCATCCAGGAAGGCACGCACCATATATACCACAGTCCCAGGAATAACATATTGACATCTAGAGCAAGGCCCCACATATACTTTGAGTTATCTCGAATGAAAGGATTCTTCTCAGGTGCAAAAATAAGGATTCTTTATAAGCCCAAGGTAATTAAGGATCTTCAATTTAGTGATGAATCTCTAATTAGGCTTTGGTTTACATTGTAATGTGCTGGATGTTTCTATTGGCCATCATTAGACAAAAGAGACGACACATCTGTTAAAATATAATGATTTATTTATAAGAGTGGGGTAAATCCAGCGATGAACATATTCTGTAAAAGCAGTTGATGAATTGTCAATGTTCTTGTGTAAGCAGCAGGATAAAATCGGTTTGATAAGAATAAATATATAAATACACCAGTCTGTTTGTTTATCTTTTAGATTTGGGATGGTGGGTGGGAAATTCAAGTCTGTATGTGTCGACACAGTAAGGAAGAATGAAGTATGGCGGAGTGAGTCCTTGTTACGTTGGTAGTTACCAGGTGGCGCCTCTGTCCAATGTCCCGCCATTCAATGAATGGCAGGCACCATTAGACAAAAGAGACGACACATCTGTTAAAATATAATGATTTATTTATAAGAGTGGGGTAAATCCAGCGATGAACATATTCTGTAAAAGCAGTTGATGAATTGTCAATGTTCTTGTGTAAGCAGCAGGATAAAATCGGTTTGATAAGAATAAATATATAAATACACCAAAGGGGAGAGTTATGGAATAACTATTCCCTTGATGGCTGCGTGGACAGTAGTCCTGGTAGTCTTCTGTGGTCGAATGTAGGAGGCCACGGCATCGGATGCCCATGTACCATGGTCGTTGATGTCCTGTAGACGGGCTCCAGCGTGGTTATATGCATAATATGCACAGCCCCGTCTAAGGCTGTGCAATGCGTGAAGCTTCCTGTTGATGCCTGCGGCCTGGAGGAGGGCGTTCCACTGTTTCTTGATGTACCCTACTGTAAGTGGGGCGCCATCGTCAAATATGAGGAGAGGGCCCTTCATTTGTCGTGATGCAGACTTCTTGTTTAAGCTGATGATGGCACGCCTCAGGCAGATAGAGGGCTCATCTGTTGCAGGTACGAATATTACAGTTGCCTGTCTCGAGGTCTGCATTGACTTTGTCCATTTTATTTTTATGTAGACTCCGCCGGGGGCCAGCTGTACGTCAGCTGGAGTCAAGTGCCTTGTTGGGTCGAATGTTGACACAGATGAGGGAGTGACGTTGCTTTGACGCAGCATTGCGGCGAACATCAGGAGCAATGCAACTCTAATGTGTGTAGGATATCGGAGAATGTTGGCACGAGTTATGATGCGATGTAGCATTGTTGGCGTGACTGGGAGTTTAGGTGTTGGCACATGACGTAGCATAAGTTGCACTTCTCTCATGGCGTATTGTACGCGGGGGTGGTAGAGAGGTTGCGTATTATAGCCCGCCAGTTTGAAGAAGGTTCGCAAGTTGGTGATATTATTTGATATAGTAGCCGGGACCCTAGAGTACTTTGCCAGATACTCTATGAAGTAGCAGATCAGGGAGGGGGTAGGAGCTTTGAAGTTGCGACGTAGGTGTCTGCAAAACGCTATGAACTTGACAGCTGTAGAGTGTCTATTCGCCGAAATGCCTGGTCTGTGGGCGTGGCGCTGTCTCTGTGAGGCTGAGGGTGCTAGGACGAGGCGTCTCGGAATGCCTTTAATAGAAAGACGAGATATCAAACAATTTGCAATTGACATTTATGGTGGTTAAGTCATTGGCTGCGACAATTTCTTGGGACCTTTTATTATCAGCAGGAGAGAGAACAGAGCGAGAGAGAGCGTCTGCTATGACCATCGATTCTCCCGGGATATGCGCGAACTTATATGTGACTTGTGATTTCATAGCCAGGAACCACAATGCCCTGGTACATGCTCCTAGTGTTGTGTCCTTAGCTTTTCCGCCCTCATATGCGTAGACAGAGGCAGAATTATCACAGTATATGGCGATTGTCCCTCCTCTGTGGGCTGGCTTTGTGAATAGTCTCGCGGCCTCTCACAGGTGGACATTCCTTCACGTACAATACATAATATACAATGTTAACTATGCAGACATGCCCTCAGGGTCGTCTGTCCACCTGGTAGTATAACACCTCAAGGTGGTTGATGGATTTGTTTTCTTTGGTTTTAGTGGCGAATGCGTGGGAGTAGGCGTACTTCCCGTCTGTAGCCCCCCCTCCTTGGAGGCAGGCGTCTGCCCAGATGCTGGCGACGACCTTGTTATGTGGTATAATAGCTCGGCCGTTGAATTGGTCCATATACTTCATAAACCAGGCTAGATCCGACCTGACTGGTTTGGAGATGTTTATGTCGCCGCCGGCCGCTGCTCTGAGCGCTGCCAGGAGGCGTTGCATAAAGATGCGAGCAGGCTGTATGATCTTGGCGATGTGTGTGATCTTGCCTATCACCTGCTGCATATTGTTGGTTGTGATGGAGTGTTTAGTGAGGACGTGGGCCAAGCAGGAAGAAGTTTCTGCAAGTTTATCCTCAGGTATGGAGAGTAGGTTTGCAGCAGTGTCGATATGTATACCTAGCCACCTCACTCTAGTAGAGGGGCCCTGTATTTTCTTCATTGCTACCTGGAGACCCAGGCTGCTGAAGAGCTCGATGGTGTCTTGCATTTGTGTTGCTACAGTTTCTGCCCCTTGTGGCTGGACCTGCCCGAACTTGGCTTGTGAGGCGAGCATGGCCGATTGGCAAAATTGTCCGAACATAGTTGACATAAAGTCCATTGGATTAGGTTGCACAACTGGTTTAGTCAGGCGTACTTTCTTGTTTAGGAGGCCTAGGTTTCTGCGTCTGCCGATAGCCACCGTTTTGGCCGGCCTTCTGACCACATTTGGAGTGTTGAGCGATACTTCTATCTCCTCCGATTCGTCACCGGCTATCTCGTCTTCGCCTTTGTCGTCGCCTTCGACGCCATTTTGAGTATCCACACACTTTGCGTCCTCGCCATGTAATTTGGCCTCTTCATTCTCGTCTAAATCCTCCAATGAGACTTTGTTTCGTTCGGCTGCCAGTTTCTTTTCTTCCTTCTCTTTCCTCTTCTCAGCGGCAGTCTTTCTGGGTTTGGATTTGTTTGTGTTAGCGCCTGCCATTGCTGGATTGGAAATTCAAGTCTGTATGTGTCGACACAGTAAGGAAGAATGAAGTATGGCGGAGTGAGTCCTTGTTACGTTGGTAGTTACCAGGTGGCGCCTCTGTCCAATGTCCCGCCATTCAATGAATGGCAGGCACAATCAAGTAAGTGTACGTGTCGGATATATCACGATACAGACATCATATCATATGTGTATTCATCACCTTTTCACTCCATATTCAATAGATAGAGTCACGTCATTGTTATCCTCAGAAAGTATCTCTTACTTTCTTGACGCCATGCATTAATTTATTTGCATCTGAATGATGTGAAATACATAAGGGAAAACACATATAACTGGCTTCATGGAAGTTTGATAAGCACCTTTTAAATGATAAAGAGTACATCAAAATGATGAGAGGTAAAATTATAGAAGCGCATGAGACAGAGGGTATAAACAGTGCCAGTTCAAAATGGGATTATATCTTCACCTTATTGAACCTATATAGCTAGTGCATCCCATTACGATAGTGTAGATAACTAGTCATTTCGTATCACTTTCTCTCATTAACTTTATTTAATTTTATTATAAGGGACCCTATGGAAGAGCTATGACTGCCATAGAAGAGGGACGTTCCATTTTCTGGCGTAAATTCTTATATACATCTATAATTAAAATGCCATATACTGAGTCCGGAAAGAAATGATATTGTATACATACATGTATACATTATATCATAGACACAAGAAAACATCTTTTCTGAAACTCATTGCGAGTCAGCCAATTATATAGGAGTATGTTCTCTGTGTTGAAATATATGTACATGTATGTTCCTGAGATTGTTCCTCCACTGATATTATGATTATAATTCTGGATATCGGAGTAGGATAGATAGATTTGTCAAGTGGATTCGCTCCAGGCACGCAGCTAGTTCGTTTCATAAATATTCCAAGACCCTAGGAATAAGGGCATATATCTGTTCTAATGTTCAATACCTGTTCATATCATTACGATAGGTGCATGCCACGACATGATTAATAGTATAAAACTATCAAATCTCTCCGTCCGTGTGTTTAAAGTGGACGAGTAAGTAACACAGTGAAAGATATAACTTATCATGATGCTCCATCATAACATGTACATTATCTTTTACCACCTGTTGTCCAATACTCTTTGCATAAAAGGTGAATTATTCCTATATGATTCATTGAAAATCCGTTCCATCTGTGATTAATCTTTCTCTCTTTTTTAAAACCAATAATCGCAAAATTAAGGTTATGTAACGTGGCCTTATAGAATTGAGAGAACGGAAGTGCACAGGTCATGCAATCATAACATAGCCGATGTATAATTTATATATCTTAACATAGCCTATGTATGGTACGAATGATATCATTTTGATACGGATGTAAGCAAGGGACAGGACAGAAAGAGCGTTTGATGGTAATTTTGGGACTCGCTAAACACTGAGTAGCAAGTCAGCGTGACAGTTACACATTTCATACATCGTCTTCCACACCTTGAATGAGTAATTGGTTATACCATTGTCAATAAATCAAAATCTCCTCTCCCTTTTGAAGTATCGACCCATAGTCTGCCATGTTGATTTAAATTCACCATCGCCAGGGATCTAGAGCAAGGCGTGCATAATTGATGAACCTATCCTGATCGGTACAATCACTCAATCGACGGATCAGTCAATGACGTAGCAATACATCACATGATCTGAGATCAATAACTATCACGTGACCAGGATACCGAGTGATAGGGTGAGAGGTTAGTACCATAGAAAGAAATGTTAAAAAGATAAAAATTATAAAAAGTGAAATAAAACGCCAGCCGAATAGCGAGTAATTATTTATAAGCTTAGTGAGTGCATGTGCCTCACGCAATTAGGGGAGTGCATATTATTAGGAACAAACGCATCCCAGCCAGTACTGATATACAGGATGAACTTTGTGTTTTTGTGTTTTGTGTGGAAGGTCAGAACTAACGAACTGAAATATTTGACATTTAATCAAAAATATAATGTTCTTATTTGTGTCGAGTGAAAATGGTGATACTATCTGACATCTCTCTAAAATGGCTTAGACTCGCTACATTTAGTGACACTTTAATTTCATTTTAGTGATTTATTCTAATGTGTGTCTAGACCCAAAAGAAAGTTCCTTAATTTAATTGATACATTTACAGATACAATCTTTGTGTTACTAACAATAAAATATTGGTGCACAAAAACGGGTCTGATTAGAGTTGGGGTTATAAGTTCTACCTTTCGCCCCTTTGGTATGTCCGTATATGGGTTGGAAATCCACTCTCGGGTCAATATTATGTTTGGCTTGGCCTTCAATATTTAAGCCAGTCGGCAGGTCTCCTTGCCAATATTGGTGTTAGATTTAAGTGTGAACCTGAAAGTTGTTACACAGAAACACATCTGACACTTTCTTGGCCCAGTCAGGCTACACTGCGCTCATGCCATTAGGTTTAACATTACTCTGTTAGGGAGCATCGACAGAACTTTGTGCAAATAGCTTTATACTGGAGGTTCCCAACTGCAGCATATTGTACCATAGTCTACGAAATACGATCTTCTCTCATCCTATAACTATTTAAGATTGTGGTAGGAGTGTGGATTGTCAGTCCTGGGAGACTCTTGAGAAGCATTTGCCATTTAACAATTAATCATCTTTTTCTTGTCAAAACTTTTGATATTGATTTTGTTTGCCATTCACTTTTCGAACATCCATTAATACGTCTGACGCTGATATTTTGGTTAATAAAAAATACATTTGTGATATTTTTTTAGTTAAATTTAAATCTTTTATTTTCTTGTGACATTTTACTTTGAATGTCACATAGTAATTTTCTTACTTGTAATTGGAGAGCTAGACCTGAATAGATCACGTGAAGTGGAATGGATCTGGTCATTCGAGCTCAACCTTTCCTGGGGTGAAGATACATAACCATTCACCATCCCCGTTACCACGTATTTATTTTATTTAAAGATACATTATCAGCTGTGAAGATACCTACGATATAATTACTAACTTTAAGGTTACAACTATAGAGTCACACCTCCCTTCATAGATAGGGGATAGCAGTCAAATGAAGGAGAAAAAAGTAAAACTAACAATTTGTACATCAATGTTTTGAACTGAGTGTGGTACCACAAGTGACCTGTTATGGCATGTTACAATTATAACAACCCACCTTTTGCACCTTGGCATCCAGAAAGTGCACACACTTCTATACATAACCCCCATGTTAACAACTGGCAGGGATTGGGGAGCAGCAAAATATGGAACAGCATAGAGGTTGGTGACCTTGGTCATTAGCATAATATCTGAAGTATGGGTCAATGAGAGAATCTCTATTACTTCTATGACTTGTAAACAAGTAAACAAAGCCATAGTGGTGCGCACCGTTTGGAGATTCCTTTGCTATTTACAGGGTTCTAATAGAGTGACAATGCCTAGAAACTAATGGACATGTTTGAGTATGTTATATAGTTGATGTTTTTGCAAAAGGAACCAAGTGTGTCTGATTTTCACATGCAGTGTGTCTGTTTTTCACATGCATAGGTGATAATTCATTTTTAACAGCTCGGTCCAAGAATTTAGGTATGGTATACCCAAATAAAGATTTATCATGACACTTCGTTTCACATGCACTTTATTATATGTTTACAAGTGGTGTAACAAAAAAGCTAAACGAAGTACCTGGTATGTGACCGAGCGACCTCCCCCTGGTCAGTTAGTAAGGGACTGCCGTAGGGGTAACATAATGTATAGAAACATGAAAATGTAGTAAGCTAGTATAGGTATACATATAATTATATGACTCAATGAGGTATAACAATATTATTCTATTTATCTCCATACTGACAATACTATTCATATAAAATTCCCATTTCAAAACTCACGTCACATAATTTTATCTCTTTTTCAATATCTCCCTTTTTGATCTGTCTTTTTATTTCCAATTCATTTATTTGGGATACACGATGTTCAAAATGTATTTATAAACCTGACATTCCCTAGGTTTTGCTCCATTGGTTGCACAATTGTAAGAAGGCTAATCAGGTCAGAGTTATTCAGTATAGCTACTGGAAAGTTCTGATAATTTGTTTTTCTAAATGATGTTTTTAAAATCTTGACTTCCCCTGACGTTTCTCTGTTTTGATAGGGCGTCGCTATCGCTCGTATTATTTCTCATCCCTGACTCTTCTAAGGCTTGCAGCTGTCATGATTGTGATTATCTGGTTTCTGGTTAAAGGCGGTTTCAGGTTTCCGATGACAAGATAATAGAATATTTTTCTTATTTCTTCCGAACCTTTGTAGGACTTTTATTTCTATTTTATTTGTTCACACATGAAACATATAGTTAAAACGGATCATCAATACCGTGAGACACAGTTTTCTCAGTTTGAAAACGAACTTGCTGACGGCATGCGATTTCTCTTGTGACATTTGGAAATTTCAAAGTCGAACTTTTGATGCAATTATAACATTTTCACAGGTGGTGTGCTACGGCTGAATATGATTTCGCGAAGGAACTACCACCATTCCCCTATACTGCTTACGCAAATGTTTTTCATTAGCTGCAACGCTTTTTGTACTGTGGAGATCTAAACAGTTAAATATTGATTATATAAAACGAGTATGGGCAGGATTTATTGTATCATTTATGATTATTTACTTCGTTCGGAAAGAAATTAAAGGTGGAGATATCTGAGGAGATGGTGGCCCTCAGGAAGATCTATGGTTTCAGGAAGATCTATGGTTTCATAGAGGAGACCCACCCCCTTTTTGGTGTAGCCATTATCTCTATATAAGGTCCCAAATCATACTTCAATATAGATACATAGCAATATGGTGTGCCCCCTTTATTGTGATTCCATCCACTCTACCTATTGGCAGTGCTCTAGAAAGCAATCTCCGTTAGAGCAGAGACTAATTAACCGGGTCAGTCGAGGCACTGAATAGCCGCCTTAGTTCCTGTCCTACTATCGACATCTGGGAATGACTGTTGGCAGTCTTCTACTTGGGGCATAGGGAATATCCACTGTCACGATAGTCTTCCTCCAGGACATCTGCTTAGAATACAGACAGTGTTTCTACTTTTTATTCATGGCACATTGTTATAGAAATTGTATAGAAATTGTTCAAATCTGCCCTTATTATCATGGATGGAGTATTAAAGTTATTATAACAGAGGTCCATCTTCGTTACTCTAAAAATGATCTTGAATTCTTATGTCTCTAATCAGACTATCTAGACTACCTCTGCTATAGTACCGTTTTATCCTACTTTTCGTACACTGGCTCTTGCCTGAGTCAGTCTTTGCAGGTAAATTATTTCGGCCTCTCCATGAACTAACGCACCTGGATGATTCAAGAGATACAAACATGGAATAAAAATCCATTAAATATTGTCCTCTGAATTATCACGTTCATCTCGGTATATGGTGCTGATAAGAAAGGCCAAATATCAACGGTTAAATACACGTCAGCAGACGTGAAGTCTGGAGTGTAGTGCTAAACAGCAGATATAATTTTATATCTTTTATATTTTGTTTGACACACTTAACTGTGTGGTTGTATAATTATATCTGCCGGTGTACCGTCCTATAGTATCCACCCATGTATCTATGCTGCCAGCTATTATTAATCTATTCTCAGACAGCGATATTTATAATTTGTGGAATTATATAATTGTATAATAGTCGTAAATGGTATGTCAGTTATTGGACGCCTACTACGTTAATGGCTTCCACAACCGGAAGTAGGCGTTCTATTGGCATTATAATGACAGTTTTAGGTTTGGAGCTAGTTGATTTCCCTCAGATTGAAGGGACCCTCTCAACTCTGAGCCTAGACTCGAATCACAAATTATGTTACCAAAGTCTCCAATTTTGAACCGAGACGAAATATAAGACAACATTAGGTAATAATCTTCTTTGCGGCCACTAACGCTTGACTCTTTCTCTTAGTTAGTTGATCTATTCTAAAGCCACCTATAGTAAAGAAGATGTGCAGACTAATCAGTATAGTTTAATCCTTTTCAATCAATTCATCAAAGACATTATTATTATAAAATAGTGAACTGACTCATTGATTTCAGTCGCTTAGAATTTATTCACTCTCTTTTAACGAACTCGATATGTATATAGCTTTTTAAATAACAAATCTTTATTCAAGGTGCCTGCCATCTTGGCTTATACATTCCTAACGCACACGCGGACGCCTAGAATATTTCAAAGTTTTCTTCTTTATAGACGAGTCGTATATATTTTTTTGGATTTTCAGTTTTCTAACTTCCTAACCTACCTCATTTTAACTTGTTAATATCATAGAAGAGAAGCTCCTTATCGAGACGGCTCCATAAAAAACATTCTTTACCGTCTGAGCCTGACGTTTTACATCTTTTTTGTATTGAACAGATTTCTTTCATAACATAAAAAAACATTCTTTAACGTCTGAGCCTGACGTTTTACATCCTTTTTTTGTATTGAACAGATTTCTTTCATAAACATCTCAACTTTGGAAACCCGATTACTCAGCTCGTTATATTAATATATGATATATATGTTTATGTCCATCCGTGTAAAAGTGTTCATGGGTTATACAATACAAAACTAGAAAAGGCACTTTGACACAGACAGTTCTTCCGTCCGTATACCATGCGAGTCTACTATCTTTTTTTAACTAAATATAATCTCTTAGTCTAATACTATATTATATATAAACCGGGGTTTATCATTGGAGCTTTAGTAGGAAAAAAACGGATTTTTCAAACTCTACATTAATGAGTTTGATATCAAATTTATTAATTTGTATCAAGATTTATGTTCACAATTTGACCATAAAATGTATTCACTTAATTTAGTGGTGGTGGCTTAGCAACCCATCTCCTTGCATGAGCAAGGTCCTTTCTGTGGTGAGTGATGTCATAGAATTAGGATACATGTAATTGTGCTTGTGACGTCAATGAGCTACATGCACCTTACCGCTGTGACGGCATAAAGCTGCTCCTGCATGGTCGCTGAGTCACTCGACCATTCCCGATCCTGCTCTGTGGGCACACCTAGGCGGGCCTCTTGTGCAGGCGCTCGTTCTGATATAAGGTGGTCGTCATAATTATACTGCATCACTCCACGTTGATACTTTGAATGCCATTCAAGCCATTCAAATAGCCTATGAATCAGGTTACACAGACCTGCTCCCAAATCCATGTTCATTCCTAGTATTATCTTTGCGGCCAAGATTCGAGCCAGAAGCCAAAAGCTTTGAAGCAGATGCTTATGTATTAAAAAGTGGACAGAGATATAGATCTATATTAATATCAAGGTGTCCGTGGCCATAAGTAAGCTTTATTCCTATGTCATGACCCTTTATGTTGTATAAAACTAAAGCAGACAATATTTGCCTTTATTGATCGTTTGTCTTTTCTCGTGAAAATCCACACGAATGAATTAATGATCAAATTAGTGTCCTTAGCTCTTGTAATAATTCAAGTTGTAAGCTGGCCCTTGGAAGTCGTTTTAATGTTCGTGCATGACTGTTTATAACTTGTCGATCTTGCTTTTTCATTCTTCTATTTGCTTTTAATACATTCATAACACACTTTTATTACCTCTCGGCACTCAGCAACTCTCAGCCTATTACCTGCGCCTTTCCATATATCCCACTTCCCTACTTACCAAATATCTAGACCACATAATAATATTATACTCTTCTTCCCCTATTACCCTCCTCTTATTTCTGTGCTGCGACCCCTTTATTAAAATATATATACACTCTCCGTCCTTCCTCCGTTAAAAAGCTTTCATCTTTACCCATATTTAATACCTTTCACAGTGCCCCTTTATCAATTATCCCTCTTGACTCTTTCTCTTCTGTGATATCCCACGTTTGGATCTCACCTGTATCTCTAACATGTTTTACATCCATAGTTATGGCACGAAGGTGTCATTTCTATTCATTAAATAGTATGTGTTGCGACGTCACTCTACCCCATAGATCTCAGTGCGGCAATTCCTTCAGCCTGATTCTAGCGAAATTGACTCTAAATACGAACAGAAAAATAGATCTTTATAACAGAAACATATCGATTTAAATGTTCTTATCAGGTAAAATTTGTAGGCTCAACCCTTGGCAGGTTTCTCGGAAGAATTCTTCGTCCCCGGTCTTGAGAAGTAAGAGGCAGATCTATGTAGGTTTCTAATTTATTCTATGATCTGGCCGTGGGGAGGTGTGTGTGTGTGTGGGGGGGGGGGGGGGGGCAGTGTATCGATTATACGCTTTGTTCACAAGGTGTACAGTATAACCAACGCTGCTTTGCCATAGTATCGAAAGTAACTCAAACTCAAACAAAATTGATGAAACCATGATAAATCATGGGATAAAAGCAAGCTAACCATAGTGTGAAGTATTTGGTCGATAGCACGCGCATTGTAAGCCCTAAGCGACTCGGGGTACAGATTCTTTGCTTTCTGGGCTAACTTGGCGTGCATAGTCCACCTTGTACTTGACACTATTGTAATCTTGCCATAGTATCTAAGCATTGCCAAACCAAGGAAGGACACTCACCAGACAAGTTTATGGTTTACAACTCAGCTAGAAGTATTCTAATGACCTCATGAAGGTCATTTAAGCAAAAGCTGTTGTGGCAAATATCTATACCACATGCTGTACGTCACCCACCGGTTCTTGGCCCGTTATCACCCCGTGCCCTATGTTTAAGTTTCCAATAGACAAATTTGACTCCGAACCGCTCGGCTTCAATTAAGTTTCTAATCATTTAGAGTATAAAGTGATCTTTTTGGCTCGCTCTACTCTGCCCGACCTTTTCCTCCCCGCCTATATCTATTATTAGCCACTCGGCCTACACCATTACCATTTGGCGCAAATTATTAATGTAAAGTACTCCGTGAAACATTTTAGAGATTAACATTTTATTACCTGTCATAGGGACAGCATACGATCGTCTTTTGAGTCGCAAAAAGAAATCGTCCTTACTCCCTCTATGAGAACATATGAACATGGCCACTCAAGGTTGCAAAAACTAGTATTGCAAGACCCATAAACTCAAAGTATAGACTTGATGCTTGTATCATTATAAACATGCTACCTACATGTGAAATATATAAACTGAGAAAGACCCGGTTCGATTTATACTCGCTGTTCAACAACGCCTGCACGAAATTGTCACCAAATTCCTTGCGAATTGTGACAGGACATGCGGCCAATCGAACGCCGGGAAAGAAATGGTGCTCACATTAATATAGTATCGCTTCTTTGGTTGGTCCGAAATAGCTGAACTTGCGTATAGAAGATGTTGAGTCCCTCGAGACAATTAACCAAGGGTTAATTTGAATTAACCCCAAGGTTGACGGTCGGTACCTCTGGGAAGCAAACTTAAGTATTTTGATTACTCTTGACGTTGACCTATGTCCAAATCCTCCTACCGTAGGAAGCCTGAATGTATGCTGCTCCAGCTATAATTGTTGGTACAGCTGGTTCATTTTTCCTGCCATTTGTTAATAGCAATTTAAGACATGGCCTATGCCAGAAGTAACGAGAAGTTTTATTGGCTTAGGTCGGTCAGCCGACCTGAGATGACCGAAAAGATTCTAAATTAACTATAAGGTATACGCTACTAGACTAGAAACCTTTATATAATTTACCTTACACTTGGATTTTCTTCTGATTTGTATATCATGAAATGGTGCCTGTTGGTAAAACACATTTTATATTGAATTCTGAACATTAGTCAGAATTACGTTTTTCGTCTGATACCTCTGATTCGTCTGAAAACTTTCTTGTGAAATATCAAATTACTTTGGCATGGTATGCTACACCAGTCCCAGTTCTTCCGCGGGAAGATGTAAATGCACCCTGAAAACTATGACTGCCGTCAACGCAACGACATCACTCTTTTTGAAAGGTTCGATATTTTAGTGATGAACTACTTTAAAATATTACTTCGAATACGAAATATTCGGCGTTGCTACCGATGAGATGGAGTATGTATGGCGTCCCTCGGGGGAATGTGACAAGATTCGGATATAATGCATCTCGCTGAAGAGGTTACCATGGTCACCTAAGTGCCACTGACAATGGCAGATTTAGTGTTTTAATATGCTCTATTCAGTGCCATGTACGATTCTTTGACCCTGTGGTTTTAGCTTAATGGACGGTTTAGCATGAACCCCTTATATCAAATATAGATTTTCTCCCCTGTAACTACGATTCTAATTGACATTCAACTTTTACATAATCTTTGGTATTGTAAATATTTCCCCAAAGAAAGCTAATTTTTGTCATTTCATCATTTTAGTTCCATATATATCTATATATATAAATTCCTGCGGTAAATTGCATTTCTTTTTCAGTTGATCTATAATTTCAGTATGATTTATGGCCCAATAATTAACACTGGTAATTAAGTTACAAGATAACCTTTGGCTAAGGGTGTGGGGGCATGGTCGAGAATTATATATCAATATGTGCTCAGGGGACATGAAAGGAATGGAAATATTGCATGGTAATATATATGTGATGGCACGGAGAAGAATACAGACGAACTACTGCTTTGTCGGACATTTGCCTTTGATTGGTTTGGAATAGTCTGAGGAGCGCCAACTCGATGTCTCCAGGGCCGTGCCTATGACAGTGTGACAGATGCCTTAATACCAGACTCCCTCTGAATTGTAATGAGCTCTGTGTGTAAAGCAGCAATTACCCCCAACGCTCGTTTTTTCTATGGCATTAGAAATCGCCTGTCCTATTCATATCGGCATGGCAAATTATATGAATGCGTCACTACATCTAACATAATGAATGTTCCGGGGTGTGTGGGTGTGGGTGGGGTTAGAGGTGTTTCACCGTCGTTATTCACATGTAAGTTAGTATTAGCTTCACTAATTTTTAAATATGTTTTCTTCCAGGTAAGGCCCTTACTATACATGTTGTCCCGACAGAAGTGGAGGGTAGGTATGAAATTATAATAGTGAATATATGCTAGCATACCAATACTTAAATTAATGATACCAATTTAAAAAGGTAACTCTATTTATATATATTCACACAATACCCAAGAAGCTATTGAATTCGGGTACGTATAAACGTCTTTATCCTGATTGCTGTGCCTTAAGCTTGAACATATATCACCAGAAAACACGAGAAAGGCGGCCAGGGGCCCAATGCCTCTCGATACTTAAATTGCCAATGTGGCCCAGGCAATGTAAATGAATAAGGGTGTCAACTATAGTGATATGAGCCAAATATTTAAATCTATTTGAACTAAAGTAACATGATTGAATTTTTAACATTAAGATTGAGAAGTCTGCATGGGGACGATTCTCCTTGTCTGTCAGGAGGTTTCTAAGCCCACATCCCGGTCTTACAATGGATATTAAAGCTAGTGAACAATACCACCTTCGTCATTGACTGAAGGTGGCTCACTGCTTATTTCTTCATTTGGATTTCATTCAATGGATAACTTCTAATTCTATATAATATAATACATACAATAATAGTCCACGTCCACCCACGCCCCAGTGTAAACGAGTGTTAAACACAGCAGGTTGTCCCAGAGGGTAGGAACGCAGATATATATATATAAACCTTTCAGTTTTTGAGAATATGTATTCCTGTATTACTTTGATGAAACATTTATCAGACCTTTATCACATTTTTAATCCCTCACATGTTGCCTTCGGCAAGGTTAATGAAACGATAGAAATCACCATTTGCTGACGTATCCTAGAACATAGTGCGTGTCAGACAGACATCAGCAAACTATAATAGCATCTCATTGACCTACGTGTGGATCGTTATTGATTGGTGCTGTCTGGTAGGTGCAATAATCTTAACCAATTGGAGATCAATAATGCTTCGACGATGCCTTGGCGGGAAAAAATATGCCATGCCTCCTCAGATGGTTCCAGGTGTTATCTTCAAGTCTATGGAGGTTTTAGTTAATATCAATTGGCTTTAGATTATAGGGTCTGTATTTCATTTTTCCATGACTGCTTTGAATCGGGATTTCACTGGCTGAGTTGTGTGTACAGGGAAATCATTGGAAATGTCTATAGCGGGAAATGCACTCACTCACTTTTCTTCGGTTTTTATTGAAACGGCTGTGGAGTATTGGTAGATTGGCCCGGCACAATCTTTCATCTTGGTGCAAGCGCATGAAATATAAATGATGTTTATTTTTGGAAGTCGTAGTTGCTTGATATAAGGTTAGATGATGTAAATATGTACCTTTTGGTTACTTCATAACCGTTGATATTTTAGAAATTACGACCTTGATATTCTCGGGCCATATATCTTGCCAAAGGTTTTCTGAATGAGCTTCCTGTTTCGGAAATGGGCGTAATTTAGAATGATTCATTGTCGTTCCTTAAAACCTGAATCGGGTAATGGCCAAGAATATGTCAAACTCTAAAGTAAATCAGTCAATCAGTTTAGACTCGTTTTCTAGGGTTCATTCAAACTAGTTTCTTTCAAACCTGATATTCATATAAATACTTGCTTTGATCGATGTCAATCACTCCCCCAGAAAGTAATTGATGCATTATTGAATCGGTTAAATATATCTTTAAACTACTTTTTATATCCAAGGTAGTGTTTCGTTTCTCCCCTTAAGGCCTTCATCCTGATTCTCTTAAATCTATAGTCTTTGCACACAGATGGATCTATTTTGTTTTAGAACACCTCAAATGATCTTCCTAAATGTTTATTACAATGTTTTCATCGATTGACTCACCAATGATACATGTCTTAGGATGTAAAAGCCCAGTTGGCGGGATACAGTAAATAAAAGTTTTTAAAAAACAAAGAAAATTACGTACATAGCGTAGCGTGACCATTCTCAGATATACAAATAGTATTTTAAAATATGGATTCATCCTATAGAATTGGGCGTGTTTCTGTTAAAACGTTCGTATATTGCCCACTTGTCTGGAAATCAATGCCCTGTGTGGGGAAGTACATCCAACTGGGAGTGTTTGAGGTCTGCGACACACATTCGTACATTGTTCCCTGTATTGATTTCGGGTTAAGGTTTACCATCAAAGATCACTCAGGATAGTTCATAGGGATGGGTCTTTTAGAGATGTATCTCAGTCTGTGCATTGCCATTACATATACTGAACGGTTTATTTCATCTGGCCGTTACCCATTGGCTGGGAATCTTGCTTACATATTTCACCCCCTCTTTTCACTTCTCCCCACTACACACTTCAGTACTTTGAGCTATTCAAATATTGCAATAGCATTTCTTTATGTCGGGTAAGCCTCGCCAAAGTGCTGGCCTTTATGTTCTTCACTCCACCATCATTTACGATCCCTAGGAATATATTAAAAATATATACCTTCCATTGACATGTTGAAAATTCAGATGACCATATTATCATTGTGATAATCTTGATACTTAAACTGAGCATTTGTCTATGAAAAAGAAATAGCTTTGTCCCCCATGAACTTAAATTTATCCACCTTTATTCGATCGTGATTGTTTGAACGTACATTTTAATGCGAAAATTTGAAGGTGTTAGATTCATTATGCATACCCGTTTTTAGGTTCTCGTGCTTGTCCCCTAAGTGATCCATGCTAAGTGAACGTGGGATTCACTTCACAGTCTTGCATATGCTTGCAGAAATTTGGGGCACACATCTTTGATATTCTATTTGATGTGGGTGGTTGATAACCAGGCTATTATGGTGCATTGATAGGTCAGAATAACTAATGTAATCATACGCCTACTGGCGCCCCTTTCAATATTTCCCGTACACATGACATAATTGTCATTCTTTTCGGTCAAACTCTCTAAAGTGGACCTTCGGCATGATTGGAGGGTCCAGATCTGTTATATAAAGGACGTTTCCATCAGCATTTCAACAACAACAATGCAATTACTTTGATATGGAGACCAGCTTATTGTATGACATGGATGCTATCCCTTATACGATTAGAGATTGTCCATAGACCTGTTGTGTTTGGTGCTAGCTGACAACAGAAAGTCGCTTTGTCGCTCATACGGAACTCGATGTTAGAATGAGGCAGGTTGATATTCATTGAGAGTCACTGATTGGTTTCATGGCTTGTCACTTGGAATGACATAATGCAAATATTTTGATGCCACACTCAGTTAGATCATATGATTCTGATCCTGATCCATCTCCTTTGATGATCCATGTGATTGATTAGACCTGGAATGGAGCCGAAGGTCCATGCGGTGATGTGATGCTCACAATTTGAACACTTGCTCTTCCGGATGATTCGGTCCTTTCGATGATTACTACTCATAGATTCCAGAGTGCATTAACATTTATTCCTCCACTGGCATATAGAAAGGTCACTGAGGTCACTCAGCAGTCATATTATTAAAGAAAGTTGTTGAGAACTGTTCCAACTGTATCCCCGAACCTCAGTTCATTTAGAATACTATTTGGCTTCAAAAGATATTCCAAAATCCATGAATAATCTTCCCCCTCTTCTTAATCCTTTGTTGTCACTGGTCTACGCCTACCGTTCGTTTTGAAAACGGTGTCGGTCTTCCCATCGTTCATGAGGGTCCTTTTATCTGATATTTTTCACAGAAGGTTTCCCATTTCCTTCCTCATTAAAGATTTGGTAGTTATAAAGTTCACTTTCTTTTAGCGTTATCTCGAAGGGCTAATTTCCTTGCCTTTGTACCCCATGGATCTGAGCCGAACTAGAAACAGCATGATAAAATTCAACTTTCGAAAGTCAAGTATTCAACCTTAAAGTAAAGTCAACCTTCAAGTATACGTACTGCACAAAGGTAGTCCCCATGCAACTTGAGTGTTGTGGTGGAAGCTTTTACTACATTTTGTCGGCTATCCCTTACAGATGTATCGAACCAAATCTAGAAAAATAGGATATACATGCGATTTTTAATGACTGATAATACCCAACAGTAATTTACACATAAGACTGGTGGTGATGGTTGGTCTGGTTCTGGAACGACACTGTTTTGAAGCATCGTCTTACCACATGAAATAAATAGGGAAAAGACAGACACGCAAACCTATCTTCATACCGTTATAATACTTAGTAAAATACTCCAATTCTACATAAGTGCCAAGACAATTATTTCATATCAGAAACCGTCCAAAAAGGCTGTATGGACAGAACTCACACTGGGACGCCTCAATGAATTGTTGGTATTCCCGTGGGCTAGCGGCGCCTTTGTCATCCCTCCTGCCCCGAATGGCACAAATTTCAGTAGCCATGGCAACAGATGAGTGATGTAATATAATGAGTACACCTCGCATTTGAGCAACTTTATTATTGATGATAGTGCAACTTATCCACTTGTTATCCCAAAGCAGCAATTCGCACCCGCTAAATGTCTGGCGTATCAAGCGTTTTTCCAGTGTTTGTT
Organism: Sthenelais limicola; assembly: GCA_942159475.1. NCBI lineage: Eukaryota > Metazoa > Annelida > Polychaeta > Phyllodocida > Sigalionidae > Sthenelais > Sthenelais limicola. The sequence goes on along the minus strand of OW804100.1, from coordinate 54,400,462 downwards.
TGTTTGTCTGTCTATTTTAGATTTTATCAGCAATCATATTTCTGAAATGAATTTGACTGGTATTTTCCTGGGTATCGTTCAAACCAGATATTAATGGTCCATACCCACTACGATTAAGAACCTGTTTGAACCGGGTATTCCACTGTTACGGTGCAGATCTATACACCTCCACTGGTGATGGAAACCGGGAGCGTGCGCATAAATTGTGTAGAAAATGAAATTTCCCTTTTCAAAAGCAAGTCCATATCATATTAGGGAAGTGGGGGTATCGATAGGAAGAATGGGGACGAGCGATGCGTAAATTATGACTCTTTGATTTCCTCGTGTATTTCTGCCTCAGTGCTTTCTATATCTTAGGCTTTCCTGGCCCCAAGATCCAAGGCATTCCTCTTGAGCTGTGTGGTAGCAGAGACTACTTTGGGTCATCATATATGTGTTCTGGTTGAATGCTTACATCTTATTTGGTCTCAAATAAATAATAGTTGTAATGATTTCCCTGACCGATGGAAACTCTGAAATTACGTGACGGACAAGGACTAGTCCAAACTAAAAAGTTAAAAAAAAAAACCTTTTTCATTTGCTTAAAATAGTGATGTCTGACCCACTTCGTTTTTGATGCTGGGTCTTATTACTTTTTGAATAGGAGCCAGTGCCATCCCTAATATGGGGAAATCATTTGCTGATTAAATAGTTATCTTCTATGCCACTCAAATGTTGGGATGTGGGCGTGTTTGTCTCAGTAATCGCCCGCAATATCGTGTCTTGAATATGAAACATTTGCTTGGCAATCCATTTATTCTAACCCACGTAGTTATGATTTATGAATTTAAGAACATGCGAATATAGGAGTACTTAGAGTAAGTTGTTTCGTAAATAACAAGTAACAACTGCAATAATGATCTTTCTGAGTACCGGTGTACCCTCGAACAACAAAATACTGTGACACGAATTAGCATTGATGAAACATCGTTTGCCCGTTCTTTTAGCGTTTCCACCCGAATTTAATTTATATTCATGGCATAATTATAACATAAGAATATTTAATAAATGCTAAGGTGAATATAAGTATGCCTTGTAAGTACCATAAAGGGTGGTCTCCACTGGCTGCGGTAAGCTCTGTGGTAAGCCTTGTGATGGTGAGAAGTGGCGAGGTCCTGCCTACATGGCCAGTGAACCGTGTAGGCAGGATCTCGTCATTCCCCTCCACCTACAGAATCAGCACAAACCATCGCAAGGCATACCGCAGAGCTTACCGCAGCCAGTGGAGACCCCCCTTAATACAATAACAATAATTACCCTAATGCGACTGCAATAACTAGTCAAGATTGGATATTTGATAATGGTTCCTCTTTCTCTCTATATGATGTGTTGATTACTGGGATTAAACACTCATGCTACAAAGGTGCTCTCTGTCGCGCTTCTGTGAAATCTCTTGCTTGCCGACTGTACTCCTGTATATCCTTTAATGGATACATATCCCACGCTCCACTAGGGATTCTGAATGACAAATTAAATCATAACAAAGCTGTCATCTTGCCCCTGAGCTCTTAAAGTGAGTACTCCGAGCATTTCAATGGCTTCTCCTCGGGGCATTGTTCCAAAGTCAGTATTTATATAATGTAGAAGAACGGTGGTTGTTTGTTCTGTCTGTACTTCAAAGGTTTAGCGATAGGGTTTATACTGCACTCATAAGTTAAAGCTCCTTATAATGTTGATTAAGTAAGCGATTAATATAACAGAATCACTCCATTTCTTGACTTTTGTTTGTTTGTTTTATTTCATAAGCTATCGTACAATTACGAGGTGTTCAGCTTACATCTAGATAAAAATAGATTCGTTACATAGGAAGAAAATATAATATTTGTCAACCAATAAACAATGCCTTCAAAGAAATTTTAAAAAGATAAAAAATGCATAAACAAATATCTAGATTAACATACTTCGTAACACTTCTTGTTTGTCGACAATCACCAAAATGTGATACAGGAAATCAGTGTATGTATATAGATTATCTGATCACATCAGAAGGCGGCGACGATATGAAAATACGGATATATATAGAAGGATATTTGTTTAAGTATTTAACCACTATTATCATACTTTTGGAATAAATGATGTCAGGAGGAGGGGAAAAGGATGCTCTGAGAGAAACCATGTGCGACTAACTCTGGGAAAGCGACAGATGTGGTGATGGGTTCCGCGTTGGCTCCCTCCTTTCCCTGTAACACTTTCCTCCCACCACAACAGCTCGTAGCCCATCCTTACACGCCTACTTCCTATAAACCGAAACCTTTATTATAAATGTATTTTGTAACCACTTAATGGATGAGCCTTTTTCCCCCTTGCTGTTGAAGATATCCCATACGGACTGGAGAGGATGATACGATGGCCTGGCAATATATTCTGACGGGTCAATTCAAAATGGTTATAATTGATGGAGCTTAAAGCTGTATTTTCAGTTAACATCGACCAAAAACCGTTCCTACCCATCTGTCATTTTCCAAAAATTGTGGCAGATTTAACCTTGCTGATTTTGCTGCAGAGTTTCATGAATGTCCACTAGGTTTTATTTCAGTGGCTCGCCGAAATCCTTTACTGCAGTGGTTTCGCTTATTGTCGCTCAAACTTTAGCTTCATTTCCTATCGAAATAATAAGCGAATTTGGTAAGGTTTTGGTTGTTGTGATAGCAGAGAATGCAAGTTTAATGATAATAGGGCTGGATGCCACAAAATAGGTTCCGATTCCATGCTTTGTCAGCCTACAGATTGCCCTGGTATGTATCTTCTTCTTTACACAAGCTCGTGCACGTCATTGTATCAATTTCCAATGACCTTTACTTGGAGGTATAAGGTGAAGTTTTGGTGTAGCCTTTGAGGGTCTTCCAACTCACTCCTTTGGGCGATTGTTTCATATTGAGTAGGTATTGGCAAACAGTATACAGTTCATGCGATTGTTCGCATACATGTGTACAACTGAATATTTCGACGCAACCGTCATGACTTATGTTTTATTATTAACTTGGTGGTAAAATGAAAAGCAGATAGAAGTCCACAATTATATGATGGTACTGTTGATTGCTTATCATTCTTTTTGTATTTCGATATTTGAGGGATAAGTGGTTTTGATACGGAAATATGTCTTCCATTTTCAGTAAGAGAGGGTCCACTACTATTAATAGCCTGCTCTTAAGTTCAATAAAACCCTTTTGACAAAATAAGACTCGTGAAACTTCTTGACTGGAATTGCTGTTTCTCCTGTCACGTGCCACCAGGACTGATGCACAGTTAATTTGGTTTAGGAGACAGATGATAGCCTTTAGTTGGAATGAGTAAAATGCCTTTTAATTTGGTAGATTAGGCCACTTTGCTTATTTTACTTTACGAGCAACTGGCGTATTTTGGAAATGGGAGGGGGTAATCATGACGATGTAAATACTCCTGCTGCCACGCGGGTTTTTAGAACGGGAATAATGTATAGTTTCACCAGTAATGTACTGGTGATAAATTGATTAAGTGGCGTCCACCCGGTTGCTTTAAATATTATTGCACTTATTTATACCGGGATGGATGTTGTGGCAGAGTGATTTGTAACGTGGAGAATTCCTATTGTAACTGGGAAATTTTGACAACTACCAATTTGACCATTCAAGGCAAAGAGCAAATATCTTTCAATATTGTATTTTGGGACAAATGAGAGTTTGTAAAGACATGGCAAAGACATGGCTGGCATGCTGGTTATCATAATGCGTCGGATGTTCCTATTCTTGTTTTGACTGTATGGTATTTAAGTCATTATGTGTATATATGACCTCAATGTAGAACTTGTTTCTTGAAATTGCCTTTACATTTGGGAATATCATTAAGAAAGAGTATTACATAAAATAAATTCTAAAAGTATCAAAAAATATGTTAGACACTGAGGCACATGGAAATCTCCTTCTCCTCATTTTAATACAGAGATTAACGTGGGGGAATGTGTTTGGGATCATAATACCTTTCATCTAATACCCCCCTACATTATATGAGCAAGCTTGAAGCGTCTTCTCTTATGTCTTGCTTTAAAAGAGGGATTTTGTCTAATCCCTCTTTATAACACTCACATTATCCTGGTGATGTATTTCTACCCTCTACGGTTCAGATGACTTGTCTGTGGTGGATTCTTTTTATGGCTTGCCCAAAATAAAAGATTCTCCCAATCAGACTTTCGGTCATTTTCTATTGCTATTTCATCTATCTTCTTTTTTCCTTGTTAACCCTAAATTCATGTGGGACAACGAGGAAAAGCTAACAGATCATCGTGTATTTGCTTACACTTGAGGCTAATATATCCTTCTCATTGTTTCTTCAGCACCCCTCCACCTCATTGCAACCCTCCTCCCCCTCTCCCCCTCTCCTGCCTCCACCCATTGCATTCCTCATCCTTTTACTATTGACTCCGGGACCCGTGTTGCTATAAATATCTGCGAGCAGTTCGCTATGCGTGGATGGAGTTCTGTTCTTCATGTTGCTGGCCATTTTCCCATCACAAAATAAGCCCACCAAAAGCGGCTTTTAGGACTGACCCCTCAAGGTCTTGCCCAAAGCACGCCATTCCTTAGAAGTGTGTTTATTTGCACAAATGATAGGCTTGTTTATCGATACCCAAACTGCCACTTTGTGGGAATTATGATGTAGGCCTATTTACTTATCGACCTGTTTTTTGCTCAATCTGAGTTCTAGCATTATTAAAGGTTTATTAGCATTTTTTATTTTTTGTTTAGAAAGTTAACCAAGAGCTATGATTGATCAAAACATAATGATACCAAATATGTTGTGTTGTATTAATCATGTTGCTTTCCGATTCATGGTTCTTCTCCAACTGACATTCTCTCTCTTAAGAAAAGGGAGATAGATGTTTTATTTAAAGCTTTCTTTTCCCATCTACTATGCCTCGCTGCTAAAGTGAAGATGCCCACTCACGAGTGAGGTTTGTCGTGCGCATAGTTGCACAGCATTTCCAGTAAATTACTTTGGAATCACAGAGTCTCCGGGCTTAAGACAATGCTGCAATGTGATTGGTCCAATAAAGATGGTAATGTGGTGGCTGCGAGCCTGTATTTTAGTTCTAGTGGACACCTCCTGGATTTGTCCAGTATGTGAATCTAATCTAAGCAGTCCGGTACTGCAAAGGTTTCTGAGTAAATCACATTATTTCTTCTCTTATCGTTCTTCCCTTTTCCACACTCAACGAGCAAAACAAATGTTTGGTTTCGGCTATTGGTCTTTGACCGTCACATGATTACCATTCAGTATGATCAATGAAATGTGGCAGGAACTGTGAATCCATCAAGCAGCTCAATCCTTTGCGTTCCTGTCAGTAGCCATCCCATGGGTGTCATGGTTCCATGGGCTCGACATGGAGTAAATCTGCAAAGAGAATCGGAGAGACGGCCACTGGAAGCAGTGCTCCTATAGGTCTCCATCCTCGTCAAGCGCTTTGTTAGAGCATATTACCTTGTCAAATAGTCAATGAATCCATTTCCCAACCATCTTCCTAAAGGTATAGTTGAGGCAAATTCTTGTAAGAAAATCGAAATATTGACAAATGTATAGGTTCCTGCAATGATATTAGGCACACAATGTGTCATTGTCTCGTTCTTCAACGTTCGTTTAAGGTGTTAAGATCGTTTGAATAATACCCTTTATTATCACGTTTAAAAGATTAACTTTCTGGAGTGGTTCTATTTACGTGTAATTGATATGATTGATATTACCGACTGAATTATTTATGTAAGGAAAGCCTCATCCACTTTTCTTTTCAATTTTCACCCCTTTTCTGGTGCTTGTCTATAGGCCTCTCTGGGCAGCTAGCACTTGCCAAATCAGTACAGGCAACTGATGCTTTCCCTAGTGGATCATATCAGTTATTGGTACCTGCAGCTAGCACTATTAGCTCTGAAATTCCATTCCCTCTGTTGCATAGTTAGTTTGTGAAAATAGGGTGAGCTATTCTTGCACGATCGACGAGCATAGCAAGGGCATTAATTTGTCTGGTAACCCCAACTGAAAAGGATAGTAACACAGGGTATCATAATGCCTCATCATGTGAAACATAAACTGGCCATATATGACTGGTCCTAAAGTGATAACATTGTATTTAGCAATGATTTATGTACGATTTAATGTTGGTGTTTGCCATGGACTACCCTTCCCTTGTTCAACTATTAGGTTCTTTCTGGGGGTTAAACACAGGTTGAATTGTACAATGAGGATCCATTACCTCGAGATACGAGACAATATATTATGCCTTTAGATATCGCGCATACGACTATAGCTGTAAATGTATGCAGCACCCGCGACTGTTATGTGCGCATAGTCGGCCCAAGAAATGTCAATCTAGTTACGCTTGGCTTTTTTTGTTATCCCTTAAGACTAGATTGGCTGTATTTCACAATCTTACGGAATTGAAACTGATTTTTTAAATTTTATTTCTTTACACCTGTCACATGCCATTATCACCGCTGAGATAGCAAGACAGAAAGAGTTGAAAAACTTAATTTACCAACTCTTCAGACGTTCTGCAGCCCCGATGCTCTGAATGCAATGCAATTAAGAAGATCTGAAGCAGAGGTCCTGGCAGTAGGTGTGGAGCCCATTGAGAAACAGTGAATGTTGAGCCCTTCATTCAGGACTAATGAAATATACACTATTAAGTCGTCTTAGCACATTGTTTACTGCTTATCAAATAGTGTGAATACAGAGCAGGAGAAGAGGTGCTTTGCAACACCGCCTGTACTCAGAGGGACGCAGGTCTGGTAAATGATAGCACTTCTACAGGCAATCTACCATGAGTCGGGTAATCAGAGAAACGGTCGAAAAAGTTACTTGGTTGATTTTAAAACATTTTCATGCAGTCAATTTTATTTATTCAAACTGGTTTAACATTTTGCTTGGCATCAAAAGGTGTTCGAGTATAGAACACAGGCCAAACGGACATAGAACTAAACCGAAACATGAGAGGCCCAGTTGGCAGGAACCTGAATAAATGATTTAAAACAAAAAAAATGAAACTTGCAAATCGTCACAATCACGATATCGTGATATTTTGCTATATCAAACCCTTAATATACGGTCGGTCAGGTTCTGTGGAAATGTCCCATATTGGGTTATTGTTTTATTCTATTCCTCTTGATATAGGCGGGAGTGACACTAGAAGCAGGCAGTGTTAAGATCGGCTGGATATTATATAGAGCTTCATTCTTTACTAGTTGGTGAGAGCAGTGACAGACAGGCTGTCTACGCCACTTCTTTACGACCCAATATTCAGTAAGCCTCATATATTCAGTCATATGATGCCGCGTCAACCATAGTCTTCACTGTCATTTATCTTTCCCCTATGTCATCCATATATGGGTCATCCATAGTTGACTGAGGGAGTGGTGATTAGTATACGGTACCTGTCCAAATAATCATATTGGAACTTGCGAAAACTTAGAACTATTCCCTCGACCTGCTACCTATAGATATGAAACAGTGTGGACAGTTTCCACGAAGTGCTACCAATAGACAGTGGAGGATATTTCGACGAAGTGCTATTTATAATCTGTGGGAATGATCTCCGTCACTGCACCTATTTATCGCTGATCAGCTTTGGCTATTATTTGATTATCAGCGGACATTATAATTATACTTTAATCAAATTTCAAACTATGGGCTCTATGTTTTTAATAGTTCTGTTCACAAACATAGAGTTTTCTGACTTTCTAATGAGGAAGTTTATATTATGATAATATCTTAATAAATACAAGACTATATGGGCTCTATTTATATGATTTTAATATATATTGTTCACAGACATAAGTGTTTTCTAACTTTCTAACGGGGGAATTTATATTATAATTATATTTTGATAAAATACAAGACTATGACTAGTATGAGCTCTCTATTATATTGTTAACTTGTTCAGAGACATAATAGTTTTCGAACTTTCTAATAAGTAAGTTCGTTTTTTCCTTATTTGTCCCCCTTCGATCTGCAAAGTGTGGTTTATGTCGCAATTTCTGGTCCGAAAATAACTTTTCTACGCAGGACCGATGCGCATGCTCTGTATTGGGAAGCTTCCGAATGAGTCTGCGGGGTGTTTTCGTCTCGCGCTCATCTTTCTTCTTAGTTCTGGTTTCACACACGCTGATCTAAATCCCTGCTTCGAGCGGGCACACAACACCCAGCCTCGAAGACTAATGATGAGGAATGGCTTGAGCCTGCGTTACATCCAACTAAATAGACTCAAGTATCTCTTGTTATTGAATTTTTAGCGAAACAAGCCCACATGCGGAGAGCTGGCTTACTGTGATATAAGATTTACTTAAAGCATTAGTGGCAGAAGCCTTTCCGAACACTGATTGTAATTTAGTTTCTCCCTTCCTCTACCAACTTCATGTGTCCCATTTCGACTTTCCTCACCAAGCTTTAGAACTAGCCCTGCAAGTGTTACCCATCTCCCTAAATCTCATGGCTCTAGGTATTCTATAGAAGATAGTTTGTTTGAATTTCCCTTAGATTATGTTCACGTATGCTACATTATTATCTTGATGTGAGAATGAACACCGCTTTTTGGATTCCATTACCATCGCTTTTTTAATCTACCTGTGAAAAAGGTTATGAGCTTATCAGAAAGAAATCAAAGCGTTTTGCTGAACGTTGAAGTATGCTTTTATCACCTCTAAATAGTAGGCTCCATCAATTCTGCTGACTGGGGAACATACACATATGTTATATATAGATGTCTCCCCATCTGGTAAGATTTTCACCTTCACCCCTATAGTCTCTTCATATTAAAGGCTTATCACTTGTCATCAGTCTTACCACTCTTGTTTTTGCATAGGCCACACCCACAGCTTAGAATGAATGAAACCCCTTGAGAGTTCTTTTCAACATTTTCCCATGATGTGCCCTTTTGTAAGGCATCTTCTACTTTGTTTCGTTAGCCTTCGGTTAGCCTTTTTCAGTGGCACCCATAAATGTTTTGAGCCAAAGTTCTTACCCCGAATAATATCAAGTATTCCACTTACACCAGCTTTTAAGTCACCTTTATATCCTCTGTCATATAAAAATGATACAATCAATACAATACGAGATGCAGTGTATTGCTGTTAGGTATATTTCATTGAGTGGTTACATACAATGCAGTTACTTTAGGATGCTTACTGGTTGTACGAGGAACTCTTTGTATTCTTGAACTATTATTCTGGTGCTTCTTTTCATCAATATTTAGTACACCCCTCTTTTGCTTTGTCTTTTACAGCTCTTGGCGATATGCTCGTCTTAAATTTTAGCCAATGTTCCTCCTTATTCACTACAATATGCCTTTCTCCTAACCGCCACGCTCTCCCAAGTACCATAACACGCTTATGGCATCTTACTTTGGTACCTTAAGCAAAAACAATATTGTGATACTACCTAAATTCATTTTCGACAATCGATTCCTAGATAAGACCTTTCATGGGATTCTGTTTGTTGCTAGGGTTATTTGAAGACTTTTCACACAGTTCATCATCCAGTTTCTTCATAATTCAGTCTAGTTCTCAATTAATCCGCGCTCATGTGTAATTATCGTAAAATTAAGGATTGCAAATGGGAATAAATTTGACGCTCCTTTCAATAACTAGAATCGAAATCAAGCACTACATTTAATATCGTAATATTGAAGCTCCTTTTGTCACAGATATCAAGTACTAATGCACTCAAGGGAGAACCTAATGGAGAAGTAAAATAGATAAAAGTATGTATACTCATCGTTTGAAGCCTTTTACCTTCAGGAGTTTCAATGCAGTCGTCTGTCCATTTACTGAAGTGAGTGCGACTCACTTATGTCATGGCCTGTATTCTGAACAGTATCATTTCCTCAACATTCAATTGTTCCTTGTCAGTGATTCACTCTTTGTATTATTCCCCTTCACTTCATGGAACCTCATAATTTCACGTGCTTTAATTAACGCATCTCTAAATTCTCCCGACTCATCCTGGGACAATACGCGCTTCTGCTGAGTCTATAGGTCGATGATTGCTCTTGGTGAAACTGAGCGTCTCCTTGCATAATACAAGAACTACTCACTAGTCCCATTGACAATAGTTGGGGAATTATCGCCATTATGAAAAAAAATCTCTTCCATATTTTTTTTACTAAATGGAAATTAACCGTGGGTAGCTTAATGTTCTGAAACTCAGTTTATAACGACTCTATAATCTTACTTCAGTATGGGCATTGCGTTGCATGGTGTCACAGCCGACTCACGTCCCTTTGTATTATGTGACTTTCCTTCTCATTTGTCACATTGGAAGTGACTGAAAATCAGCATCATATTTATACCGAGATAGATTTCATTCCCCACCAGGATATAATTATTTCTCACTGGCCGTGAGACTGATGTTTTACACTTCACAATAATTATCTCTTTTCCCAATCTAAAGTGAACATGGTCCCAAATTATTCGAGTTTCCAAATAGCGGATCCTTTAACTGAAAATCACTTCTAGACCAGCACGGTTTCAGAAATAATTTTATTGGGTGAAGAGGGATGGAGAGAATAGAGCAAAACAATATTAAATCAGTCTCATTGATGGGCGAGTTTGCCTGTCTGTCTGTCTCTCTGTCTCTCTACTTCTTTCTGTCCCTTATTTCATATTCCTTCTCATCGCCTTTCTCTACCGGCATCGCTCCATTTTCACCAAATAGGTAATTAAGTAGTATACGGCATAGTACATTTGGACCTGGCTATGGCTCTTATGGTAGTAGTATATAAGGAGTATCATTGTGTGGCGGCTCAGTCACTAAAGCATGCAGGCACTTTGCCTCTGAATATGAACTCTTGCCCTTACAAGAAATGAGTCCTAATGGCCCGAATCGATGTATCTTTCTACGTTTTCTTATGTTTTCGTCTTACCTATTAATTCTCTTCATCATGATTCAATCATTGTAGTGTTCTAATCTCATTTCACTCTTAATAATCTCCATTTCTGACATTGTTTTCGAGTTTGCCTAAGTAAAATACAACTGGTCGTCCTCTACGGCCTTCGGGAAATTTCTCCCAATCTTGGAAATCGTACATGTATTGTGCTTCTTGTTCATTCTGTACGCGTGAAGTAAATCCTTATATCGCAGCCGATTTTGCGCCGCTAATAAAGGTTCCAAAATAGGGCAAGTGCTATGCTATTAGATCTAAAAACTACTAACCTATGCCTTTATCTATTTATACCTCATTTATTGCGTCCGCCCTGACTTGCAAATCATGGTAATTCGTTAATGCATGCATTAAAGCAATTTCCCAAAGGAACAAATAGAATATGCAGTCTGTAAAATTGAAAGTCGCTTGCTTAATCCATTCAATAATGTTCCTTGATTATATGTATACGTATTGGGAGTAGAAATACCATCTATTATATGGACAATAAATTTAGGTGTTGTCCTTGGGAGTAATGGTTTATGAGTGCTGGCTCCGAGAAATCCATAGTAATTGAATACGTCTCTGAGTCTCTTCCTCTCGGGCTAAGATTCCCCATGCATTCAGTTTTGGATTGTTGAACACAACATGGTAGCGTTAACAGGGTGTGACTGTATACGCAGAATAAACATGCCAGTAAATGTGGGATACGAACATGTATCAATTTGACTCATCTACCACTTTGGATTAAAATAATCATTATAATGGACACATGCAAAGATGCGATGCTATAATTTCTTTTGAATTGGGTCACCTACTATCGATGATTATTTCCTGGTGGGAAATGACTGTTAATTACCAGTGATATTGACGGCATTGTCGAAATTGGTAATGCGTGGGCATTAACCCTCGAGTTAATACCCAATCATGTTAGGCTTTCTATACCTCTCAATATTATATGATTCTGGTTCACTTTAAGAGCATTGGACTTTTTTTTAAAAAAAGGTTTTTATTCAACTTAACCTGCCATCGAGGCTTATACAATTCTAATGACAATAAGTCGATGATTGCTCGCTAAAATACATTTCACCCCTTCTTGATAGAAGGCTTCTGATATTCCCGACCATTTAGGCTGGGGATTATATAATAACCTCTGTATCCATTTAATTCTGTTTGTCTTAATAATTTTGTCGATACATCTAACGTTCAGACCACCATTTCCATAGCTTTGTTGGAAAAAAATCAGGCTTAATTATTGACCTTTCTTTGTCTGTAGAGGGTCTTGAGAACATGTGGTCCTCTATTGTGTTTCCCACCCGAGATTTCCTTTGTCTTATAATTAATTAAATGGGGCCCGCCCGTGGGTTTCGACCCAACATTTGGGGGTACCCGTATGTAATAGTTTAAATTCTTTTTGTCTTATTACATTTCCTGTATTTGTACCACTGCATTTTGGGGTTGGGTTGGTGTCTGCACATGCATGAAAGATAGACACAACCAATACTCGGCAGTCATTGCTTGATCAACCTATATCCTAATCATCATTAACATCATTAATACACATCATTAATACAAGCTCTTGGCTTTGTCTTATTACTTCATCGGATAACCTAAATAGGGCTCAGCGATTCTTCAGTTATCTGATTCTCAGAAACAATTAATATCATTTTACAGAGAGACATTTCTTAATACATACCTACACCATACCACCAAATCTCTTTTTGTTTATTACATTAATTGGAATGAAATTCACTCTACTTACAAAACAAAACATACATGCGTAATTAAGGATAAATAGGATTCAGAAAGATCACATGTTAAAACTATAGCAAAAATCATGGCGGCTCCGCGGGCTAAATTGCCATGCCCCACATTATCTGATGAAGAAGGGAACATTTAATTATTAGTACGAGCTCTATCATTCGATTGTATGTGACTATTTATAATTGCCATCAACCTCTCCCGTAAATATGATAAGTAATAAAATACCTATTATTTTTTAAACTAGGTATTAACTGTATTACTTCCCTTTTCTATCCTGCGTCGTTTTGATATCTTCGTCACTCTTGTCTGAAATGTCCTGTTTGAAATCCCCTTGCATTTGGTATTCCTATGAATTATTCAACAACCATTGTCACACCTTACAGTTATGCCGTGACTTCAATAAAAAGGGGAGTCCCTTGTAATGAATCGATAGTTTGTAAGTTTTAGAGAAGTCGTGCTATAAGAGTTTTATTTTATTTAAATGCTCGTCTGTGTCTTTTATCGGGACCCTCCCTAACCACATACCTATGCATTTTTATCCTGTTCTTGAAATAACATTAAGAAATCTTTATAGGCTAGTAAACGCCTTACAACACAATCAGGATCCCTATGTAATTTCACCTCCTTAAGGGGATTTCCTGACATTTCAATCTTTCGCACCTTGAAACAACATTTGTATGTATCATCGGAAATTGGAGAATACATCGGCGATGAATATATATATGTACACACGGTATTAGTTTGAACATGACCCCTATAATCAAGTCCTGTTCTGCACGTGCAAATAACTCCCATCTACATAGAAAAGCCTAATATAGTTTTTCTTTCAAAAAGGTACTCTGTTACTGGAAGGAAGCTTATGTTATAGAGGCCATGCCTCTCCTCTCACTTCTACATAGCACTTACACACGCTTTCATCAAACATACACTTGCGAGCATGCGGTTGCACTGCCTAAAATCCAATATCCACAATATATATATAAGAGGTCTTATCTCACCGTTTACGACTAAATGCTTCTGCCGTCTTGCATTTCCTTTACTTAAGTATTACTCCACCACCTCTAACCCATTCCTTATCCATCTCCACCTCTGGCAAACACTATCGATGCATTTCCCCCTCAAGGACCTGGAGTGCTTTCCAAGCAATAGCCACCATTCCTCTTATATAATTCCCGACCACTGTTATTCCTTTGGACAGGGCCTCTATCATTGCCTCTGTGCTGGTTCCAGACAACACCACTAGAGAGCGATAAGACATGCTCTTACGTCACTTCCCTTTCCGTCAGCCACAAAAGCCTGCCCCAATGGAGCAACGAAAGGCAGTGTATAAGCTTTTGATGGGACTTTGAGGGAATTGGGAAAGGGGGTGGGATAGCCCCAGGCGAGAAGAAGTAAAATGGGTGAGTTTTAGGAAAGACTTCGATAACACCCGCAGAGCCTTCCTGCAGCATTCACTGTCATCACTCTGATATAATTCATCACCTGCCATCCAAAAGACAATTGTTGGTTTAACACGACGAGAGGAAGAAACTAGGTCCATCCCCTGAGACGCATTTCTATCTATATTCCTTACGACATGGAAGGTGGTGAAATCGCCAATGGTTTAGATTTATGCCCAGCGTATTTGGAAACCACCATCCCGATACCATGTTCAGCTGGAACTCTGCCTATTACAGCATTGCTTATTGTTGCCCATTTTATATTTATCCCATTTTACCAGCGCCATCGGCCTACATGTTATGAATGTGTTCTTAGTCATCCAACCTTCATATTCTTGGCATTTCTCACCTTCCCCCATGGACTCTAAACCGAGGGTCCCGGATTAGAATCCCATGAGCGACTTGCCAGAGCCTCATTTCATCTCCCACTCAGTGCACGTTACCAAGGGCCAGCCATGTGTGTTGTGTATGGCTATACGTAGGTAAAGAGCCATGGCATTGATAATAATCAAAAAGCGTGTTTCCTCCATCACCCTAATATGACCAAATATAGACGAAAATATTAAAAGAGGTGTAAAGCAAACAATTCCAACCGACCCCCACACCCACCCTCTTGACCTTCCTCCGATATAGTCCGATTATTAGGAGGCATGACTGAAACATGCCCATTACATCTATACTAAAATGGTCCAAGCTTCTCTCACATTACTTTTACCAGCCAATGTATGGAATGCTGGGCAGGACCAGTCAGTACCAATCGGCAATACATGTAGGTGATGTTCAGATGGACCTGCCGTGAAGGGTAGAAATAATATTAGCGGTGCTGTAGACAGTGTATTTGCAGGTAGTGGGTTCTAGGAACAATCGGACCTAGCATTCAGTGAGCTGATGATGACTCTCATCTCAATGTTAACGCCGAGTCGATGTACGTTAGCTTTATTGCTCATGCTCAAATAATATTTCTATGGAAAAGTTAGTTAATTGCTCGCTCTCATCCTTCTCATATTTCCACTATTTCTAAATAGTGGGGCCTCACTCCCTTGTCACGCATCATGCTGCTACCGTTCAAAATATGTTTTCCTCTTAACCTTTTCAAATGAATGCATTAAGACAATCACTTTAAATTGCACAGTGGGTTGATGGATTTGGAGATGCCATTGGCTCAGACACTTAGCCATCATGGACTTTCCCTTAGGACAACATCCTGTGAGCTGGCACATTTGTCCAGGGTCTCAAAGGGCCACGTGAGCGTCCACCGAACTTCCTATTGGCTGAGATTGCAGGATCTGGAACAGTGAGACGGGGAAGTTTCAGTTTTCCACATTTGTCACTCATCTCCACAATGTACCATGATTCAATTACTCCCATGGCTGAAATTACTATTAGATGAGATCCCAGGCATTGGCTTCCTTATATCTCTTAGGGCTGTGTGGCGTATGATCAGAGAGGGGACCATACCTCTCCCTCCTTTCATATTATTCCTGATTCGTCCCTGTCTGAATGAGAACTATAGTTGGTTCTACTCTACAGTTAAATCTCTATGCACAGATAAATAATAAACTATACTGTATCCATGCAGATTTGTGAAGGCAAATATTCCTGTCTCCCACGCACAAGAGTATAGTTATTTTTATCGCAAATGTCATTTTGATCAAATTTCAATAACACTTGTAGTTCAATTTATATGTCCTTAGGTTATTCAACGAAATCAAATTAAACGTTACGGTCGTTGGGTTATGAATAAATTGGACCAGTGGCTCAACCTACCCCACCCACTCGGTAGCTGGCTGACAGACAATTTCTAATGTCGATGTTGAATATCAGACTACCTTTCATAACATCTATTAAGTTGAAAAGTCTAGCTCAGATTCACTATTCATTTCATAAGTGAGTCTCTTTCTCATGGCGCATTTCATGTGGAGTGGAATCATTCTTTTTATTAACCCTGTTAATGACCATACATGTATTCTAGTGGCATATATATGTATGTATCGGGGCCATAGAATTTAGTTGGTGACTGAAAGAGCAAAAAAATGGGACAGGAAAATGGCACTTTCGATTCCTGGCTGTGGACACGCTTGCCTTTTCTGCCAAGGCCAGAATAAAAGTTGTAGAACCTACTATCACTCCTCGACGTTCTCTTTGATCTTAGCATGTAGGTTAACCCAATGGAAGACCTAACTAAACAATGGTTTACTTAGATAGTTGGACAACCCTACTGTATAACATCTTCAGCAATAAAAGAATCCTTGAATTGAACTGAATTGAATTGAAGGGACTCCATTTATTAATATAACATTAATGGCTAGTAATTTCTTTAGCATCTCACTGCCCCTAAACAAACACATAAGATGTCTGTTTGTCTGTGGTGCTTGGAAAACACTCAGTAGTTAACAGCTTTCGCGATAATCCGCATTGCATAGGCCTTGGTTGAGTCTCCACTGTGAGCGTACATTGGTTTACTGCACGAAATTAGGTCCATGTACGCTTGGGATTTGACCCCCCATTTCAGGGTGACATTATGTTCTTGTCTGATAAAGTCCTTGTCACCTTTGATTGGATGACGAATGAATGGATTGGTATTTTAGTATATAAGAGCTAAACATGAGAGATTAATATATATGAATTGTGAGTCAAATTGTGTGTTGCCATTGATAATTATATACAGAGTATAGGGGAAAAGAAGATAGATGTATGTTTTGTAATAACAAGATGGGGACCTAGAGTATAATATGAAGGTGACAACTTGGGGTATAAGATTGAGTTGTATTTTGTATAATTTTATTTCTCATAAACTTTATTTTGTTGTATAAAGGTAGAAAACTATTTTTATAAGCCACGCTTGAAATTTATCATTGAAGGACTCAGCGTATTTACATGTGAACTTGTTTAATGTCTTGGCCTTTAATTCAATTCTTTAAAAAATCGTTAATATTAATTTATTTTCTGCGGACTGACAATACATTAATTCATCGCCTTTTAACTGTGAGTCTATTTAGGCCAATCAGTTATATTTCTGCTAATCTCGCATGCACTACTAGTTCTCTCCTAAAAGTAGGCCTTTTTAAGGTCCTCAAGTTTAGATGAATTTTCATGAATTTTCAAGAGATTTGCAAGATTGCCACTTTACTATTGAAATAATGACCGTAGATTTTTTGCGCTATAATCAAAATATGAAACGCTACAGAGACACACGCCAACTTAACTGTGTGTAATTTGAGAAGTATGGATAGATCTATAAATATTGTTCATCTTGACTTTCAAGTCATGTTGGGCGGGGTAGTGTAGATGAAAATATGACAAATTTCTCCTGGGGCGATACTTATACTAGCTATAAAACTTTATGGGATTCTATGAATTTACGGATGAGGCATTGAACGTCCTTAGTATGTCCTTGGAAGAGTTTCACCTTCAGAGCGACGAGGAAGAAGTATATGTGCTAATTACCTTACCTATCTACCAAAACTCTGGCCCGCACACAATCCTTTTCCACATAACGATCGTCTTCAGTTTGCTGTAGCGGGAGGATGTTTATTTTTTGTGCATTAAATGAGACTGAGGGACACATCAAGGGTCCGCTAAATCCTCCTGTGGGTCCATCACGCACTCTCATTCCATCTTTGTTCCCTGCCTGCCAAGGGACATATGCTCTTGTAGCGCTTCTTATTCGATCTACACGATGCATACCCGGTATCTTATTCATCAGCCACATGAAAGGCTGAGGCTGGCGACAATAGTTCATCAAGCTATCGACCAGGGAACTGCTAAGAGGCTCCCATGGCCGCATAAGAATACATGTGATCTACCAATCTCCCTTCAGTGTATTGTGTATAGTGTCCTACTCGAGTCTGAAGTAAAAGACTCACATATTAAAGGACTTTTGAGGAGACTAGAGTGGGGCTGTTCTCATTAGGTGACTGAAGTACAGATTATTACCAGAATATATACGCTACCTTAGACTGTCTTTGGCTACACGCAAATGTCAGCGCATCATGGCCTCTCTCATTGTATTTGATACGTGGGAGTCATATACATATACATATCATGAGTCATATACATATACATATCATAAGAATATAATATGTATGAATGTACACAGCCTTCTGATGACCATGGCTACGTAACCACACACCCACTGGACACAGTGTAGGCTCTGATCAGATAAGAATGAAAGGACAATGATTGGACGCTCAGCTAATGACTTTCCTGGCCCTGGGGTAGGCGTCTCAATGGGAGTGTAATGGCATTTTGCGGTTTGGAGCTAGAGGCTTTCCCTCTGTTTGGAGGCACTCTCTCAACTCTGAGCCTAGATTGTACACTCAAATCTCGCTTTCCATCGCCCTTCTTGACGTGCTCCTTCAATTGTGTGGTTGACACATTATTCCCATGTACAGAAGAAACATCTCTGCGCTGGATGCCCTACGTGAAAATCTATTTTGATGAGACCAATATAATTAAATCTGTATTGAATAAGAGGAACAAGTGAAGATAAGCACGCCCTCCCTTACAAGTTCCACGACCATGTCTTCTTAACTGTCCCAACATCTTTGGCAGCCAACCCCTCGAATCATCCCATTGAGGCCAATATAATATGTGAGTTGAGCGCAGCTAATTGTTTGGTCTGATTAACGAATATAAAGTGAAGTACTCGTTGGGTTGATGCAGACTCTCATCTAGGTATTACCCGAACACGTCTAGCGGAGATGTTTGTCCTCAAACCGGCGTAGTTAATTATAAGCAATAAGAGTGGCTATTCAGATTATGGATTTTGTTTTGTTTTCCAGCACCAATTTAGAAAGCAGACCTAGTAGAGCCCATGCCAATCATTGATAGAGAAAACAGATCCAGGAATGTATAATCATAGATCAGCTATAGAACTCGCCTGTAAAGTGCTATAAAATTGGTATGTTCCGAGAACCTATTAGAGTAGGACTACCTGGAAAAGAATGAATAGCCAAAGCTCGATTCCTCTTGGTAGCACATGTATATCAACATTGAGCATGGCTTATCCCGTTTGGCATACCACTTATGTGTAGATACAGTGATATATGGTCCCTTTGGGAGATTTTCGCTTCCTAGTGCGGGAAACATGGGTGTTTGCACTTTCCTTTTGCAGCAATGTTTATCGTTGTAGCCCAGGGACCAAAGATGTAGTTGGAAGGCCGAGCTGAATGATAAGTGTGATAGAAGATTGCGATGAGTAGAATAGAAAATCTGAATTGGATCTCTAAAATGTCAATGTACAATTATTAGTGTTATTCAAAGGAGCCTGAAGGTTCTTTTGTTTTAAAGAGTATGGTACAATCATTATTATATTTGTCGGCTTATTCTAACTAGAGTAATTAATCATTAAATAATGCGGGAAGCCACTTGGTTTCATTGGTACAGGTGTTTCACATTCACTACCTATGTCTTCACGTTTGCCCGACTGATCCTTAATGTCTTGTCATAATGTTCAAGCTATGTGAAAAGGGCCTTTAACGGGAGGTTGTTCTATATTTTCTCCGCAACACGGATATGGGGTACGTTGGGAATGCATATCACCGTCTCTTTGTCCCAAAGGCTTGACGACGTTAGGTCAGAGGTCTTGGTGGAAAACACAAATTAGAAAAACATGGATCGCATATCAGGATATGCCGGGGTACCTATGTCCTGATAAGAATCCTGGTCCCCAAGCTCTGTGTCCGGTGCCCTGGATGCTGTACGTATGGAACCAATGGATGCGTTCTTAATGCGTCCGGCGCGAAGAGAACATCTGAGATTCTAGTTTTCAAAGGAATTGATTACCAAGTGAATGTTTGGGTGACAATTTCAAAGATGGATGGAATTTTACTGTGGTGTTCTGTGATAATCGTTGAGGAGGATCAAGTGGAAAGAGATGGTCTAGATCCAATCCCTCCATATCCTATCTTCACATATTAGCAAAGGCACAAGAGGAGTAGCCTTTGTATTAATACAAGAGCTTTGACCTTTTTGAGACAGATTTTCGCGGACTGTTAAATGATGGATAATAACTGGCAGCTGTCTCATACGATTGACGTACATGTATGTCAATCATTGATTTGGATCTTTTCTGGCACGATCCGATTTCACACCAGTTTGGGTGAGAGATCATGCAAATGGGCGGAGTTCTCAAGATCAAATCTTTTCACACATTGCAGTGTTGTGAACATGTGTTTGTACATTAAGATTAAGTCACTGATTTATTAGAAATTACAAGAAGGTGAACATTGATTTCGATGTTAAGATAAGGTTGATTGAATGATTAGCGATTATAGGCAGGCATAGAAATAAAGATGTGATGTTGGACAAAATATTATGATTATTATACACACGTTCAATATCGAGGCGCCGACGGCCGTTCGTTACTTGGGAAGTGGTAAAGGATTAGTACAATTACCGACGGAACTATTGCACGTTGTCATGCCGACGCAAGTTTGGCGACCAAGTTTGTCAGAGCGAGTGCTTTCTTCCTCGATCTTTCGCCTATTTAGCACTTATAGGACGAGTTGCCGCACGGAGCGTAAATAAAGGACGAGACCGCAGGTCAAGTCCTTTATTTACGCTCCGTGCGGCAACTCGTCCTATAAGTTGATTATTATACATGCCTAGTTTTGCATGCAAAACATGCTTAATTAAAGATACATTAACATAATTTGCCATATCTGGTGTTCGTACAAGAGGAATATAACTATAGAAACAGTTGAAATGTTGGAGAAAGAAAGCCCTCGCACACGGCAAACTTGCGTCGGCAACCTTGCGCCACCAAACTTGCGTCGCCATGACAACGCGCCGGTAATGTACTAGTCCAATACCACGTTACAAGTAATGTGCGGCTGTCGGGGCCTCAGTATTGAATGCGTGTATAATAATTCTAGTTATATTCCTCTGGTAAGAAAACCAGATATGGTAAATTATATTATTATTTTTTTAATTAAGCACGTTTTACATGCAAAATTAGGCATGTATGATAATCAACTTATAGCACTCCTTTTCCGCACGGACGCATAAATAAAGAACTCAATCTCAGAAACCCCTCTGGAGCGTTTCATGTGTAGAATATATGATAAGTCACCAACTCCGAATATGATTCCTTTTAATTTAAATTGATATTGTAATATATTTGCTATAATGACATCATAGGATAGGGTTTATATGGATAGTCAATAGTGAAGAATAGGTTTTAGGTGACCCCTTCCTATACTTATTAAGCAGCTACCACAGATAAAGCCCTGGTAGGCTGCCTAATTCTATGTTCTAGTAAAGCAATACTGATATAGATAGGCCTATACAAAGATGAAGAAGTAAACAGACAAATATACGAGTGGAAAGACTTTGGAAGGAATGTTTAGTCTGATGGATTGGGTATTTGATCCTCTGTGTATACTGCGTGGGCGGGGCTCTAGGTTTTACGTCACATGTCACATGATATAGTTCATCATCGTGCGACCTCTCACCGTCCATTTCTTCTCATTACTGCTCTGTTATAACCCCATCTAGGAATATTTATAGGCCTCTACTACGTCCCACCTCCTACCTGCCAGGGACTGTCAATATAGTCTGTGTTTAGGGAGAGGTCATGTGGGTTTTGTCCGAAAATACCTATAGATTTGTACGTTATGTGTCAATAACGTATCACTTTAAATAGCCATCTGTTCATAAGTTAAGTACCTTTTCAGTGCTACCTTTAGGTTCTTTTAAGGAAACGAGACAACACTCACTCTGAATATACCTCAGAGGCTAAATTCGCTTAAGTTCACCCAGATTAAAAGTGACAGTCATAGATATTATCTATTATAATTATTGTGGAGCGATTATCAGGAGTATGCCCTCCTCTTCCACGACACAATCATGTGGGGAGGGATTTAAATAGTCGAAACTATGAGTAATTACAAATCCAAAGCTCTCACCTACTCAGCTACCAGGATGGCTCTCCTCTTTCTGTCTCTGATGAGGGACTTTCCCAGATCTAGCTCACCAATACATCCCGGAGCTTATGCAGCTGTTGCAGTCATGGTCACGAGCTCCTTTTAATGGTAGCTCTAACAATACCTAATCTCTTTGTCTACCATTGTTGCTATTTATGTATTATACTACTTACAAAGGTCCGTAGGGACAACATATCTACTCTTATTTAGGGGCGTAATCATTTCTATGTCTCATGTCCCATGATTCGTAGTCATTTGATCCCATGCAGCTTCTTCTTTGTCAACTGTTTCTTTTTTTGTCATGGATAGGCAACTGTTATCAACTTATCTTAATTTGTCTGAAGTTCTATTCTATGTTATCGGTGCGGAAACACATCGGTTTTGTGAAAACTTTTGTATGTGTCTCCGGTCGTTTAGTTTCACTCATCTTCTTGTGGCTTCTTGTGGCTTCAGTGAATATGAAGGCAATAAATTGCCATGAAAATTTCACACTCCACCGTGTGAACTTTAGCTTAATGAGGCATTATGGAGGTAGTAAAGCAAAGTGTTGTCCACTACCCTTGGGTTTTGCACTACTTTACTGTGGCCGGCACCGAGCAAAACTACTGTTTTATGGTGCCGCGATTTTTCATGGGAAATTGTGTGATGTTAAATAATGAAAGAAGGTGAAAGATCTAACGCGTGGTGAAAAATCTTGCTGGAAAAACGTATTATCCCCTTGGGCAAGCATCGTAAATACAGGAAGCCAAAGATGAATGTGCGGGAAACAGTATAGATCTACTGTTATGTTTGAAAAACTATTGATAGACAGCCTGTGTAAAAGAGAAAGTTCCAGTTTGTGGAAGTTCATGAATTGGGATATGACGAGTTAAATGGGTCCATTACTACCAGGTAGATATAATTGTATTTGCAGGTATTGCAATCGGATTTAGTGTTCTGCCTCGAAAAGCATTATGTTGGGATTGTACCCATTTTGCTACACAGTCTAGGACCACTGCACTAATGGCTTTCCTGGCCCAGGATTAGGCGTCCTAATGGGATTATAATGACATTTTGCGGTTTGGACCGAGAGGTTGTTGTTGGCTTGCTGGTGGTTCTGTAGGTGGAGTGGCGTGGCAAGGTCCTACCTAGAATGTTCACTGGCCAATGATTTGGTTAGAACTTGAATTAAAAAAAATAAAGGTAGCCACGGGGAGGTGGAGGTGGTTCAATTTACACCTGCAATCACACATCCTAATTGATATGGTGCAGTGCAGTGCACCTGCTTGGTGGAAGACACTGGTGCCAGAGACTTTTCCCCAGTTTGAAGACAGAATAATCGGAGGCCAAACTGTACTGAGCTTTCCTAAAAAAGTAAAAAAAAATGTTACCCTTGTCCTTCCAGGGGAGTCTAGAATATTTTTCTTTTGACAAATTTATTTATCAGGAAGTTAACAAAATTACAGCCATCTCACCCTTAGGTGATTTTCGTTGTGCCCTGAAAATATGGACATGTTTAGAAAATACATAGAGGTGTGTGGAGTGAAGAAAGTTAATATTCCCTGGACCTTTCTCCTTTGATATTTCCCACGCAGACCTACACACACATGCATGCATCCTTTCCACATGTCATCTCTCATGTAGAAAGCCCCAACTCCACTGAGCTGATTATCTCGACGTGGGGTCACAATGGAGCTTATTCTTTTTACTTAGAGGTGGCTGTGGTGTGGGAGTGGCGCTGCATGGTGTCCTAGGTGGCAGGTCCTACTCAGGTCCAGTCGGGAAGGTCCTGTCACCCGTATGGTCACATACGATTTCCCTTACAGTGAGATGCACGTCAAAGAATTCCTGAAATGATCCGTCATCCCCTTACTGAACTTGAGAGTGAGTGAAAAAAGTCTAAGCATAGTGTGTGGGTGTATTTTTATGCTAGAATGATCGAGGGTACAGGAAAACATTTATCTGATTCTGAGAGTTGAGCCAAGAATATGCGCCATTTCTGTCCTACTCGGCATGGAGCAAGAGACATTAGGCTGTATTTGCCATGCTATGCGGCCCATAACAACTTCCTCTCGTCACATTTCATCTCAATTGCTAGCTTCTCTTTTGCCTGTCAGGTCCTACGATTTGACGATCGTATATATTCCTAGACACCCCCATATTTATAGAATAGAATATGGTTTTCCAGATGGTTATCCTTTCTCTTATTACCACTTGTTTTGACTTCTCATAGATGTTCTTTCTTGATTCTCCCTTTACCTGTCTTATTCGGTCAGTCGCACGCGTGGTATGAAGGAAGTATGAAGAATAGTACTTCCTCAATCAGTACTTGGGTCAGATTTTCAGAAAATGTACAATTTGTCTTCAACAATCCTTTCAAATAACACAAATTTAAGACAATAATTATGTTCAAAATTCAGTTTAATACAACCAGACATATCCTTTTAATCAACTCAATACCAAATATATTCAGATATACCTAGTTTTGACCATTTTTCAATCTTAAATTAGCAGAATTTACTATATATGTATATCTTCAAATTGTACATTTTCTGAAAATCTAACCCATTTGTGTGTGCCACTCCCGTCTCAATTTCAGTGACATTTGATATTTTCCTTATAAGCAGCCACCCGATGTTTTATAACACCTTGTATACGCTCCCCATAAGACAGTTCGTACATTCATCGTGTGGTGTATTGTGATATAATTATGTACCCCTCGGTCAGCAAAATCATGTAAAAACATTTGTTAGAAAATTGAGTGCCGTCTCTCCATTTTCTCAACATATTTTGGGGAAAAAAATGAATGCCTGCATCGATGCTGACATCGTTGGTATTTGTTTGGTATATCAGTTTACAGTTCGAATTGTATTTCTTCTGCGAGTGTTGGAGTACACAAAATCGTAGAGCAATATAAACGTTAGGCGGCAGTTAGATTGAATAGCGGTAATCAGGTCTGCAAGAATTAACTTATTAAGTGGATTAGGGCAGGATATATTGAATAAAACCTTTTTTTTTAAAATAAAAACTTAATAAGGAGATTAGTGACTGCCGGGAACCTGAAGTTGAGGAATATATGGAGCATTTGGACTTAGACAAGTATTCCTGCATACACTTCAGCTGAAGAATAATGGAGGGCTCTAATCCCTTTAGAACTCGTTTGGGAGGATGACACTCACTTGTTTGCAACAATGCTTGAACAATGCTGTCACCGCTACCCCACGCCATACTTTATGAGGAATTTGACCCTGTTAGGAAGTCATCTATCCTCCACAATCCTCCCAAACTAAGTCTAATAATGTTGTTTCAGACCCTCAACTGTACTGCTTTCTTTCTCCCTCGCCCTCGCCCTCACAATTATTCGCCATTCCCCAGACAAATAGGGAGTTTACGGTGCCTGCAAGGAAGGATTGATGCCAAGTTTTTTCTGCTTTGCGCCATAACTGAATCTAGTCTCGCTCGAATTGCCTGCACATCCAAATGCCTGTTTACAAAGTTTATTGATAATAACAAAAAACCCAGATCCATATCATTGGTATCCACACACCAACAGATAATCATAAAGTATGGTCTGTCTAATTTAGGGAATCAAACTTCCGAAGAAGAAATGTCTCATGTCGATGCCGCCAGTCAGATGCACCTGACAATGTATTTTCGGAGTCTAAATACTGTTTTTTCTTCCTTATATTGACGAGCTGCAGTTGGAACATATAAACATCGTTATCATGATCAAGGAGTATCAGCTGTATTCTATACATATGCTGCCTCTACAGAATTCTAAACCAGTTGTTTCCCTCTTGCTGAATGATCCAACAATTGCTGAAGCATGAATCGTACAAAAAAGTGACTGCCACAATCTCCTAATCTTATGAAGCGCTACTTTCTTATCTTTCCATGCGACTTCTGTTGACCCTCTCTATCAGTCTATAAGGGGGAAGTAAATAGGAAGACGAAACAACTAGACAACACTATGTGGGTATGCTAAACAAAAAACTCTGCGTTTCAGGGTAACGGATAATCGCCATTAAGGATTGGGATTTACCCATTATTCGACCTCTCGATTCGATAAAGTAGGGGGTCCGTGGCACACTGTCTTCCATTCCCAACGTTAAAAGCAAATCATCTCATCCAAGTTACATGTTAAATATGGCATTTAATATTCCAACGTGTATCTAATGAAATACCATTCTTCTTTTTCATTATATTTATTAGTATTATTTGGAACATTTGAATACAAATATTCATTTGGAAGTTAGAGAATAAGTGATATAATATAGCCTTTAAGCGGTGACTGCTGACCAGGGAAAAAGTCGGGCAGCCCCAGAATCTATAAACACAAATTGCTGCTTCATTATACAGTTACATATGTGTACACTTTGCTAATGCCTTTAGCATAATCCCCAAGTATATATTTGGATATATAATTGTAGATGATAAGACATTATCAACATTTGTCATGTTCAGCAGATTCACGTTCTGATAGACATTGATCAATGTCTGTTGTAACATCGCATCACGCAGCACTTAAGCTATAAGGGTATCAAATGAATTAATTGTTCAGAACTCTAACGAGTCTCATTCTTTGAACAAGAGTACTTGCATTTCTGGCTGTGCATCTGGCATATATATTTATGGTATACGCCTACAGAAACTATCGTTAACTTCATTAGTGTACCAATCTCATGAGGTAGAAATCGCTGGCAACCACTTAAAAGGGAACGTATACATTTATACTGTCAATATTTTGATGATATGCTACTATTCTCTGTTCTAGCTATATTTAGTATATCAGATCTTAACCTATAGAGTCAATTCAGGACCAACCCCGCCATTTGGGTGTGACATATCTAGCACATAAAGTTGTATAATTTGCGCCCCTTTATCACATTTTATAGGTATGGATATGAATAAGAGGGGCATAGATGAATTTCAATAAGATTTTTCACGGATAAGAGTTTCTTGATTTAAACGCGGATGGTATTTGACCGGTTCAGTCCTTCAGTTCTACAACGGTTTCACATTTAATATTTACCATTACCATAAGATGTAAGAAGCCTCACAAGAACACGCAGCAATCACTCTCAGTAACGCCGCTCACTCCCACCTGATGATCCAGCCTCCTTAATCTTGGCGCTACAGGACTTGGGAGTTCACACATTCATCCCTAATTGTCATCTAAAGGTAGATATCCATGGCTAAATTATACGAATCTATGCTAAAAGGTGTCTGTGAAAGAATTTCATGGTTTTTTTCATTCGTGTCCATTGCCATGGTATCTTAATTAACTATCAGCATTTTTTAGATGATGAGATATTTGAATATCGTCCATGCAGGCGTTATAGCTTGCTGCCATCAAATACTTTGGAAATCCTCCAAGGAATAAGTTGAGCTTATCATTTGAAAAAAAATCTTTCTTCTCCAAACTAAGCTGCCATTTCACTCCGTCTCATTAAAACACGTGTTTCTTTGCCCTTGAAAACCTACATCCACTTCGGATATCAACTAATATTGCAGTTGTTACATCTGGCTCTGTTCATCCTCACAGGAGTTATGGAACCATCATTGTCTATCTCGGCATCCTTGTATATTATGATGGTATGTGTAAATGGGAACTTTGTTGTTAAGTTCCCCGTGTGAGACTTTGGTCATATGCTTTTCACATGGTACAAATTAGAAAAATTTGAATTGATTTCGGGTTCGATTTACCCCCTTTTCACATTGTAACTCTTTACTAGGAACTCATATAATCATTTTCGTTTTATATATTTTATTCATCACAACATTATGCATAGTACATTGTTTTCAGTACATGGTTTAAATTCATTGATGCTTTTGCAACCCTCAATCTTTGTGCAAATAGTGATTGCAATTCGCAGACTCAGACCTATTCAATATCTATGTCTTGCCTTTTGCAATCCTACCAAAGACTCAGTGAGTATAGTTTGGCGCTGTATTCCTTAACAGGAAAGGGAGAACGGGGGAAGAGGGAAGGCGGGGAAAGACCCAATGTTTTGGTAATTTAAGTATCATAAACGTCGGCTACGTGATATTTAGGTGTCATAAAACGTCGGCTGTATGATATCGAGGGGAGAGGATTAAAGCCAAGACAGGAGGAACTTTACCCCAAATTGGGGTGAGGGAGGCAAGCCTACCCCATCCCAGCTGGATTTTATGAGGATGTTAACTGATTAACAGGAACTAATGGTATTCCTTCTTCCACACATCGAGATCAGAGAGAAATCACCGTTGTTTAATTATCCTGTCATATAAACTATAGAGTGCAACTTCGAGGGCCCTGAAACCCTACACTTGTGGTTGGAGCATAATTAATGTTATACCGAAATTGGCGACCAAGCACACAGGGGGCACTGGAGATGTTATATCAGTTCTCGGATCCGACCTGGACTGAACTTTCCTTTGGATTCTTCCAGTGCGAGTGTTCCTTATAAGAAGGAGGTTCGTTACTAAATCAACTAAATGTATATATAATAATTGCTGAATAGGTTTAAATTTAATTCGCCAAAAGATGTTCACATTTGCCAAGAGAAACCCCACAACTGCCCAAGGATGCAACATAAGCAATATGCATCGATATTAGTTTATTACCACGTGTGCTAGTACGTATTAAGCAAGTAAAACATTTTCGCAATCTGCACATTAGGAGATATTCAAGGAATAATTGTATCTAGTCGGTCATCTATATGATGATTTAAAATGACAATTGTTAAATCCCATAAACTAATACTTTGAAATCCAATATTCTCTATCCCCTTAACATGCCATTACACAGACAGAAACCCTCCGTTGTATAGCAGCCATCCGAGTGTTGTGTTACATGGGGTATATATGGTATGGGAAATCATGAAACGGAGAGAAAAGACGCTACTATATTGAGATATCTATTCACGGACATGGATCTGACTGGCTTTAAGATCTTAGAGAGTGTGTGAAATGCTATGATAAGTTATCCCAGTAAACTGGATTATTGGTAGATTTATGGGAGCGACTAGACAAGGCTCCCAAGCTAACGATGTATCTCACGATTCCCTTGTGCCACTGGAGAGCCAAGGCCAAAATACTTGAAGAATGTTTCTATCATAGAATATGATATCTATATTTCTGTTGGTAAAATTCGGCCTTTGATGTATAGATTAATAATGTCAATACCTATTATATGGTAGAATTTGATATTATCTTAAGGAAGGTAGTCTTGAAATAAATGCGATTTATTAACAGTTTTCAACATACTTACGTCACCTTTCTAAAATATTCCATTTTGACAGGAGATCTACTCGTACGTCAGGCTAGTCTGAATACAGATCCGAGTAAATATTCTACGAAAGGAATGTCCAGACTAAAGTAGTCCAGGAATGAATCTTCTGTTCATTCTATGTGGACAATAATTCGGACCTCACGTGTGTTGCAAGAGAAAGACAAAAACCCTTCCCATTTACTTCCTTGACAAAGTTCCTTCCCTACTGAATGTATATCTGGGAGGATACACTGTGCTTGCCTGCCCTAATCCTTATTGAACTCTGCTGCCCCCAGCCCAAGCCCTTGTCCGCTTGCCCTGCCCCTGGCGGCCTTGTACGACAGGAGAACTAGCCCACACTGTGCCAAGTGATTTACATGCGGTGCAAAAAAGGTCAATTTCAATTTTGTAATAGCTGGACTGCGATACGGTGCATGGGGAAGGCATCCAGGTTAGTATCACGGCAACGTACGTGTATTTATGGCTACTTTAATTTCTGCCTTTCTTAATTCTATCAATGATTGAGTACAAGTTTCGATGAATTTCCCCATCACAGAAAAAAACCAGCGGTAGATCCCAGGACATTGCTTCTCAAAGGAGAGCTTTTATTACTAAATACTCTAGACAGAACCAAATTGGAAGCGTTGCACAACACATGCAACAGTGGGGCACTTGTTTCCCATCCTTGGTTCGATCCCCAAACCAAGTCCAGGTGTTTCAACATCATGCATTTGACTGTAGGCTGAAGTAGATGGGAGTCGGCTCTAGGCTGATGAAAGGAAGGCAGTAGAGAAGGTAGTGGGAGGCTACTTCCTCTAGCAGATTTCCCACTGCACATGCCCCCTAGCTGTGGGTCTTACTCTGCGCTAGAATACACAACATTTGTCTACACTCTCTTGAATTCATTTTCACGTAGCAAATAGAACTAATGTCCCTTTTCGGATGCAGCCATCTTGTATGGGTTTTTGTGTAAAAAGAACTCAACTAGGAACAGAGGGGGGAAAGGGGGAATCCTGAACTAAAACGCTAATATAGGTAACATGTAAAATCATGGTTAGAGTTGTATTGGTTCCTTACGTAGAAGCGTTTATTTTATTCTGAGATAAAGAAGTGATTGATTGCTGGTATATCATGTGTTTCATGTGAGAAAGATGATGACAGGAAAACCATTAGCGCCCATATGTGGGTCAAGTTGTGAAGCCAACGTGAAAATCGAAGCTTGGGTTTAGGGTTGAGAACTGACCTTAGGAGAGGGTGAGCCGGTACAATCCTTAATCAAATGTGCAAAATGTACATGGTCTACATTATATGAGCATCTGCAAGACATCCCTGTTCATCCGGCTAAAACTAGTGTCTGCTATAGTCATGATACTCATGATACTCATCTCATGATTTCTCGTGAATTAGATGTTAACCTTGTGATATAGGCCTACCAATGTATTATGTATCAATTATACTGGAAAAGTTATATGTATTATAGGCTATATTTGGCATAGAATAGTTGTATTGGCGAGCATGGAATAATACCAGACACATCCCTTTGTTGCAGTACACATTGCTACTGCTGGAAAATTGAATAACACGCCGTTCATATTTTGTAAATCCCATTGTACACCAGGAAAATCGAAAACGGGTGCTTATCGACCTCCGGTGACAATCCCAAATGGTACCAGCCGTTTGAGGCGCAAGGGAGCATCTTATTTTGCCTTCGTTCCGATCACTAAGCTTCTGTTATAAATTACTAGCTACTGCTTGCCCCACCACCTGAAGGCTCTGCCCACTGATACAAGGCACACGATCAATACTCCCATCTTGTGACAAAAGTCAATACCAATAATGATCCAAAACGAGGTTTCCCACGCTTCAAATGAGGCTCTGGACTGAGCTACCTGACAATAGTTCCGCGGCAAATGTTCCTATTTTTTCCTCCGCAATAAATGATTCCAAAGCTTGTGATTGGTCATAAATCAAAGGGTCATTTGGTCTTCAGCTTTTATATCATATTGGAACCTTCGACTTGGTGACTTGGGTGATTCAGTCAATGGGAGGCGTAGATTCTGGAATGAATGCAATTTTTCTTGAGATTTATGATCTGCGCTCCCTGGCTGGAATTTACCCGAGAAAGCCCATAAATTTACTAGCGTCATGTTTTCTTGTGATTCTTGCTGTCACGAACGGCCGAATATCGAGTGCCACTAACATCATTACGTTTGTCATTACCATGGCAGACTTGGGAAGCAATGAAAACTTTGAACGTAGTGAAATATGGACTACCATCTCTATATCTAGCTTTATGATGCTATGTTCCCTCGCCGTTAATTGTGTCTTTAAATTTCATCGATCTAATAAGTTTACTTATAAATGAGCTTTTGTATAAACAGAGAAGGTTGTTGACTCTTTCATTCGTTCATATTTTTTTAAACATTAATGTTCGTTGAATTAAAGAATCTGCCTACTTTAGATCAAATTCTAATGAATGGTACTTAAACGTTGGATCCGAGCATTTCCCCCCCCCCCCCCTCCCCAAACTCCAATCCTCCTCTCCCAAACCCCTCACTATATACTAGAGTATATATATATGCTATACTATATAGGTGATACCCGAATGGTGAGTCTTTTGCAGTCACTTCACATATTAAACATTACATTGTTTTAATCTATTTATCAATTGGTCCCCGTATAGTCACATTAGTCAGAGTAGCTGGTTACTACTGCTTCACTATTTAATCATCACATTCTCTTGGTTATATTTTAAAAAGAATATATTACCAATCACAATTAATACAACCTATTCCTATACTAAATGTATTTCTCTCTTTTTTCAGGTGAGGTTTTACGGTGAAACAAACATGAACGGTGAAACAAACAATTACGAAATTGTCCAGGTGACATGCTTTTCTGCTAAATAATGGTCCATTCAACTACTCGTACATTCAGCGTTGATTATTTCCTGAATAAACCCCAGTATATTCCCTTGACGGTAACCCTAACATATTACTATTTAGTGGCCAGTCTCCGAGTCATCTAGGCATACAAGAGGATTACATATTGATCCATAGGGGGTTGCTTTGGGCTAAAATAGCGTATCAAGGTTCTGAAATTAAGAAGCAGAAGGTGCGCGTGTCTGTGATGAGGCATTGCGATAACTTAATCTCCTGACAGCGCTTGTCATTATCCTCTTTGACTCCTTGAGAAAACGTCTTGTGAATTTGCCCTATTAATGGCGTATGGACATAGTTCTTAGACATATAGACTCGCTGAGTATGGTAGGTATCTTGGTACCTAGAGCTCATGAATAATCTAGCACGTGTACCCGCGATTGCTTACTATCAAATATTATCATATCCATGTGGCGAACCTTAATAGGGAAATCATAGAACTAGTCCGTCTATTTCTATGGTGAAATGTAACGGGGAAAGCATGACTAGGATTTTCAGAGCGATAAAAGAACCTGACACTAAAACAATAGGCATTGGTATAATGAAGTTAGAGGTCTATATTTCACTGAGGAGTATATTCCTTGAATTCTTACTGTTTGGATGTATATCTGAGGTTCATTGGGACAATCCCTACAACTCCTACACATTAGTGTCATAAATCCGCTCTGTGCTTTTGAGAGCCATATGGTAAAAACCCAATAAACTAATATCAGGGAAGATTCACCACGTTTATACATTTTACTGTTAAGAACTGGTGTCAGGTGAACCCTTTTAGATCCACTGAGGGGAGAGTAATCCAGCATGTTCGTTTGCAATGAATGCTGTGATATAACGGATAATCTGGGGGACATCTGCTTGAGCTAATGCTTATTGGAGACATCGGTGGAAGTCTTAAAAGAAGGATTAGGAGGTCACTATGGTAAAACAGATTTGACACCAGGTCCTTCCAAACATACGAATCATGCACTATAATACACCATCACTAGTCTACCTAATCCTTCCATCTCTCGTTGTTCTATTTCAATAATTTGATTGATATTTATAATATGGCATTAGAATGCTATTTGATATTGGTCTCGGCTCAGAGTTGAGAGAGTTCCTCAAGTATCTCGCTCCAAACTGCAGAATGCCATTATAATCCCATTAGGACGCCTATTTCAGGGCTGGGAAAGCCATTAGCACAGTAGGCGTCCACTCACTGACATACCATTCTTATCAGATCTGAGAGGCTGTGAGTCTAGACTTGTGTTAGTATTTTTAATCAAAAACCAGAAAGATTAGTGAGGTGCCTGAAACCGAGAATCCTATATCTATCTTCCCACTAGCAATATTATTCCTTTCTAGAGTGTTGACCATGTCGGTACGATTTGTGCCACGAAAGCAGATCTATGCAATAAAAGTTAACCAGCTGATTGCCTCTCCCAAAGTCATTGCATCTCTATCATCAGCTACCCCGAGATTCCCTTGCCAATCGACTTCTATGAATCTCCGAGTTTCTATTACTCTTGATTATGAATCACACCTGGGAAAAAGAAGACCCATGCAGAGGAATCATATATGTTGCAAAGACTAATTAATGATGTAGATACGTCCACTATAGATATCTCTTTGTGTGGTTCTGATAAAGTAGAATTATCAAATTTATAGTCCTGCTTTCTAGGCCCCCAGGATGGCCATTTCTGTCTGTCTCTACTAGCTTTCCTCATTTCTCTCCCCAGTCCCCTCCTCTTATTATATATCCTATCTCACTGGTTCTGTCCTCCAATTTCTTTCCCGATGCACTTGTTTCCATCTATCTCTGCAAATGCAAAGAGCACTATCGTTAATGCCACGCTGTAATTAACTGACTCATCCAGTCCCTGATAGCATACTGATCTATCTGACCATTCGCCAGGCGGGGCACGGTGGCTAATTTCTCGCCTATTAACAAGAAGATATGAGACCAGCAAGGGTGCGGATTCGAACATTCGTGGAGGAGTTCCGAATAAATAGGTCTAAGCATGGCCAATAGACATCAGGTACCACGATAAGGAAAGTTAAATCATTTTGTAAACTTTCACACATTAACCGTGTCTCCTTATTGGTGATAAGCGAAATCTTAAAATTTTCTCTCGCCAACTCTCGGGTTGGCAGAGAATACATGACTACGCACGAGTTGCCTCGAGAAAATCATAATTATTTTAATTCACCTTACTGCTTAAAGGGTTAGCCTTTCAAAATTCTAAAATATAGGCAAATATGTGTACAGGATAATGGATAGGCAAATATGTGTACAGGATAATGAGTCACAAGTCGCCAAAATTGATATTTTCCAAAGTTTTTTCCAAGATCCCTTGGTCCAAATGTTTTAATTTTGGGGATGTTTAGCGTTGCTGTTTCAAGACTACTATATTGAATGTTTCTTTGCCTATCTGAGGTTATCCCAACGAGAGTAGAGGCATATTTACTCTCGTTGGTTATCCTATGCGTATATTTAACTACTTTACTAGTTAGTGGTTGACGATCAAGAAATATCACAAACTTTTTTCTTTATGCATAACAAAATATAAAAGTACTTATTAGATGCCCTTATGTTTACCATCGCCGGAATCTGCTTGATGTCATTTTTTCAAATAATGATAATATCTCAAAATTCATCTTTTTTGCGCCTCGTGACTTATTTTCCCGTGACACATCACATATAACCGATGAAATAATTTAATGTATCAAAGGGAGGCTGTAAACCTAATTCTCTCCCCTGGCACTATACTATACCGCACACATTGATGCAGCCATTTGTTTCTATATTAAGTTATATAAACCTCCATCATTAATCGTTATTGCACCAGACATAGGCTTAATGTTACACACATTTCGGAGTAATCTAAGCTATACCTGTATGATCGAGAGCCTGTAATGCTGCCTGTAAATCCTCAAGGAGGAGGGTAGCTTTGGAAGTATAGACCTTTGTATGGCCAATCAGATGGTTTTAGAGTAGCGTGGGATAGGTCCAGTGGGACGGGGAGCTGATGTTTGTTTACATGAGGCCTGCACGAAAGTGTGCTTATGTGTTTTCACAAAATGCGCTATTGGGAATTATGATACCTGTCTGGAATGTAGTTGGGTAAATCAGCTGGTTTTATTTACCTCGTCTCTAGTCAATTGCATTGCACCAGCAAGGTGGGATAGGCTGTAGTTATGTTAATTATATATACGGTTGTCTTCTGCTTCTTGTATACTCTATACTCCAATGCAATACCTTACCGTTTCTTGTTTCTTATCCCAACTATTAATAGACTAGAGGGATATCCTCTTGCTTATGACTCTAGTACCACAAAGATCAAGCGTGTTTTGTTATATACGGCAAAACTGGTGCTTCCATACAATAGTATGCAATCCCTCCGAATTGGGAATTGTACCTACATAGTCTAGGCTCAAGAGTTGAGAGAATCCCTCCAAACTGAGGGAAAGCCTCTGGCTCCAAACCACAAAATGTCATTATAATTACATTCGGACGTCTACTCCAGGGCCGGGAAAGCCATTAGCGCAGTAGGCGTCCAAGCACTGACATCTGATCTGAGATGCTGTGAGGCTAGTCTGTAAGGTAAAAAATACCTCATTAGGCGATTGCCTCCAGAAACATAATGTTAGCCTTTCGATGATACAATTTCATATTTTGAAGCCAAGGGCTATGTATTTACACGAATCTGTTGGGTTTTTTCTTATTTAAAATCCACATTCGTGGTCTTGACGAGCATTTCACGTGATGCTAACAATCTCTGATCTCATATATACCAGTAGACTTGGTGGCGACACTATCTGCACGTGACGTCACCATTCCCTCTGAAAAAAGTACACGTACTAGGTGATGGAGATATTGCATGACTGCATCTTAAGCATAAGTTGTTGTTTCCTTGCTTATATTTGCCGCCCTCAGTCGATAGGAGCACACGTAGGTCGTAGGCAGGGGCCTTAGCCTCTCATCTGTAATGATGATAATTAGTAGTTTATTATTACCAGCGTCAGTATTAGAAGTACCAGACGACCTCATTTAGATGTTGCTATGGGTTCATTAATTTGAATTGTCAATAAAGTATGTTCCTGAGATGCACCCCTGTACGTTTGTGCTAGATTAAACAACTACCGTGATAGCCAAAAAAGGCAGCAATTACTGTGAAGACATCAGCTGGGGTGGGTTATATAACTATTATAAGTGGGATAACCCCACCACCACCACCCTACCCCCACCCCACCCGGCCCTACAGAAAGAATATTCCCCTGGACATATAAACGCCCTAGAGTCATAATCCCCCTGGACAGCAAGTATCGGTTTCATGTTCACAGTTGTGGTTCATTATGGTTAAAAGGATTGTGAAAGGATTAAAGGTAAATGCCAGCGTTCAATCAAAAATGAATGAATCATTGAATTTTTTTAAACTTTGGATTTAAAAAGAACATGGCTGTGAGAAACCGAAAAGCCGAAAAAAAACCATATATGTCATTGGATTAGTTTTTATTTCAGGGACCACTGAAATTGACTACTGTTCACTATAGAAGTCTATGGGAAAACAAGTATTTTTTGCATTTCCCCAATAACAGATGATTGAATCATACGATTTTCTTTAAAATCTGCATATACATAGCTGACTTGTTATTCTACCCTGCCAATTAAAAAAAGAAGGGCTCATTGCACTAAAAAAAAGTTATTCAGCTGAACGTGTATCACGGTAAGTTTCCCCCATTGGAATCAATAGTGAATGGAAATAAACTTCACTCATCCCTAAAGCACAGAATAATATGATAACATCCTGTTTTTTTGCTTTTTGTATTCCCCAACCATGTTCTTTCTCAAGACGAAGTTTGAACAAAATATTGTGACTTCTATTATTTCATGCATTAGTTCCTTGAAATCCCGCCTGCTGCAGTGCTGATGACACTGGCATTTACCTTTAATGTCAAACATTGAGGGGCTCCTGGTGCACTGCTTGGTGTGTAATCCCGAGGTGAAGCCGATGGATTATGCGCACAAAACACTTGGATACTCCCTAATTCCCAGTCTGGTGGTCAGTTTGGCACAAGGCACTTGATTGCTCCCCAGATCAGATGAAAAAGTAGATGAATCTCACACCATGGTGAGAAAGATTTTGACAGCATTCTCTATGAACCAGAAAATGACAGGGTCACGACCCTGCCATAAAAATGCCTTAGCCATGTAGATGTAGCGAGATGTCCTATGTGACATGGTTGAGTATACAAAGTTAGTGTTGGGATACACTATGTATATGGTGTATGGTTCATATTCTAGTAAGAACGCTGTGTAGAATATGTCTTATTTGATAGGTTGCTTCAACGTATCACCAATGGTATCACTTACACGTTACTTTCTGCCCTCCATATCCCTCTTTGAAGCCACATGAGTACCCATGTTGAGACGGTCTCATAGCCGTCTACATCTCATCTAAGGGCACTTACTTGCTATAAAACCGCTTCCTGCATTTAGTGCGGAATTCTTGCGTGTTTCCGTTCTATTCCCCACATTAAAAAGGCATAGTGGTATTTTATTGGGAAATCCAATCTTGTACAGGAGTGATGAACAGTAGATATTGCTGTGTTCTTAGTATTCGTTACTATAGAAATGCGGGATAGCATTATGAACATTCCTTAATCATTCTAAGTTTCTTTTATCTGCTGATATACCGTAATCACTTAACTGGTAAACGTTGGTTTACACTTAGACCATAATTATTACCCTAAGGTTTGCCATTGCTCATTAGATATGACCATACCGATACCATACAGTTGTATGTATTCCCTGCAACCCCTCTAGTTGCCTGGGAAATATCACACTTTTAATTCAACTTACTTCTCAACAGGTAAGTCTCTCAAAATTAAAGGTAAACATTGATAAGGATTGTCTGAACGAAATGCGCAGGCAATGCTGCCCTAACGTTCAATATCACAATCACCAGGAGTTACAGGAGGGCGTTCCACATTTTAATAATATTCACATAGTCATTGCACCGTCATCTACCTGGTTCACGGGCCTATTTAAAATCGATCTGTTTTTAAAACATGAACTTTATATAGTGATGAATGGGCCTAGCTATATTTGTAAATGATATGTGACGATAAACTATAACCAGACGCTCTTTCCATCACATGTCACTGACTCATTGATAGCTATTGATTTCATTGGTAACGGTTGTTGCTTAACTGAAGTGATAGAAATCCACAGGAAAGGTGGATAGTCAGGACATGTGAGGACGAGGACAGAAGTTCACGCTTTCTCTCATTTATTGAAGACAGCAAAATGCTCTAACCATGGCGATATCGGGTGCGTTGAGAAGAGCTTGAGTGATTGGCTTCATATCCTGGATGTGTTGGAGCAGTGGGAGGGATCTCTTTGTGACTCAAGTCCTTTCAGTTCGCTAGCAAGTGACCCTGGATGCATTCAGGATGTTGTTTCCGAATGCACCAATCCGGACACGTTTTAATCAATAGAACTTAGCCCTGATATTAAGTTTACTTTGGGATCGGACTAAATGCTCAATTCATTTGAATTGGTACTACGTTAGAATGATAGGATTCTCTCACTGATATAGATTTCATATTTATCATTATTCGCTCGACCAGTAAAATTAATGTGTAAATTGATATAGGCACTATAGGGTACATACATCTTTTGAATAGGCTTTTAGTGAAAAAGCCTATTCAAACGATGTATACATCCTAGTGCCTACTAATTTATATACGGCTGAAATCATAGAGGGCATGGCATGGGTGTATTCCTTGAATACTGTATTCGATATAACTTCAGGAGAACCCAAGTCCCAACAAGATGCTTCATCATTATTATTGCCACGAGAATTTGAGAGCTCAGATCACTGTCGTTTTTTTTGCCATTAAAGAATGTTATCCTATATAACTGTGCCTGAATTTCCTGTGCCGGTCTTCACATTTCATATTACTAAAGAGATTTGACGCAAAGTCCAGTTCTACCCTAAGTTCATGTTGAGATGTCCGTCTGGATCATGTGCCCTGACCTCGGTTGACCAGTGGGACCAGTCTCTAGCCTCAATCTGGGCTTCTTATTGTCCCATACGGTGAAGTAGCATCACGTGATGTGGAGTTTGGTTGTCATGGTAACGCGTTGGTTATAGATACCAGGGCGAGAGGTTGTTAAGTGAGGTGAGATGAGTTCAGATCATTGGATGGGCTACTGAATATTGATCTCAACTCTAAAGGATGGGAAACATATATCTCACCGACGGAACTATAGTGAGAGGGGAGGTTGCTCAGATTGGAAGTTATTGGAGGGAAGGGGAGGGGAAGTTCTTGTGAGGATTGACTGGAAAAGGGCTAGTCGACCTTAGGTGAGGCTTAACTGTTGAAAAATAAACGGAACAGGATGTCAAAATAGGCAAGAATATGGAAGTAGTGATAGCTGTAGAAAAGTGTGCGAGGCAGAGATAAATGAATATGGATGTTCTATGGCATTTAAATGCATTAAGAGGTGGAGTTCTAGGTCCAGTCTTAACATTTTTATCAATTTAAGTAAGTGTTCACAATGTGTCCGTGTCTGACTAGATATGTCGAATGACGATAGCTTTGATACAACATGTATATACATTGATTCAGCTAGTCCAGTCTGAGAGTAACAGCGATGATTTTATTCTAAGATTGAATGTGTGTATTATTAGTTCGAATGAGGTCTTTCAGCTCAGAACAACACGATAAATCTAACATTGTTATAATTCATCGACATTGATAAGAAGATGCTTCTGTGGATGGTCGCTGGATCGTAGATTTATCATGTCGCTTGTATGGAATGCCTTTGTACAAATTATTCGCGGTTATGCTTCTTTTATAAGTATGCATTTAGCTTCTTTGCTGCTTTTGCATTTGGCTAATGCTGACCCTGTTCTTAAACAAACTTTCAATTATCGGTCGTGCTCAGTTAATGTTAAAATCAAAGATATTATTTGAAAATTACAAAATTGGCAAATTTGCCTGATGTAATATAGATGGGTGGACGGATTGGAGGTAAACGCAAAAACGCCATTTTGCATTTTTGAAATTTGAAAAAAGGTTTTCTGGCTTATAATAGATGAGAATTCAAAAATGGTTTGCGCCTATGTATTACCCGATTGTGCAATTCCAAAAATTCCTAAATATTCACCCTTGTGTACATCTAGTGGAAACCTCACCCATTGCTGCCTTGTTGTAGACATTTAGCTGGTCATGCGACGCTTGTAGTATCACGAGCTCTTTAGTAGCTTACTTAGTTTGCTGCTCTTGTCTCTTGCGCTTTCAGAATATCTAGGAAGTATCGTCATTGGTGAAGTGGGTGAGTTTTAGGTGTCAGTGCCTTAGATAATTGTGCTTTGTAAAGTATATACTTCAAGCTGGTTATATTTACCTTTAATGTCTTCTTAAGTGTTGAGGTAAACGTCAGTATTATACATAAAACCCGTTCCTCTATGTTATACCCCTTCCATTAAGTAGGTCTATGTATATTCTCGTAAAGGTACTGTGGTTTTTATTGTTAAAAATCCCTAGATCTATATTTGTAGATGCTAGACATGGTGTATATCTTAAGACATAATAGATGTTATATGTTGAGAACCAAATTATTGTGATTATTGTATTGTTTTGACTGCCAATGACTCTTATCTATACTTTTTATATCGTGATATTCCTATATGTATTAGTAATATTTGCAAGCCCTTAAATGTGTTGATTATATAAATATTGGTGTAAACCCATGAATGAGGTACATGCACGGTAATTTAATGCACTGTCCACTAGTCGAGGAAAGTTTATGCGTTAATGACACGCAGTATACAATCTCATTCATATTCTGTCACAGCCTGGGTTCTGTTAACAAACGAAGGAGTCATTTGAATATTAGATATTCCATTAAATTGCGACGGTCTTAAAAT
The DNA here is from genome assembly GCA_942159475.1 of Sthenelais limicola. NCBI lineage: Eukaryota > Metazoa > Annelida > Polychaeta > Phyllodocida > Sigalionidae > Sthenelais > Sthenelais limicola. The sequence goes on along the minus strand of OW804100.1, from coordinate 54,359,322 downwards.
CCTGCATGTTTCCCCGCTTGGAGTTGGTCGCACAGTCAACTTGACTTTTGGAACTATATTCGTGCAGTTGATTTGAAGCCCGTGTTTCATACTAACCCACTTTACTCTCGGTAAAAGATTATTCTTGCATGCAATCCCTGCAAATCCGATTTTGTGAAATAACAATAAGATGCTCCTGCGATGATCATGCGATTTTGAAAAAAAATCGTTATGTTACATCATAGATAAAGAAACGAAATGCCACTTGTTCCCTTCCAAGAATTCCCCTTGAAGAATACAGAGCTCTTTCTCGAGAGGGTATAAAAGATAACATCCGGTTAGCGGACCTTTCCCCAAGCTTAAGTTGGTGATCTGCCACCTTGGTTATTTGATATTGGTACAAGCGCCAGCACTTTTGATATGAAGGGGAAGCGCATATTAGTTGTGATGGACCAAAGTGTGCAGGAACTCTTAGAGCTGACCTGTTTGGCGTCAAAAAGCTTAGGTTTCAAGAAATTTGCCCTGAAGCGATGGGGTAAATTATACACCATAGGCTCGGAGTGCGTTGTTTAGAGATTGTTTTGAAGGTTTAATTCAATATAACCTGCCATCGGGGCTTACACAGCCATGTTGTTTAAAGATTAATCTGACACAATAATATCATAATATTTCTTATTTGTTTCATAAATTGACCAAAAGAAAATGTCCTTTTAGAATTTATTCCAGGTCTTCCAGGAGACATGCACCTATCACACAGACAAAAAATAATAACTTCAAATATCTAAATTAATTACCAGTTTTACATGTTTCACAAGTAGTTTGGTGGTTTTACAGTTGAATATAAATAATATGGAATATATAGGAAGACACTCTGTGTTGACGCCTCGTTTAATGACTACATGTAATGGAAATAACATAGAATGAATATTATTAAGGAACTCTTGACTTTGCTTTGAAGTTGTCTGTACGGAGAAATTAAATTAACGCATCCTTGGTTTCTGATGCTGACGATGGTTTTCGTGTTCACTGGAATATTAATTTTATCGCGCTCTGGCATCCTTTTTTCTGTGGTTTTAGCTATAGTTCCCCTTAAATGGATAGCTTCCCTTAAAGGGATAACTTGCCAAACCAAACAGAATCTTGAATTTATAATTTTTACATGTCACGAAAATGTAGATGATGAAGTTTTTGGCTTCATATCAATCAACTTCACAACTGCGTCATCTTAGCGCCAAAATTCACTATGCCATACTCTAATTGCAATTGTCGTCTGCTGTTTTTGCTGACGTCACTTACCGGCGCGTGGCACGCTGCCACGGTATAGAAATGTATCACTTCAGTCTTGCCCCCTCTGAATACTTACTATGCGTACCTGCATTATTGTAGTCTCTGTTAGTAGTTCTTGCACTGACCCCTACCGCCAACCCCAGTGAATACTAGGCACTTCTTTGTGTCTCAGATTATAATAACAACAACAAAATGTAATGATTAATTCAATATTTAGGTCATTCCTTGATTTTAAAGGTTTCTGGTCCTTTATCATGTCGTGATACACAGTTACACATATAGTACCATGGGAAAATGTTACACTACACTAAGAAAAATCGTTCAGTGATTTTAGTGATTGGTTGATCTGGAGGACATGGTATTTGCCATACAGGCCCTATGTCAAATCTGCCATGACATGTGGAAGATTAGAGAGGAATAAAAGAAACAAACGAACGTGACGGCTGGTCATGGGTCTGTCGCCTTTAGTCGATCTAATTTGGTATATGAGAGAGGTAATCGATCCTAGGGAGACGAGAAATACGGAGGCAGAGAGGAGGCTATTCCTTCTTTAGTCTCTACCTTAAATGGTCCAAGGGCTATATCCACATGAGGTAGAGACAAAAAGCATTAATAACCTGCATTTCAGCGCGCCAGAAATCTCATTTATATGAATTACACTTTGTACATTTTCCAAATCGTAGCAAAAAAAAATGATAAAAACAAAAGATAGACAGCTCCACGCGACCACCCTGTGACAAGGGCATAGTCGAATATTCCCACATAGTTCCTTCTTGTGTAAAACTATGTATGAAAGTATGCATGTGTTGTTTATTTATGTATGCTTATCTAAGATACATCCATGTATTTATATCTCCGTGTACGTGTATTAATATAACGCAAGGCACAAGTCAGTGTCACGGGGGTTGTCAGGAAGGTATTAACAAGGCCAAGAGGATTTATTCTGTCGTGTTAATGCTATAAACCAGTTGTACTCCCTTTGTTATATGGACTCCGATTCTCTCGAAACGTGTCTGTTCACATGATTGTCCCTGGGTAATTGTAATATGTTTATCGTGTGCCCGATCGTGTCTAGTTGATTAGGACCTACATTCAAATATTTAGATAATCAACGTTTTTCAATCAAACCCAATTTAACTCCATTCAAATATTTTATAATTAACGGGTTGGTTTTTTTTAAAAAAAAGGCGCGTATAGCAAAGTATAGTCAACCCTTACATTATCGGTTTAAGCATATGAAAGGGATACAGTCATTTGTCTAACCCTTGGTCCATCGCGGAGATATATCAGACACAACAAAGGGAACATCTCCAAACCACCACCGTATTCATGGTTTGGCCTGGAGCCCAACACGGGAGACGTGTGCTTATATTTTTGTGGAATTATGGAAGAGAGTCTACTGATAATATAGGCGGAAAGGTAAAACATATTACTAATCCTTTGGCAGCGGCCTCACTAATGCGACAAGCTCGGGCGCGAACATGACCAAAGCATGGCTAGGAAGACGAGAGGAGAATGTAGAAAAGAGAAACAGTTTGGTTGATCTGAATGAAGAGATGGACCGAAGGTTCCGATCACCGTATAAATCTAGACTGCTCAAACGAAATGACCACCAGGGAACTGATAATATGACATATGTCGGATAAAGTGGACGACAGGAAGAGAAGGGGTGTCTTAAGGGAGTGTTTTTCTTTTGGAGTATTAGAGAATTTGAATACCCTCGTGAATAAGTTAAAGCGTAATGTCTGATGGCCTGGAATATAATCCCAAGAAATGTCTACTGAATGTGGCACTGCTGTCACATATGCATTTCTTTTTAGACCCAAAGGCATGGTACACTAATGAATATAGATCGAGGGCAGGACATACAGGACTACCTCTCTACCTACTCATGTTTACTCCTGTTAGGATGATTGGGCGTCAGCATGTAAACATAGGGTTTCACAATCACATATATGTATATCATCGGATATTACCTCATCACGAGCGGAGGGAGTCGGGGTGATGTTTATGTTAAACCGCCTCGGTTGACTATACCTAGAGGTTCTTATAGAGTCCTGGATTCGAATCCCATGAGCGCCTTGCCAGAGCAACATTTCACTTCCCACCAACTGCACGCCGACTGGGTCACCAATAATACAAAGGCCGGTCATGTGTATAGCTCTCTATGGCTATATGCTGCATGTAAATAAACCATTGCTAATACTCAAAACGAGTAGGGTATCCTATTCTGTTAGCGTGTTTCCCCTCGCCCTGATATGACCAAATGATATGAAAGTATAGTGTTAAAGAGGGCATAAAGCTACCCACCCCCACCCCCTCCCATCACGCGTGGCTATAGCATGCATCTATCTCGAGCTCCTGCTCGGGTAGACAGGTGGATGGAGGAGAAATGATATTAACGGATGTAGATTAATATAAATAACATTAAAGAAATTCATTAATTACGCCCGAGAGGAAGGCCTGGTATCCGTCATCCCGCCATGTCCGCCATTCATGTAAGAACAGAAAGGGTACTTATATAAAGCAAGGACTAGTTCAGTTTATCCTACACTTGCTGTGGTGCCCCTATTCCCCAGCATTGGCTTGGGCGGACTCCCATGCTTGAAGAGTACAGTCCTGATTCCAGGTGCATTCTTTGACCATTCTGAGCGGACTCTTTCATTAAAGAGTCCGCTCAGGTATCTGTTGCAAATAATTTTGAACTAGGATTGGCCTGGATTCGAACCCAGGACCTCTCACATAAGTATAGGCTGGCAAGTAGAGTCGAATACTCTACCCACCCGGCCACAGAGGCTCAGATGAGGTCTGTAGGCTATAGCATAGTATGATTCCTGAAATAGAAAATGTGATGTGTCACAGGAAAATGAGTCAAGCGGAGTTCAATGATGGTAAACAGTGGTGAGAAGTATATCTTATTTAACCAGTTGAAATGTTGTGTAGTTATATAACTATGGTTATAGACTGAGTTAAAAACTGGCCGAAGCCAAATTCGTCAGGAAATGATTTGATTTGAAAACGTTTTTATTTCTTTTGAACAGGTACATCAGATCTACTGCTTTTCACCATTAGTTCGTCAGTAGCCTGATAACACTTACCTTCAGTTAAAATTATATTATTATACATTCAGTGGTATTTACATTAAGATTCTCATTTTTATTCATATAATATAAGTATGGGTTTCAATACTATGATGAATTCTTCTTTCAATGTTCTGTCATAAACATGCGGCCAGAAGGTATGTATCAGTGAGAGTGAGAAATCTTCTAATATATAGGACCATATACCTCGCTGATCAGGCAGTTGTTGTCAGGTGGGAGGGTGCTTGGGTGGTAGGTATATTGGGTCACCTCAATTATAAACTAACAATTGAAGTTTCAATAACAACAAATAATTGGAGTTGGAGGATAAGCATGCTAGAGGACTCGACTCTGTTCTCTTAGTGAATTTATCCTACACTTGCTGTTGAGTCCCTATTCCCCAGCATTGGCTTGGGCGGACTCCCATGCCTGAAGAGTACAGTCCTGAATTCCAGGTGTACTCTTTGGGCATTCTGAGCGGACTCTTTAATGAAAGAGTCCGCTCCTAAGAGTCCTCTCAGATGCCTGAGCGGACTCTTTCATTAAAGAGTCCGCTCAGGTATCTATTGCAAATAATTTTGAACTAGGATTGGCCTGGATTCGAACCCAGGACCTCTCACATAAGTATAGGCTGATAAGTAGAGTTGAAGGCTCTACCCACTCAGCCATAGAGGCTCAGATAGGATATGTTGTATATAGCATAGTATGATTCCTGAAATAGAAAATGTGATGTGTCACAGGAAAATGAGTCAAGCGGAGTCCAATGATGGTAAACATTGGGGAGAAGTATATCTTATTTAACCAGTTGGAATTGTGTGAAGTTATATAACTAATAAACAATTGAAGTTGGAGGATAAGCATGCTAGAGGACTCGACTCTGTTCTCTTAGTGAATATGAGTCCTACCAGGGATAGCTTATTAAATATTAAAAATGAAACCTGCTACAGTAAATTGAATATATTCCTTTGTTCTAGAATCCAATGAGAGAAATAGTAAATGTTCATTATAACATTATGAAGATTTGGAATTTAGAGAATACAAATCAATGTTGCAAATTATATCGAACACATCCTGGTGGTGAGAAGGCAAGAAAAGTGTTATATGAATCAGGTATAATTATATTACTCAAAATCTCAAAATCCTATTTTTGCAACTTGTGACTCCTTTCCCTGTAGCACATCACTTATGTGTTGGTGAAGACCAATATAGAACAGTGGTAGGAAGTGTAAGGTGTTGCATATTGTGAATAATTCGAGGTAATGGCAAATGTGTATTGGGACTGGATTGGCCAATAATAAACAAACAATCAAAGTTGAGAATACTGGTCACTGATGAGGCAGTGATCGTTGTAGGGTGATAGGGGGTGGGTGGATTTGGTCACTTCAATTATAAACAAACAATTGAAGTTGGAGGATAAGCATGCTAGAGGACTCGACTCTGTTCTCTTAGTGAATATAATTGTCTTCGGCCTAAAGGCCTCAGACAATTATATTCACTAAGAGAACAGCCTCTCGTCCTCTATCCTACACATAATTGTCCTCGGCCTAAAGGCCTCGGACAAGTATATTCACTAAGAGAATTAACAGACTCTCGTCCTCTATCCTACACATAGAAGTTACTTCAAGTACAGGTAGTTAAAATAGGGTGTGTGTACGGTACGATTTCTCCTTTTTCCACGGGCGTTAGAATGTTATTTCTGGCGAACGTGTAATGTGGGTGGATATGAACGAAATGGGTTTAACAAAGGTATCTTTATGTTCCTTTTGATAAAAACATCAAAACCAATCTATTATTTCCCCACAGGTTGATTCTGGTCCATACCAACCGTGTTTAAAGGATACTCCAGCTGGTATCAAAGTAATAATAATAATGATAGTGGTAATAATAGTCCACCTGTATCTGTTTCAGTGTGCTATGGTACGAATAGTGGTCTTAGCCACCAAGGTGATGCTCAACACAGGTACGAGACTTTACGACGAATGTACGAGAACTGCACGTTTGTGGATGGCAACGTGGAATTACTGTTCCTAAATCAGAAAGATGATTACGACCTTTCCTTTCTTAAGGACATCAAAGTTGTGACCGGCTACATACTCATTTACCAGGTTTGTAATAGGAAAAAGGGAGGTCTCCCACCTAGAATAACCTTATACCCTTACTAAACATTAAATCATTCTTATGCGAGGTGAACGATATAAAAAGAACCTAACCTGTATAAAAAAAAGATTTTGGATCTTCCAGGAATAATTAAAATTAAATTAAATCTCTTCCGTGTGTTAGGGTATTATCTTCGTGTATGTATATGTATGCACACGATATAATGTTCCCCGTACAGTATCAATACTATTTCTATGTCTATATTTAATATATTGCATTCTGACGCCAATGTAATCATGTTACATCGCAGGTGATGGCCAAAGTGATTCCAATGACAAATCTGCGTATAATTCGGGGCAGATCACTATACAGTATGCCGTATCAAAATGAACAGGAAGGTTATAAGGCATACAGTCTATTTGTTGTGAACAATTACCGAAACAATTCAAACAGCGTTGGTCTTCATCAGCTGCAGTTCCACTCACTCAGAGGTAAGATTTCAATTAATTTATGAATATTATTACCGTTGCACAGAGTCCCTCTAATCTTAGAGTAAAAGGGCTCTAATCTAGCACTATTGAATGGACAGCGAGCTACGGTATTTAAGCCCAACACTCATTTGATATTCTATTAGTTGGGCCTATTATTATAATATATTATAATAATAATTATACATTGGATATGACGGCGACGTATATCACATGCGTGTGTCATGTGTGGTTTGTATCACCATGATTTAGGCCTGTGCACAATGAAAAAGCGAAATCCAATCAGTGTATTTTGCCATACAGATACCAAGCATTGTATCCAGCTGTTAGCAAAGCTGGACGTGATGAGGTTTTCTGTTGGTTGGGCGCTGTCAAGTGGCTGCTCACTGATTGACTAATTGAATCGGAAGTGAGCATCTGCTATGTCTATGGAATTTAAATAAATAATGTCAGCCGCATTTTAGAAGTACATTATTTACCTTTTTTTCTCTACAAATCAAATTAGGATAATGTTACCAACATCTGAGGCAGTAGTTTCGAACAATCTGTAGTTCTGATGGCAGAACAAAGCGCGCTGAAATGGTAGCCTTCTCTGTCTCTTTTTTTTTTTTAATTTTTTTTTTTATTACAAATCTGGCCGTACAAGAATTCACAAAAAGCGCGTGTCCACTACGTGGATGTATTCGTGCGATGCCTAAATTAATTTTCATAACCATTGAATATAAATCTACATTTTAACGTCATCATCAAACCGGCATCACATATGTGCCAAATTTCTACGATTAACAGCTTTAAGTGGCCCTACAACAATACATTAAATTCATCCTCACATTAATCCAACTAACGATTATTAGAACTTTCCTCTCACATATTACTTGAGTTACTATTTTCAGTCTTATACCCGTGCAAATGGCTCCAAATTTTCTTATTTCTCTATACCGTTGTCACACATAACCGCCTAGCTCTGATGAGAGCTTTACATTAAAAACAGGGACATTTAATAGCCACCTTAACAGTGGTTGCTAGATTTCAATAATTTCGTTGAGCTTTAGCCAATAATGATCTTTCAATTTCTTACTAAAATCCATAGGGTCGACACAGTTACGAATTACCTTGCAAGGCAATCTTAGTTGTTCCTTTCTCAGCCAATCAAGAGAGCAGCGTTCGTTGGGCTTTAAATTTATTGAATTTATATTAGCATTGCTGTTAATTAATGAAAAGGGTAATTGGGTTGCTTCGGCGTTGCACAATAACTATTATAAAGGATCGTATTATATAAATATATAGAACATCACTCGAGTGAATGGTGTAGGCCTACCTATTTTTATTTATTTTCATTTTTTACTTATTTCATGCCAACTTGTTTTTTTACTGACGTAAGTATCTCGATCATACAGACCGGAAAAAGTATATCGGACTGCTCGATAAATTTGGTCATGAAACATGAATACTCTTGGATATAACCCTGTAAATTAATGTGATATTTTGTTGACTATAGGAAATAGACCACTCACTCCTTCCAGCACTCTGTCTCTGCCCTCTGGCCTTCTGTTGCTCAGGGTCTTTCCTTATAAGTATATTTTAGTTTTAAAATAAGCACCCGTATGCTTTTGATCACGTCTTCATCTTTGTACATATATTATATATTATATATGTATCAATGTGTTCCTAGCTTCCTTTTGTGATGACTGCCATACAAATCCTGATTTTCAGAAATCCTCGCTGGTGATGTGGGCTTTGCAAAGAACAACCTACTTTGTAACCACAACACGGTTCTATGGTCAGATTTACTTGTCGGCGAAAACTCGCAAATATCAATAGATGATACAGCAAAACAATGTAAGTCCACAATAATCGTATTGCCGTTTCTGATATTGTCATTTAACGTCTGCGATTATCATTTCTGATATAGTTATATTCGTTGATCCTGAACAAATTCGCCTTTATTTTGTTTGGTACTTGTGGATTCTATTTCCAACATCTACATCAAATATAATAATGTAATGTAATGGGTATTTATAAACCTGTGTTTTGGGGAGAACCCCTTCATCATTTCGATAGATATGAGTTTATGGATAATAATAGGCCTATATATATAGCTTAAAAAAGAAATGGGCTGGTAATACGTGTATTAAGGAGCATTAAACTATAAGGAGGAATACCGACTGTGCTAATTGTAGGAGCATTGAAACACAGGCAGTCGCATGCCCCATCTTGCGGATCAAAAACCAATGTACACCAATACTCGGCTACCTTCAGCATTCATCTGTAGGTGGCAGTTGATAGAGGGAAGATTGGAAGCAAAGCCGATGGTTTCTCTTGCTTTCTAATTCTATTCCAAGGTTTTGATCATGTGTTCATTCTTTTTGGTTTATAGGTCCATCTTGTCATCCTACATGCGGCAAGTACCAAGGAATACAGCACTGCTGGGGTCCGGAGGAGGACGAATGCCAAATATGTATGTTTCTGGACTTTCCATTACATGTTCTCTCACTGTGTTTCCAAGTGCTTAGATTCCTATAGCTTTATATACTAGTGTGAATGTCTAAACTTGGGGAGCTTATGAGGACATTCCATGAATAACCACTCGGTTGTTATAGGGAGTTGCTTGAATTTGATAATTCAGACATTTCGTCTAGATTTTGGAAACGAAATAGCCCTGTCTCAAATATACTCTCGTTGGTCTGAGTGAATTATCATACAACTTAGATTGTAACTTGTTTGAAGTCCGAAGTTTTCAGTATTGCTATATATATTGTTGTCGATTTACCAGTGACAAGAGTAACGTGTGCCCGACAATGCGAATCTCGATGCTTTGGAGACCTACCCAATGAATGCTGTAATGCTCAGTGTGCTGGAGGATGTACCGGCCCCACCAGGAAGGATTGTTGGGTAGGTTATTATGTTGTTATTATTATTGTTAAGTTTTACAATACACTTGGTGAATATTTTGTTTTCATTGGAATTCGCCATTCTTTATTTCATAATAGTAAAATTAAAAATGAATTTGAGGTAGCCACATTGCCATGTAACCTTACATAATAGTTACATGATAAAAAATGATTATCTAAAATAGTAAATGACCAATACAGGTAGCCTACTGATAACCATGAGTTATACAATTATGAACATTTGAAATAGTCTACTCGTAATACATGTAACAACAAAATCGGTTACGCCATGTTATGTAATACAATATAATAGGCACATTAACATGTTAATGTTGTGGTATATAATACCATAAGGGCCTGTAATTGATTAAATATTTAAGAAAGGCCAAGCTCCCAAGCTCGCATAGCGCGACTAACGGGAAATTTTACGCGCGGTGATTTGTCGCGTTGCTTTGGACCGCGCGCGGCATAAGTAAGATGGCTGCCGTGGTTGGTGCAGTTGCCTAGCAGCTTGAAGTATAACGAAATCTCATTTGCGCCGATCCTGTACAATCGCTCACTAACTTAGTACATTGTAATTTTTAAAGTTTTGGTCTAAAGAAAGTGTGAAGTGTTTTATATTACCGTATATCCAAGGTTAAAAGCTGATGTTCACCCGTCCCCACATCAGACATAACTAATCACGAGGGACAATAGACCTGGACATTCTAATTTTCTGTATTTGTCATATTTCTCTTGCAGGCTTGCCAGAATTTTGAAGATGGAGAAGAATGTGTTCCTCATTGCCCTCCAGAGATGATTTACGACCCCAAAGAATTCAAGAACATCCGAAATACCAATATGAAATATACCTACGGGAATCTATGTGTGGACGAATGCCCGTGTATGTTTTTCTCAATGATTTATATTTGTTTTATATTTAGTGCCGATAAAAATACAAACGGTTCAGATAATAGACCTACATATTTTTTAATGTATTGAGTCCATATCTCTTTATACTTTGTATTACACGTGCGCCCGATTTTGCATTTGGATGCACGTGAGTTTGTTGGAGTTGATGGCCCTACCAAAGTCTAGCGAATATATCCCATGTTCACTCTACAATGTAATATTATATTACTACATGAGTGTAAACACATTTTATGTAAAAATAAATAAGAGAAAAATGTTGACTCGTGACAGAAATAGACATGGACGATTCATCTTCATTGACATGCACGATAATGCATGGAAATTACAAAATGATCATACTAGTTTGGATAAATAATCGATCCCCACTCTTGCAGCCTATCTTGTGGTTGATTCTGGGTCCTGTGTAAAGGAATGTGCCGCTGGGGAACACGCCGTAAATGGGACTTGTGTAGACTGTGGCGAGTCCTGCTCTACAAGTAAGTTTCCTTTCTGGTACAGTGGAACGTATTTACTTGCATGCATTTAGTTTTCAAGAATTGGGCTATGACTCATCAATGTGGTTTCCTATTTTATGTGTTCATTCTTTTTATTGCAGCTTATATTGGTAATGATCACAATTTTATCGTATTTAACATTATACTATAAGATGGCTTTTCACCTCTCCTACAAGCGATGTATGTTCTCCTTTGAAATCTCATTATAACCTATTTTCCGAATAGCGTGTCCGGGATTCACCGATCCGAATCTCTACCTGGATTCTGCAAACATTGAGACTTTCCGAAACTGCACTATCATCAATGGAAATCTGCCTATAATTGAAGTGTCTATCTCAGGAGAAATGCGACGGTGAGTTACTTACAAGAAAACATCCATTCGATATACATTGATAATACAACTCTCATATCTAAAAGTCAACATAGTCATAGATCACGATTACACGAACATACATTATTGAATTATCCTTGAAGAAACATTAAATATTAGATATATTAAATAATATTGATATTAAATATTACCTGTAGAAGCAGATTGAATGTTAGAGAGTCCGTCGACGTCCTTATTTAATATATTTTTTCATTCATCCTTGTGACTTTCAAGTCGAAATCTTTTAGTTTGATGGATTCGTTGTTAAAGGGTCTGGCCTATTCAGCTTCCTGTCGCCATAACAGACCACTAGTCTGCCTTTTTGTATTTGTTAAATGTGGCTAATTGCTTATTACTACATTAACATTTTAGTGGGAGGAGACTTCCTGGATTGAATCGGTCCGATCTGGATATATTAAAAACTGTGAAGGTCATAAATGGGTATCTGCATCTTGAGACACAACATCCCGAGTTCAGAGATGCAAGCTTCCTCTCCAACCTGGAAACAATTTTCGGACGAACTTTAGAAAAGTAAGACATTTTTTTTTCATTTAAGGCCAATATAGCCGGGTGCTGGGTCTTTCTCTTTTGTCAGCATTTTCTATACGTTATATGGAGTGATTTAGTTTAAAGTTATATCCCTTTTCAATATTCTTGGAATACGTCACGCTATTTTAGTGGGAAAGAAATATTTTTGAGCGTTGACCCTGATGACTTTTCTATGCTCAACAAATGTAAACCGTGTCTCTGTTTACTTGCAGTTCGAAATATGCTCTCTCGATTGCACACACATCTTTCAAAAGCCTTGGACTTAAGAGTCTGAAGAAAATAATGAACGGACGAATACTCCTGTATTCAAACAGAGATTTGTGTTTTCTGGAGCATACTAACTTCTCAATCCTCTATGGTGGAAATGAACGCCAAGTTGACAGGGCTGCTAACAGGCCCGATAACGAATGCCGTGAGTCTAATTAGAATGTATAACTTGCCCAATATTGAAGCTTGAATTTCCTAAATTTATTCCTACTCTTTATCCCTATGGTGAATACAAAATATATATCACGCAGCACCTCTCGCCGGGTGACAATAAATGAGTGCACACACTTTGGTCTAGTAATGAAAGCAATTACTATAATTGATTAAACACTTTATCATATATATTCCAGATATCATGTCCTTTGAAATATGTTGAATTGTATGTATCGCAAAACAATTAAGTACTTGTTCACCAACTTGACGACGATCATGGCAGCTTCGCCCATTCATCATCTTCCATGCTATGCATTAGGCAGTGTGCTAATAATGCATCCATTTCTTCCAGAATATAATCGCTTCGAATGTGATCCAGAATGTGACCAGGGATGTTGGGGCCCGGGAGCTACGATGTGCCTGCGGTGCAAACATTTCAAACTGAATGATACCTGTGTCGCCACCTGTGATAAGGCCCAAGGATTTGTGGTTAGGGGCGATAAACTATGCTCCCGTTGTCACCCGGAGTGTAATTTCACCTGCTCTTTGTATGTAAGTAATTAAAGCGTTTTAAAATACAGTACACTTCTCCTATACATGTGGTTTCTTGTCTTTATCTAAATGTTCTAGACCAATGTGGCATGACTTTCACCTTCCCTAGGGGCCTTGATCTGCCCGTTCATATTTAATCAATATTTAATTATGTGAGGAGAGAAGTCCACTTACTAGAAAGTGCACACTACCTAGCACAAACAGATTCAAAATTAGACAAAAGAAATATCCCAACCAGAAGCCACTCAAAAAACAGAAAAAATTTAAAAATTAATCGCCCCAAAACATCATTATATCAAAACAGCTTTCTATATAGAGCTAAGATGGCCTGGAACTCACTACCAACTGAGAAACAGGCCATAGAATCTAGGAAACATTTCAGGAAACTAATTGAAAACACATACAAAGAATAAGACAAACAGTAAGTGGGCACCTCTCCCAAAGAAGGGAAAGATTTATAACATTACTTTATTATTTTTACTTTACTATAATCCTAATCCTGTTATTATAGGAGTAACTATTGAGTTGTATTTATACATGCGGAAGACTAGATGATACTAGCTTACCCCGTTTAATCCTGTACTGGATTTTCACATTAGACGCGTTGTTATATGTCATAGATCTGTATTACTTAACCTCACTATATACCATTATAAATATTAGCCTATTCATAGATATAAAGGGAACGGCCGGAAGAACTAGGTATAAATCCTAAACGGTATCTAGAGGCCTGTCGACCTGTTCGTCAACATAACTGTAAAACCTTGATGAATAAAAGATTTTCTATTCTATTCTATTCTATTCTAATCGTTATGGCCAGCAAACACCGATTTATCTGACTTAATTTGATATTATTCAATTCTTTGTTACACAATTCCTTAGAGTCAGTATAAAGATACCCCAAAACTCTTTTCTATTTCACCCTTATGATTAATACTTCGACACCCTCAATTGCAGATAATGTTAATAGAACCTGACCATTTGGTAAAGATTTTGAACTGTTGGGTTTAATATGACTGTGTCATTCTATCTGTCCAGGGGCATGACCACTGCAGCGAATGTAAGAATGTTAAAGATGGACCTTACTGTGTGCCCGAGTGTCCTGTCTCTAAGTTCCCAGATGCGAAGAACATTTGCCAGCCATGTGCTAAGCACTGTTCTGCTCGGTGTACAGGACCTCGCAACACTGTTGGAAAAGGAGGGTGTAATTCCTGCGAACGCATCCAGGTAAATCAATATTTTTTAATAATTATTGACACTAATTAGGAACTAGTGATTATTTACTATTGGAGCCTCTGATGTTGAATAACTAATTTTCTGAGGGATCGATTCTTTTCACTTCCCTATGATATTTTCTGTGAAAGTCACTCATGATTCCCCTTAATTTGGCGATTTTGTGCATTTCATTTGCTTGCCACCGTAATTAGTATCAATTTTCCTATAGGAAGAATTGTCTTTCTTCTACAACTTATTAAATTGAGAATATAACATAGTTGATTTGTGTGTATTATGTTAGGTGAGGGGTGCTGAAGATAACATGACGATTGAACATTGTTTGGATCCGAAGGAAGATTTCTGCATACAGGGATATACACGAGGATTTATACCTCGTTCTGTTAACTCATCGATTGCAGGCAAAGCGGTAGGTTTTCAATATGAGCACTATCCAATAATTATTTCTCCAACCGTTTAAATTAATCCCGGATTTAAAAAAGAATTTTCTTCGCCAATCAGGCTCTTAATCTGATATAAATGGCTGTTAAGGAAAAGATAAAAGATCTCCTTTTAGCACAATATTCATTTGAATGATAAACAGCCTCAAAATATGAAAATAATTTTTTTTTTTTACTTTCGTCAGTAATTAATTTTCACGGTGACGTATGTTATTATTCGGGGAGACACGTTTATACGTCATTTACGGTAACATGATAAGAATGGGGAACCCTGAATTCTGGAAGAACATCTCAAACCCACGGGACGGTATTACTTTGCACGTGGCAATGTTGGCAAACTTGGTCGGTAAGCTTTGTTCTGGTGCTCTGGGAGTCGGCACCTCTTTTGTGACGTAAGCCAGTGTAAGGCAGTGTGACGTAAGCCAGTTGACAGCTCTCCGCTCGGCCGGTTGAAAGTAAAAGTAATGGCAAATGGAATCTGAATGAAGGAAACGGAACGGAACTTTTTTGGGTGTTTCTGCATGTTATAGAAATGGTTGAAAGTAAAAGTAATGTGATAAATCATGTTTTAAATATTTAGATGTTTATTAGCAAATATAAATGATTCGATTTAGGGAATTTTATGATTATTAAAGTTGTTTAAGAACAAGCTGGATTAAACCATGAGGCTTTCATAGGGTATTAATCCCTAGGCATTGTCAATCCCCCTTATGGGCGCCTAGGAAGCTATCCCAGACCCAGGGATTATAGAGGGTTAAAAGTTACGTTAAAAGTAAATTTTAAAAAAAAAAGATTGAAAGTTACAAACTATTTATCCTAGCCTAGCTTACTACTTTTTTGTTTTTACAACACTTTTTTTTTTTTTTACAAACGACTGACTTTTACGACCAACTTTTTTTTCGGCCAACTTTCAACTTTTTTTTTCCGACCAACTTTCAACTTTTTTTTTCGACCAACTTTCAACATTTTTCCGACCAACTTTCAACTTTTTTTCCGACCAACTTTCAACTTTTTTTCCGACCAACTTTCAACTTTTTTTTCAGCCAACTTTCAACTTTTTTTTTCAACCAACTTCAACTTTTTTTTGACCAACTTTCAACTTTTTTTACGACTACCCTCCCCCTTCTTCATCCTTCCCCCTACTCCTCTTCTCCCCTTCCCTCTTCTCACCTCTTGCTTTAAGTTATCATTTTCCTCCGTTTTAACTCCATAACGCCACAACGATTGAATACTATTATTACTTATGCCCCAAAAACGATTGAAAGCCCATACTTCAATTAATTCAGAAAGTTCAACTGTTTATAAGTAGATCTGATCTATCTATCTGATAGATATCATATTAAAAAATGCGACTAGTATCATGTACCACACAGTCAAACTTATACATCTGACACCAATTGATATGAGGGGAATATGAACTGGACAGAGGAAAAGGCTGATAAAAATGACATGAGGGCAGCTGTATGGTCGACCCGAATTGGGTCGGTAGACCCTTCTCAGGAATGTTAGTAAAAAAACGATTTCATGCTGTCTTGTATCTAGTGTTTGATAACTAAAAAAAATCATTTTCACTGTAAAAAATAATGTTCTCCCTATTTTATACAGGTCTGCCAGAGCTGTCATCCTCTTTGCAAATCGTGCAATGGACCACTGCTGGGTATGTGTGACTTGTGCAAATACTACAAGCAGGATGGAGTGTGTGTCGGTCAATGCGGTGAGCACCATTACCTGGACAAAGACACCAACCTCTGCCTACGCTGTGATTCACAGTGTCACGGCTGCGTGGGTCCCACAGCCTCCCACTGTATCAACTGTCGCGGGTATCGCCTTTTGGACGTTGAAGAACAGTCCTCGGAGGTAAATGCCTACTACGCTCCTGGGGTAAGCGGCAGAAATACAGAGACCATCTCGAGTGTTTCTAGCCATTAAATTAATTTGTTTCGCTGTTATGTAGTTTATGACAGGATGATTAAACAACGGTGATTTCTCTCTGATGTTGATGTGTGGAAGAAGGAATACCATTAGTTCCTGTTAATCAGTTCACACCCTCATGGGCCATGGAGTCGGCTTGCTTCCCTTGACCCAATTTGGGGGAAAGTTCCTCCTGTTTTAGCTTCAATCCTCGGTATTTCTTTTACCACATACAATTAAGAGATCGGGTAGCCGACGTTGAATGACACTTAAATGACCAAAACTTTTGGCTCCCCCCACCCTTCCCTCTTCCCCCTTCCCCCTTCCCTGTTAGGGAATCGGGCGCCAAACTATAGGTTCGAAGTTTTACACGGTATTCGTCTTCTTCTGGAGAAAGATTTTGCCAGTGGTAAAGAACTTATCAGATGTTATGCAACTTCTTAAAACATCCATGATGAACAGAACGTCTTTTTGTAACCTTAATTAATACATAATGCCTTAAATGAATAATAATAAAAAAATATTTGTGAGCTGAAGGAGGTAGCTTTGTGATTTATAAATTAGTACTATCAATTACTATTATAAGTAGTATCTTATTCACTGTCATTCATTTTTTGGTCTTGATGAGTGATCTTAAATATTATATATCAAGAATATAAACATTGCGTTTAGGTTTGGGGTGTTGTAGGAAACCTGGTGTAAAGTTTATGGTTATATATGTTGAAATTCTTTTCAGTTTAACTGTACAGACATGTGCCCTTCAGACCGTCCGACCCCGTTCAATAAAAAGGTCAACGGAACAAGCATCTTCTATTGTGTCGAGAATGCACCAGTGGGCTCATCAATAAGGTAAGTCCAACATTCTACTTTCATGATAGAAAGTGGTTATTGCCATGTTTTATGAACTGCATATCAAACTATAATACAGTGTCAATATTTTTGCGGTAACAAACACGAATCCAATTATACTAAACAAATTCATGTTCTGTATTCGCGATTTAAGGTCCCTGGATGAAATATTGTATGTAGCCCCTCAGTGAATCAATCACATCGTCCATAAAATGCCTAGACTCCCAGTATTGTTTATTATATTAAACATAATTAATTCTCTTTTTCAGCAAACAGGCTAATGACTCATACATTGCGGGCGGTGTGACAGGTTTCATTGCCGTTGTTATTCTCATGATTATTTTTGTGGTGTGGAGGCTTAAATTAAAGCGCCAAGAGACCATGATAAAGTTTGCACAGAAGCTAGGAGGAATAGAGGAGAGCGAACCCCTCACACCAACCAATGCCAGTCCCGATATGTCGGTGTTGAGACTTGCTAAGGAGTCGGAGTTAAGGAAGGGAGCCATTATTGGATCTGGTGCTTTCGGTACCGTGTTTAAGGTATGTCTTAATATCATATGATACTAGGACACTGTTGATTGTTCAATAATATTCTCAGACATTATTAGATGTATCAAATATTACCGTTTTTATTTCGTTACATTTTTTTAAAAGGATTAAATGTTTATTGCATATTTAAGAGATTATTACCTTTTCGTTTCTATGCGATTATAATTACTGTGGATTTTCTTTCTCAAAATTGCTATAGCATTCGTTGTCATCTCACTGTTGTGGTGTCTTTATCTGAACAGGGAATGTGGGTTCCTGAAAACGAGGACGTAAAGATCCCAGTTGCCATCAAGGTGCTGCAAGAATCTACATCTCCCTCCCAGAATAAAGAACTTTTGGAAGAGGCACGTGTCATGGCGTCCGTTGAACATCCGTACTGCGTGCGTATCCTTGCCGTCTGTATGACCGCCCAGATGATGCTTATCACCCAGCTAATGCCCTTGGGATGTTTGTTGGATTATGTACGCAAAAACAAATCTAATATGGGCTCTAAAGTCCATCTCAACTGGTGTACTCAAATTGCCAAGGTAAGTTTTTGTTAGAAGTGTCCATTATTGGCACACCCATCTACATTATAATTCATATGTATACTTGACAGGGGTAATTAAAGGATACCTTATGAATGTGACATGATAATGATACATTATATACGCACCATTTTGAATATGGGATTAAGGAATTGTAGTCGTAGGTGAGAAAACCTGTCATGTCTGGGCGACTACAAACGATCCCATGATTATCTAGATCCAGTCTTGCGCTCTTAGAAATGCAAGTTGGCTAAAGCGTATTCTTTGTAAGAAAACTCGCCTTTGGATTCATGTAAGATACCAAAAATCAATGCAACAAAAAATCATAGACAAAATCTAAAAAATTGAATGCATCTTTCTAACGTCTGTCGCTAAATTCATTTCAGGGTATGATTTACTTGGAGGATAGAGGCATCGTTCATCGGGATTTGGCTGCTCGTAATGTTCTTGTTCAAAGTAACACCACCGTCAAAATCACAGACTTCGGTCTTGCCAAGCTCTTGGACTACAACGAAGACGAATACAGGTCATCTGGTGGAAAGGTGTGATATTTTAATTGGGAAACATTAATTTTGTCTTAACGGTAGTTGTTTAAGAATTAAATCATCTTTGTGAACAATTATCCGAGTGACCAACCATTGGTGATTTGAGTCTCGCCATATGATTCTCACGTTTACAAGCTCATGAATATATCGAATACAAGGATTATATTTTTCCACTTCCAGATGCCCATCAAATGGCTCGCCTTGGAATGCATACAACATCGAATTTTCACGCACAAATCAGATGTTTGGAGTTACGGTTAGTGCATATGTGGATATTAATTGGTCCTGTGACAATCGTCATCCTTTATATCATATGAAGTATCGTAATAATAATGATTATACTCATTTGTATTTGATACAAGTTTATCTCAAAGCCCTATCCGAAATGGGGTGGGGAGAATCGAAATTATATGGGTTAAGATGTAAAGGTATTTTTATTTCTTCAAAGTTGTGTGAATGAGCTTTAATGGAGGAAAATTTACTCCAAGCAAAGGTGACAAAGTAATGGTTTTCGACCTTTATTATAATACAAAATTTAATATCTTCTGTAATATCTTTTTTTTAAACATGAAACTTTATTTCTGAATCGTCCCATCACTTCTGAAATATCTTAAGTTGGTCTTGTGATAGTTGAAAATTGACTTATCTTGCCTTGGAAATAATTCTATCAAAGTCCCCCACATTTGTCTATTTGTAGGTGTCACAGTGTGGGAACTCTTTACGTACGGACAAAAGCCTTATGATAATATACGTGCCCGGGACGTGCCCGACCTCTTGGAGAAAGGAGAACGTCTCCCTCAACCGTCCATCTGTACTATTGATGTCTATATGATAATGATCAAATGTAAGTAAACTCAGTGATAATGTATTAGGACAAAACTTTCTTCTCTTGTATTCATATTAAGTAATTTTATTACCTTTAATTGATTCATTGGAAAGTGTATAATTATCTGATATATTTTGATATTTGATCTTCACATGCTTTATTGCAATGTATCTCGATATAACCTCTAACTAACCTCTTAATTGTCTTCAATGATAATTACTCTTCATAGTGTATCTAATGTTTTATGTACTGTCTTCTCATATTTTACTGGCATTTTTTATATCAACAAACTCTCACTATATTATCCGCATTTAAAAGGAAATAAACCAATGTGACGCTTCCTTACCAATTCAGCAATGTAAAAGCCCCTTATTATAGATATCATATATGAGACACATTCTCGATGCTTTTATTCCAGGTTGGATGTTGGATGCACAGAGTCGCCCCACATTTAGAGAACTGGCAGAAGAATTCTCCAAGATGTCGCGTGATCCTGGACGATACCTCGTTATTGAGGTAAACAAAATTTATTTTTGATCTCATGAAAATAACCGAATGATGGGCAAAGCGAACATAATTATTTCATCCTACGAAAATGTTAAATTCTTGAAGGCTCAAGTATCCTTAAGATATACTTACCGCTGAATGATTTTATAGAATTACTCTCGTAATTTTGCAGGTGTTTTATAGACCCATGCAAGCCCTTCACGGGGTGCTGATACGGCCGATTCGGCGTCGGGCGTAAGTCGTGCATAGCCCCGACTCTACGCCCGGCCGGCCTGAGACTGAGACATTTTCTTTCATATAATGATATTGTGTAAACAAAACAATCCCCCCCCCACACACACACACCTCTTCCTGCCCGTGTTAGACTGATATACTTTAAAATGGATGTTAATTGACTAAAATATTACTGGTTGTGATTTCAGGGTGATAAGTTGATGAGGTTACCCAGTGTAGCCGGTAATAGAGATGACTTCCTTCACTCCCTCAGTATGTCGGATGAGGGTCCAGAACAACTGGTGGACGCTGAGGATTATCTACAACCTACTTCCTATAACCCAGAGGCAGATAAAGTCAACGGTTTTCCTGACAAGGTAGATGAGATGGCATTTTCATGAGGGCATAGAAGTTTGTCCAATTGGGCTCGGAAACAAGACCGAAAGTGGTGTTAATTAGGGAATCGCATATTAATTGTGGGGTTTTATGACAATTAAGCCGCTCCACTTCATGCTAAATTACAGTGGCCTTGCTTACCCTGGTGTGATATAAATGTCCAATGTATTTTGTTCGATCCTGGATTTAAAGGGGAAAAAAGTAGTGTAAAATTACAAGTAGAATCATTTAGATGCCTCTTATCATTTTATTTGTTTTATGCCATGATCTCCTTTTAGCAGGCGTGCTAACACTTATCACGAATATACAATTAACTTAATTCATATATAGCCATGCACTGCTACTAGATATATAAGATTGAGGGGTCAGATTTTCAGAAAATGTACAATTGGCATCTCTACACATTTAATAAATGCTGCCAAATTAGGCTACAATTTGGCCAATACTAGCTAAATCCGAGTATATTCGGCATTGCATTGATTCTAGCAATCTGTTTGGTTAGGTTGAACTGTATTTTGAACTTTATTTTTGTCTCAAATTTGGGTTAATTGAGAGGATTGGTGAAGGTAAATTGTACATTTTCTGGTGACTTCACCCTGAGAGTTACTGCTGCCATCAAATATGACAGATATTGTAATGGGGGTTGGATGGTCATTCTTTATACCTTATTAATTTCATTGCAGATGTTTCCGGAGAATCAGTATGACAACGAAAGACCTCATGCCTCTGCAGACCTCTTCCAGCCTTCCTGTTCTGGAGCTTCTGACTTCCCGAACCAAGGCAAGAAGGGTGCTTGCAGTGGTCAACCCATCTCACGTAAAGCAAACGGGAAAGTTCCCCGAGACAGCGTGAGCTCTAGGTACAGCCCTGACCCTTGTAAAGTGCTTGAGGACCGTAAGTAGTATTTGTGTACCTCCCATTTCATATGAGATACTACTCTAAAATCGGTATGACTATTATTTGCTTCAGCTTTATTCACGTCTCCTCATAGCTTTGAATATTTATAATATATTGGGTCTAGAATTTAAAGTATATCTATCAGGACCACCTGCTGGTCATGTAGCTTTCCATCTCAAACCAGCAATTCCCGACTGGAGAACACACACTCTATGGTGGATGTAGCATTCAATATATCAACCTTGGCTGGTCTAAAATTACAGAAACACTTTCCTGTAACCTTTAAAAACCCCATTGAAGACCAATGTTTTCATGACATTCAAACCTAAATTTGCAATAATTATTATCAATATTGGCTTTCAGTGAGTCCAGACCTGTCCCCCAGCACTCCAGGGTTGCCGAGCTTCTCGCACGGGGATGAAGATGTGTTTGAGAGGAAGCCGGGGAAATCTCCCCTTCCCGCCATCGATGAGGATGACTATCTCCAACCAAAATCTTCTAACCCCGCAGCCTATATGGACCTTATTGACGGCAAAGGTAATTCTTTTTTGGGGGGTTTTAAATGGTTATTCATTTTTGATAATAACAACAACGGAAATAAAGTTGCGTGCAAAGGGATTATTCTGGAGGTATTCTAGAGTGAACAAAATGTATGTACTCCAATGTTGATCAAGATTAAATATATTGGATGATGTGTCTGTCGCTAAGTTTAATTTAAATGTCTCGCTTATTCTGGTATTCATATGCTTGAACAATGAATTGTATGTACAGGAGTTAACATCACGACAAATGATATTTCCAAACTAATTATATTAATGAGCTGTAAATAATTGAAAACAATTTAATCAGTTGGGAAATTAACTGGTACATTATTTAATTATGTAAATTATAACTACTGTATTTTCCGGAACTTTTAAAATCCTCTGCAAACCCCTATATCCAGTGGGGTCCAAATAGAATTCCAATGTTGAATGATTTCGAAAACCTTGTGTCTCCTTAATGAAAGCAAATGTCTCCGTTCTGGTTCTAGTTCATTCCTATTAACATTTATTCATCGTTGTCCGTGTCTGTACATTTACTAAAGAGTAATATATTATTTGGTTGTAGAATATGATATATAAATATTCTTAAATGTCTGGACGTGTCCCAACATTATTTGTTTTTCCAATATTAGTTTATTTAACCCTTTCCCTTTTCAGTTATACCCGATACCTGTATGTACAGAAGTATAAAGACTTTTTGCCTATATTAAACCCCTCCAAAACATAATTTCACTCGTTGGTCATGAATTACCCTTATAGATACCCCAGTCAATATCCATTTAGGAAATACAAAGTGATTGATGTACTGTTTTTAATTGATCTTATTTGAGGCGTTGGTGTTCCTATAACGAAATTCAAGACCAACCAATGAAATGATGCATTTGAATCCCTCCTCTGGTCCTTCAAATTTAATCCTGTGGATCTTCTGATGTGTTACCTTCTAACATGAGCTTGTTTTTCATTATTGTGTTTGCCCCAGATTCTTAAATAACCAGTCAGTCTTCTAATGTATCATAGAAATCTTCCAATTTAATTAAGATAAGGATTATATACTTTAGTTGACCCTGATAGAAATTTTGGACCTTCAATTTTCGTTTTTGTCGAATCGGATGCAAGGAAATAGCATTTACGTAGATGTAGATTTTTTTAGTCTCAAATTTTATTTCATTCGTTTTTTCGTTCTAGACAAATCTCTCGTCCTAAACTCCCTATTTCCTTGGTATAAACCGAAGTTTTACGTAACATTAATGTAAATCCTTTTTAGCTTTTAATCTTTATTTCTCATATTGCATTTATATGCAAGATGGCATGTTTGACGGCTGATTCCCTCTTGTTCTAACCGACGTATCAGACCTACCGCCTTTTAAATCTGAAAGAACACTCTATATACGTGTGTTCTTTTCAAGTTTTATATTTTTGTAGAATGGAGCAAAGTGTAGAAAATGCTTAAACTGAAACCCACATCTGCCAAACGACTTCTGCCCAGTTGTTCTTTGCTCTAACCTCCGCCTATGTATCTGGTAGCCTATGATTGGCACTATTGCAGGTGCTTGTGTCTGTTGCTATATGAATGTCTTATTTTTTCAATATATCAATGCTTAACTGAGATCATTTATCAGGTTGAATTCCAGCCAGTAGTTACCCTCGCAATGGGAGAAGCATTCCCCTACATCATTATCATGTGGGAACCCTACTAGTCTTACATTATTAAGCTGTAGATATAAGTATATCCTCGGTATATCGATATTCTATTCCCCATGTCACTATTCTTCCCCTCGCATAAACACCCCTACTTGAATTAGACAAATACCGCAATCAAGCACGAAATCGGACGTGAAAACATAAATCCACATGTTGCTAAATAAAAGAAAATTCATCAGTCAAATCGATCGTGCTTGATACATATCACAACAATTTGACTAAATAGAACTTGATGTTCTTTTTGTTTTAGATTACATGGATCCGTCGATAGGGGACAATCAGTATCTAGAGCCCACGGCAGTGGATAACCCCGAGTACTACCAACAGCAACACCTGCAGCCACAGCAGCAACGTCAGCCAGCTCCACAAGGCTACCATCAAGCAGATGGCGAGCTAGCTATAGATAATCTCAAATCACACAAAGAGCCATCGCGCTTGCGTTCTCCTAGCACAGACTCCACTACATCGTCAGATGCAGACTATTACAATGAATACGACAAACTCAAGAGTAAAAAGCGCCCGGTGCCGGCAGTACGGCAACATCACATGGGGGAAACAGTTGTGTAG
This sequence comes from Sthenelais limicola, assembly GCA_942159475.1. Taxonomy (NCBI): domain Eukaryota; kingdom Metazoa; phylum Annelida; class Polychaeta; order Phyllodocida; family Sigalionidae; genus Sthenelais; species Sthenelais limicola. The sequence goes on along the minus strand of OW804100.1, from coordinate 54,334,500 downwards.
CTAACTAGTTATGAGACTAGTTAGACATATATGAAGTCAATTATAAAAGGGAAGAGAAGAAGTAATATCACATGTATCTATACTATATCATGTACATAGAATAATGATGTTCTATGCAAGGAGTGATACTAGTTGTCGCCTTTCATTGGTCTCAATGGCAAACCATATAAAGGTCATACCAAATGTGCTCGGCAGTGTATATTTAGATGGATGAATGATTTTAAACAAGCGAACGAAAGGATGGGTTTATTTTTTGCTAGATTGTTGCCTCTTCATTTTCACAATTCTTCATTGATTTTATAGCCAAGTTCATATTTCATTATCCCATCGGATTTCATTTTTTTCGTATGGATAACTGACATCCATTCAGTTTCATATACAGTTTTAACCCATATCATTTACACTATGATTTCTTACAAGTTTGTTTCAATCCATAAAATGCTGAAAAATGTGTATTGATCTTATGTTGGTACAAGTTCCAAGACTTTAAACTGTATACTTCTATTATATTTCCAATGCTGCGTTGCTTGCCATCGATGAACCTTGCTTTAATTATGTGTCTGTCTGGGAGAAAGACTTTGAGAAACTGTACTTTTATCATATATTTCCAATACTGCGTTGCTTGCCATCGATGGACCTGGCTTTAATCGTGTCTGTCTGTTAGAAAGACTTGAGAAAACGTGGAGAATACAGATTTGAATATGTTTCAGGCGGCTATAATGTTATCTTGAAGAAGACTTTCCAGTCTTGTATCTGCTATCCACTTATCTTGAGACATGGTGCGATATGTGATATTGATTCACTCAGGTATTAATTAAAACACCTCCTTTTCTTATCTAAAGTTACTGACTCGCTCTTTTATTTGAGGACATACGTGATTATGCATTTTACTATTCATCTGTTGATATTTCTTATTCCGAAATGACCTGCTTGGATCACGTCGGAGAACGATGCTTTTCATCCTTCTGCATGGGACCATATTTCTTTCCACAGAGTTGCTTCTAATTTTATCCGATTTCATACTTTTAGATCCTCAAATTATATTTTACTGCCTGAAAGACTTTAATTTATTACTTTATCCAATGTCTTTGTTCTTTTCATCCGTTTTAGCATTATTATTGAAGTCGTTGAGTATTCCGAATCGAAGCATTTATTCATTCTGGTCATGACTTCACATTCACAGAACAACTAATAAAGATAATAAATCCTTGTCCAGACCAATTGTAATATGTGATACCACTTTTCCACTTAGTCTATAATAAATATGAATATATCAAATCTAAATGCACCGGCATTCACTACACCTGTGCATGTGTCATACAGGAATGAAAGGTTTCATGCTTACGTCTGAGAGAAATCAATTAGTTTAGGATATGTCTCTTGCCAACTAGGCAAAACGAAAGTCAAGTGTTGAAAGTGATTCTAAATGAGACGGAATATAATTAAACCTTTTAAATATTGTTTGCAAGATTGTAAAACCTGGATAATGAAGTAGGAGGACCATGGACTAGTTTATTAGGGATGAAAGTAATGTTAAATGTAGACCTGCATCTAGCCATGTAACATTTAAAAAAATGGCGTGCACACAATTGTATGTGACTGCTGGTCTTATCAATTTCATCACTTGCTCTTGTTTGAAAATCTACATTCGATAAATTGTTTGAGATTTTGGCGTTACATATATCAGCTTAAACCACTGATATCTTTCTCTAGATTCCCATCTCACCTGTAGATTCGGTCAATCGTTGATAATCTATGTACAAATATCCAGTTATTTCGTTCGATTTCAAAACATCGAGACATGCTCATTAATGTTGGCTTTGGCACTGGATTGGTTTCTCTCTTGAAATAATTACTATTAAATATCCATAAGAAATCTGGTTGGCGGTTTTTGAACTGCGACGAAGTACCACAACTTATAATATATACCTTCATAGCACCGAATGTTACTAGAGCCGACCAATTGTATTTAAAAGCCATTAGATTGCTCACTTTTTGGTAAATGCAATTGTTAACGTCCTGCTTGCTGTACAAACCATCAGTGCCTAAAATACACCTCTCTGCCAGTTAAGATTTACTTCTACTTTTTATGTCCTGATAGAGGATGCCGTACTGCAGTTTTCATTGCCAAATTTCTTAACATTTACTGAATTACATGAAATGATTGCCAGTGATATCAACCCGGTGTGCGAGTAAAGAAATCGCCTTTCAGATTTAAGATTATTCTTATTTTGCTTCAGAAGTCTTTCAGAAATGTTCTTTGTTTAAATTCACCAATATGAACAGTTGTCTTGAGTGTTAAGGTATGCTCAATGTGGCAACACTGAAAGGAAACCCAATGTTTAATGTTTTTTTGTGCCTTGCAAAAATGCACGGCAATGTCACAATTGGCTGCGCGATATTCCGGTGGAAACTGTTTTATTATGATAGAACGACCTATTTCACTGGTTTGTTTAATTTAGGTGCTGAATAAATGTTTTAAGATGATTGCATTGTTATCACCAAGTTGTAAGGGGGTGATTGTAGGTGTCGATTGTATGAATTATTGTTGTTCCTGTTGACCTATAGTCATTTATTTCTTCAAATAAGGGCGGGTCTTACTGTAATGATTTTATATTCAAGTCTGGTCAGTACCTAATAAGGACCTAATAGGGGTCCAAAATGTACATGTTCATACAGGGATGCTTGAATAGTGATAAGTTGCAACTGTAGCAAAGTTATAAGTTTTATTACTATGTTTTCCTGTGCCGTGCTTGTTAATATATAAATGACAATAAGTCTGTTCAAAGGCAAAGATGCCTTGCTTACACTTGACGATACCAAGCTACAAGAAAAAACAAGTGAAACCCGGTAAAAGTTATGGTGGATCGTGCGATATTTTGAAAGTTTTTGCGATTGACATTGCCTGCATCGGTGTCATTCAATAGTCATATGCAGAGCCTTGATAAACTGCCGTACATTGGCTCATCGTTATAATGACACTCTTCTTTGTTTTCACATCTCGTCAAAGATTAAAATATCGTCCAGCTCATTTCGTTCCATTGCCAGATTTGTATTAAGTCGTGTTCTAGAATAGTCTGTATGTATTGCATGTATTATAGTGTGTAAGTATTGTACTCAATCCATCCATATTTTCCAGTACTAATAACTGGAATGTGTTAAGAAAAAAATAGCACCCACCAAAGTTAGGGTACGAGGTTTCTTGAAAGTTGACATGACATGGATTTGTGTAATAGATCGAGGGATTTTCACTAGGGCTCATAAAGCATATAAAATGGCGTTTTATATTACCGAGATTCTCTAAGTACTACCCCATCTCAAGTTCTCTGTTAGCCTGTGTACGAGGTATATAGGTACGATTTCTTCCACTTGTCTCACTCATGGGAAACTAATACGTATAGCTTTGCCGTATGTAAAACATGTTAGTGGAACTTGCATTTCCCTTGGTTATACTGAGAAAATATTTGAAAATTTCATATAATTATGCTGATCATCAGTATTAGGTTATGAATGTATGATTGAAGGCTCTGAAATTTGCTTATCTTCAAAAGGCCGATTGTTTAATGGATAGACTGTATTGGTGTAATTTAAAAGAATATGTTTTATATTCCGGTGGTCTGAAAGGAATATGTTATCGCATGCAAATCCTGTGAAGTGGATGTGGTTGAAGCTACTGGAGATTATCTGAACACGCTTATTAATTAAGATACAAAAGGGGGCAGTGACCAATCAGATCCGTCCAACTACTCTCAAATCTATAGCTTTATTTGTGATTATTCTGTGACGAAATGTCAGTTTTCCCAATACGCAATTTCCAAGGGTAATTTCAAAATAAGACATTTGATAACCAATAACTAGGATCTGTCTTTTAATTTCATCGTCCCTTGAAAAGGATTCTAATAAAAAAAATGTCTTGCCAGCGCAGCTTTATGTCCGAGTCAATTCAGCAGTATGAACTAGCTGTCTCTATCACACACACTGGGATGTGTATATCCAAATGTTATAGTTGTATTCAGTTTATTAAAAACAAATCCAGACCAGACTAAATTGATGTTAGAATACGGGCGGGTGATCATTATGTTCCTTGTTATTAATCCTTTAATGTGGGAGGGGTACTAGGTTTTATATTCGGGCCATTCATTTTAAGGACCGTAAATACTTGCTGTGTGGGGATCTCATATAATTCTATCATTGGACATGTTGTGAAAGATCTGACTTGATTCAGATATCTAGTAATTGTACATATATATATATATATAGCTACCCTCTCATGACACACCATGCAACAATGTTAAGATTTCCCGGAAAACACTAAATATCCATAAGATGTTTTAATTATATCATATTAAGTGGGTCATATCCCAACCATGGGTCCTTCTATTTTCTATAATATAATCGTGTCGCTAGATTAAGTTTTGTGGATCAGCTTTAATCGAATAGAAAAAAAGCCAAATGGTATTTGAGTACACAGTATAAAATTAATCTATTTGTTTGGCAATGTCATAGATGAACCTTCATTACACAAAAAGGTTTGCAATTGATAATTATTGAAATGTTTTAAATGGGGAATGAGATTTGACCTATAAGAAGCCATGCTAGGATGAGTGACACAACTTTTAAATGTAAATATAACCCTTTATAAAGTTTAAAGCAGCGTTGTATCAGTTTTAATAGTCCGCAACGGATCGGTTCACATTGCTGATTGCTACCCCAAGTCCTTATTTTAATGCATGAAGATCTATGTGGGTATTGTATGCACTGACTGGAGTATGACAAGTTATAACCATGTACAGTATTTTTATATTGATCAACCGTTGTAATTTTAGCCCGTATATTATATGTAAAAAAATGTCTTCTGTAATAAAGGCCATCATGTATACATAAGCATTTATACCTTATTTTATGCGCCTTTTTTGTCCATTTTGCTGCCTTTATATAAGATATGCCCCTATGCCGTATTATCAATGAAGAAACGGCGAGACCAACAAAATCCTAATAATATGTGTGTAAAGAACTAATAAGAATTACATAATTTGTGTTCCTCCTATTCTGTTACAAGTACATAAATGTGATAGTGAAATATATGTTATTGTTCCATATTAATTTCATCCTTTCCTATACGTCTCCTGAAAATTTCATGAGATCGCAAATGATTCTATAAAATGGTCTTGTAAATCAAATCATACCTTTATCTTTAGGCAATTTTTAATAAAATTTAATTCCCCCCACTCCAGTCAATATTGTGAACGGTTATCTAAACGTTTTCTGATACGCTACTGAAGATGGATTTTAACGCCTAGACGGTAATGAAGAGGCTAAACACTTTTGATGATGCAAACGGAAAGAAAATCGTCTTCTAAGTGGGGACAAAAAAAACGTCTTTAAATATGTTTAGTACGAAGACGTTTTCGTTTGCAGTGATATAGGCCTGATGTTCGGCCCATCTATACTGCAAATTTGACTAAGATAGTGTAGTATGTTTTAATTCTCTTTCCTCTTTGTGGCATGGAGGAGAAAAGGAATATGTGGTATTCTATTCATCTCCGTGGCACAATGTAGGATAAAACATTTTTTTGTATAGGTTAGGTGATTCATGCTTCGTCTACCTATTATAATGAATAATATAGGTTAACGAATATTCAGTGCAATTATGCATTATGTACAAACTAAATGCAAAGAATACTATGTAGGGGAAACCTCAAATTCATTATGACAGAGATTACAGGGTCTCCTACATGACATTCGTACAGTTGCTGAACATTTCAATGATATAATTATTCCATAGTGCAGAGAAAAATATGGTGATTTATCCAATAGAACAAATATTAGACCAAGGCTCAGACGGGGGAAACAAAAAATACTACAAACGAAGGCAAATGGATAAGGCACTCAACACTGTTGAACCTAATGGAATCAATATAAAATTGCCAGAAATTGGGAACTATTTTATTTGTAGCGGTATATAATGCAACCTCCACCAACATCACTAAAATTGTTAAAAACACAATACAAAAAACCTGCAAAACTTATATCATACACATTTCTTAGATGAAATAGCCTTTGGCTTCAGAAGAAACCCAAAATATCAGTAATATATTAGTTTCATCTAAACTGTTGAAGTTTAATCATATTTGTCTCTTACTGCACGAAACAATGCAGAACTGCCAGCTGATTGTGCCGTTTCGCAGGTTCTCCGATAAAATAAAAAGTATTATATTTCAACATACCCAAAGAAATAAAGAGTTAGAACCTGTTGCTAGTGCAAAAGGTGCTACCATCTCGTAATTTTTCGAATGACACACACGATCAACTTTCGTATATGTATGTGATATCCGCTCGCCTCAATTAAGCCTCTGTTTTCAGTGGTCATGTATTCCTTCATTAACCGAACCTCCCGCACAAGCTTCAATTTCCACTGATAACTGGAGCTTGGGTGAGAGGATATATAATATTGATTGCTTATCAACTTATTTAAAGTGATACGCGCGTGTTCAATGAAAAGAAAAATACGTTTTCATAAAAGTTTCAAGGACTGTGCCTTACTGCAGAAGAAACAAATTAATGAAAAAAATATACACCTCAGTCTCGGTCGCTTGACGTAATTTAATTTGGGGAAAAGGTGGTATTTTCACGTTTTACTGAATACAACAAAAATGTGCACTGCAATTAAGTTTCTCCACAATTTCTACGAAATCATTGAAATCCTTAAAAACACATACAAAAACCTGCAAAATGTATATCATAAACAATACTCCCTGTAATTCATTGGTTCTTACATTTCATCCATGTTACTAAAATATATTGAGGGATTACTAGTGCACTGTTTGGCGCTATAAACAGTGCACTATTATGCAGGTCATCGATCTTTTTAGTTTCTGCCCCTGGACTATTCAAGGCAGTGACTAAAACGACATTATATTCTTTTAATTACCTTTATATATATCATCGTGAATAACATAAAAAAGAAATGGATTTGGAGGTACTCGGGATTAACGCAGATTGAGCTATCAGAAAGAGACTTGCAGTGGTCAATACAGAAAGAGAAAGAAATTAATAGTCTTCGTCCCAAATACAGGAGACATCTGGTGATAACATCGCAAGTCATGTAGGTACATCGCAGTAGAACAGGAAAAGAGAATGTATGGAGTTGCGGTGGGAGATGGTAGCAGAAATTAATGATTAATGTTTTTATAGTTTATACTCCTCGGTAAAAGTAGCAAGAAATGCATCGCGGCAACCCCTGGAATTATAGGTCTTCCTTCGTTATCTTACTACTCACCTGCCGCATATCTGGAGCTTTCATGCACTAGTGCACGTATAAAAATAGCAGTCATATTTATTATTTAACCCTCGATCTCTTGTTCAAGAGTCCGGCCTCAACGATACAAGCACAACGCATTATGCTGGGCGCATTATAATTGACATAATTAGATTTAAGATACATTTGAACGGACAGACCCAAATATATATACAGGTACCACTTCGACATTGCAAGAGGAACTGTTCCACGATCATGTGCATCAGGATCCTGTACCTATAGGAGTGGTGGTGACCTACTTCGTTGGGAATGGGTTATATAGGTACGTGAGTGTATGCTATAGGCAGATCTACGTTTGTTTACAAAATTTATCCAAGCTACAAGGGCTGTACGTCCATATTCTGGTACAGACAGGTGAGGAATACACGAATACAAGGCAGCAAATCCATAGACAGGAGGTAAAGTCTTCTGTTGATTTGTAGTTATCACACATTTATACTTTATGGATTTGAAGGTAATATTACTTGTGTATCATTGACATTGAATGATTGATCTATAGATGGACAGATTCAGCAATCCCATGCATCTGTATTTAAGTAGTATAAGGCCAGGTGATAACCCCAGAAAGGCACAGGAGTTCCAATGTACCCTCAGCATACAGAGCGTATCTTCTTGTAATCTTGGGTGTGCCGACATGTATTATTGTATAGCCCTTGTACATGTACAGACTATACCATATCATTCGGACAGGCTTGGAGATCACGTATAAATAACTACAGTATATTAGCAACGTATTGATCGAAACCGGGAAATGAAGTCATAGTGAATAAGAATAGCGATGGTGTTCGTTTGGCTCAGATTCCGAGTGTTAAGCAATCGTTCCAGTCTTTCCGAGACTTTCATTCATGATCTGGACGTAATTTATATTTTAAATTGGGTTTGTAGTATTTCCAGAAAATGCAATAGCCTTCATCAGATTAGAAACAGGTTTCCAGAAAAGATTAAAAACATTTTTGGAACATATTGTATATATAGGGATGGTCTAGGTTGGAGATTGCCCGACCAATTGCCCACTAAGAAAAATACCTCGGGAATTACCTCGGGAATTACCCCGGGAATTGCCGGAACATGTTCATGAAGTAAAAAGATGATGGCAGGTGGACCGTCACACACTATATATATATGGGCCTAGTCCATATATAAGCCGATTCTCATGCGATTCTCACAGAGTTTAGTGCAAAAGAGTCCTCTGCGGCACAAAATCGCATGAGAATCGGCTTAGTGGACTAGGCCCTTAACATGGTAAGCTTCTTTGTAAAATCTTTGTAAAAGGGGATCGACCTGGAACTACAGGGCAGCACTACGTAAAGAACTTACTCTTAGTCTAATCAACTTTATCTTCACACAGGTGAGATAGAATAATATGGTTGGATCCAACTGATTGAATTATACTTTTGTGATAAAAAGAGTAATAATTAACCAATATACAAACCTCCAAACTGTACGTACATGTGTATACAATATTACAATCGTCAGAATACCCTTCACTTTTTATTCATAATAAGAATAATTCACTCATACATTAAAGAGGGATGATTAAATATATCGCCTTCATAGCTACCATTATCTTTTTTTTGAACAAGTGCCCGTTGTACGATTTCTGCATCTCTCTCATATAATTATACATCTTATTTTTTTTAGTAATAATGATGGCCGAAGCAGCAGCACCTGAACTTAGCAATGAACCTATGGCTGAAACAACTGGCCATCCCACTATCCCCATTAACTCAGAGGTCGATGATGAAGTATTAACAGACAATGCAGAACACTCAGCAATCCCTTCCAAGACGGCGGAACAATTTGATCACCCTGATGCATCAAATAATTCAGCTGAAACAATTCCAGCTCAAATCGATGTAACTTCCTCGAGTGTGATTAAAGTACAGAATGGCAACAATACAGAAGAAAGCTATAATGAACACACTGGTGATCAGGACACAACAGAGCATCCCATGGAGTCCCCAAGACAAAAGGAATCCAAAGAAATTGCAGCCCCGTCAGAAACGAGCGAGATAATTTCTGAACAACATCATGCACCACTGAGTGCCTCTGAGATAATATTTGACATTCCCTTGAATAAATTGGTGCCATACCATCTTGATTTTCTCAAGGTTGTATACACACATCAATATCTGAAATACGATGCTGTTCTCCGTGCTGCTCGGAGGAGATATGAGAATAACTGGCTTCCTTTACTCGTGGAAAACCGAGACAAGGACTTGGAGCCACCTATCGATGTGCATTGGATTTGGCATTGCCACATGCTTTCACCCCATGACTATGTTAGAGATTGTAAGAGTTTACATGGTATCGTTCCTCCTCATCAATTGCGACCCACTAATTCCCAGCAATACTACTCAGCTGTTGCTAATGCTGAACATATATGGAACCAAGCCTATCCCGAAGAACCTTATGACCTCGACTATGGAAATGTTGTACGAAATGAGGAAGAAAAAACAAATGGGGCCACTGCAGTGGATGTGAAAGATGAAGAAGACTGGAAAATTAAATATGATCTTATTTCTGCAACCTATCGCCAGAAAACCTTCTTTTACCAGGTATCACTTCCGCATTATGGGGATGAGAAATTTGTTGAAGCAGCAGTAGGAAGATATAAGGATTTTTTGTGTCTGAAAAAAGCAAACCCGAATGTGTTCACAGGTAAGGAACAGATGGTGTATTGTTTTTTGATTAATAGAACTACGTCAACCATCACGTATATGTTTTGTGTACATAATTATGGTATGGTTAGGACTTATTCTTATATTATTAGAAACAATGAACAGATGGTATTTTATTCATTCATATATAACGAAAAGTTATATATTAGATCCCCTATTACATCTCACCTGACATTATTGTGAAGTTATTATTATAAATATATTATTTCTATTCTTATACTTGCTAACTTATATATAGTACCTATATCACTGACTATCCCTGTTGAATATTAATATCAAACGAATACGTATTATTTCTTGTGGTATATTGACTTCCAGTGCCGATGTATGATATAGACTTGGTCTGGCACACTCACCAACTTTATCCACAATCTTACGGAAGTATTACTAAAGCTCTATTTGGCAAGATGCTCAATCATGACGACAAGGATCAAGCTCGCGGGAAAGGGACGAAATTGTCAACAGGTTTCGAAGAAACTAAACGTGCCTGGTATAAGAAACACAGGTCTATGTATGCAATTAATGGTTCGTGTAATCGGGGTGTGGCACTGAATGACCAAATTCAGAAGGTAAACATGCATTCTCATCATCAAGTCTTACCTTTTATCCACTTTTAATGAGTATCCATCATGGTGTCTTCAGTACCGTATAGGGCACTGGCACTGAGGCGTTTTGTTTATTCATGATCATACAAAAATTGTGAAGGTTAAGGACATTTCTTGCGAATATGTTGATACCAAATACAACTTTTAAATCAATTTTATTGAACACGCTATCATATGATACATATTAATTATCAATAGCATACTACCTTTTACGCTCCTCATTTGAATCGCGTATCTCCATTCAAAACAGCATTCCATGGAACGCCCCAAGTGCTTGAAGCACGTTCTTCGAATTACACATATCAAGATCACTGGTTGCCAGGGAAGTGACATCATTAGTGCAAGGATATGTGATACTCATGAAGGTACACTCATTGAACTTCCAAGGCAAAAGGGTTAGTATTCGATGGAATTCCATTAATGCTTCTTTGAAACTTGCAATGTGAAGTTCGACAGGGTATCTACCTGTATGATTAAAACGAACTGACAGTGATATACTACATCATAGTTTACGAGTGTCCCTTTATTCTGACATACCAATAACACATTTTTAACATCATTAAGAAACAAATGAAACTATCATTCTTAATATTTAAGTACTGATATTCTCATGAAAATGATGCCCTGTTTTGAGCTCTCAAAGTAGTCTATTTATATTCATAACGGTTGTTATATGGCAACTAATAATCGCATTAAATGCACAATAGTTATGACTTTTACTGGCATTTTCTTTATTTTCACCTTCTTATGATACTGGTATCTCCTATTCTAATAGCTGGATTATACTAGATTGGCGTGATCAATACTTATCTTTACCAACATATACCTCGAGACGGCCATCAGAAAAATGTATGATGTCCGCCGAGGTTGGTGCAGTTGAGATAATAGTTTTGTATTAAATTATTGTTACCAAACGTTGGGAGCCCCACATATTGGTGCAATTGAGTAAAAATGTAAATATAGTAAATATGTAATTTTGCATTGACGGCAGATAGAAAGTAATCATTGTCTTTAACCGGTAGTGAAGGGAATGTATGATGTCCGCCGAGGTTGGTGTAGTTTAGGTATTGATTAAATTTGGGGGTAGCGAGTTATGTTACCGAAAGTTGGGAGACCCACATACTGGTGCAATTGAGTCAGTAATTTCGTTTTGAGAGCAAATAGTACGTAAAGCTAAAGTATGATGTCCACCGGGGTTGGAATGCTTTCGTATTGGGGTCAGGAGCTCATAATTCAGTCTCGGCTCAGAGTTCAAACTGAGAGAACGCCTCTCGCTCCGAACCGCAAAATGCCATTAGAACTCCTACTCCAGGGTCAGGAAAACCATTAAAGTAGTAGGCGTTCAATCACTGACATACTTTGTTATCTGATCTGAGAGGCTCTTGAGCCTAGACTGAATTACCGAAACTTGGGAGATCCACATAGCTCCACATGGAAAGGCTTGTATCTAAATGTGTTTTATTCATTTATTTCTGATGGCGCTGGGAATAAATCCTCTTCTTCAGGTCATCAGGCCTAGGCCTGAATTACTTTTTTATTCGTTATAACATGGCATTATGACACTAACATGTTCTATGAACGCACAGGTACAGAAAACATGTTTGCTTGGAAGCCTGATGCCCAAGTTCAATTGGTAACCAGTGGAGAGAATCGTGAAACATTGGTACACCTCTACCTGAGCAAGGCTGCGGGTATGTTCGGCGGGCTTGTCCCCCTAGCAAAGGTAATATATATTATTTAACTGCACTCCGCAAATTCCAAATAGATACCGTGCATATATATAATGCTTCTCTATGTAATTTCATCGATCCATCAATATAATAAATACCCCTTCTCCACTGAAAATTAAGGTGACACTTCTCACAATTCTGGCCTTGATTCATGAGTAACGGAATTTCTAATCTACCTTTCAGGACACAACATTTAAACAATTTGTTACAAAAAGACGCTTGTTCACATTGTGAATGTACTAAAGGGTTTCAATAGATTTCATGGCTACTCATTTGAATGAGAAGAGCCACGTATATTAGCAAATATATTAATATTTGTTCTATTTGAATGAGAAGAGCCACGTATATTAGCAAATATATTAATATTTGTTCTATTTGGGGTTTAGAAAACTTTTACATGTATGAATTGCTACGCTTAGTGTAACATAAAAGAAAAAAATCGTGGCTTCAATTATACATTTATCTTTAATACTGACCTCCTAATAGCTGAATAGCAATGGGATTACTTTTTGTCGTATTTGTTATAGATTGCATTGAAGATGAGCTTACAGGGACAGTCTAGTGGGGACTGCCCTTTGCTCGCTACAGCAACCACATCAAATATGAACACGACATTGGAATACTTTGTTGATGAGTCCACTCCAGTTAATCAACCCTTGTACATAGAATGGGGAGCATTTTCTCAGGAGGTAATGCCACAAAATCCTACAGAAGCCTGGGGTCCCCTGAATATTCCCCGAGAACTACCCGGTGATGATCCTCCTGTGTGTGGTTTGGCGACGCACAGGTAAGACGAACAGGAAAATATATCTGACCTTCTATAGTGAATATAGAATTCAGAAAAGTTAAATGGATGTGACGTGGGTTCTAATAATGACAATCAGTCGGACAATCGGTTGAATGTTTCATGCAGTATGGGATATATACATTTCTTATTTGTTCCATAAAAGTTTGACAAAAACGAAATAGCACCGATGAAAAGTTAAAAAGGTGTCTACGTCATTAGTCGTACATGTTTAGTCATTAAAATTATGTTAATTGATAGGTATGAGATTTGTTCTTGACCGCCATTCAAATCGGTATTTTGGATGTTTCAGAGTTACTGTCGGTGGAAATACCTTGTACACCATCAAGGTATATCACATACTGGTCCGTGGGCTATCATTTGTACAGGTCTACCAAGAGGAACAACTTTTGGCAACCTCTGAAGTTATCTCATCTTACCAATTGCCTGCCAAATCCCAGGTATAGTTCCTTAACTATACGGATAAGATTGGGATGACAAAAAGAACTAGCCCGCAGGCTAGTTGAAATGCAATAGTCTTATTGTGTATATTAAGCAGTAAATGTTTTTAAGCCCCAAACCTTTTAACTTATTTAGTGCAATTTATGAAATTTAAATCTCAGCGACAGAATAATCACGATTGCATGAAATTGTATGATTGGATAGTGAATATTATATTTAAACTCATATCACACCCACCCGAAACTAGTTTAGAAGATATCAATCAACAATGAAACTGTCTTAGGAGACTACACTAAATTACTTTCTATCTTTACAGGTCAGTGATCCTGCCAGATGTGTGACATTAGATCAAAATCTAAATGAGAAGGCCATGTTAATCAAGAATGCCGATGGTGATTGGGGAATCGTGAAAGGCCATAGCACAAACGCAGGTAGGTATAACCTAAAAACCCTTTGGAGTAATTTCCCTCTACAAATGTAAGCTATAAGTAAGTGTTCCATGCCCGTGGCCTCCCTATTGAGAATGTGTCGATATTTTAATATATTCTGTTGCTCTTCTAGGATCAAATTACATGGAAGTATTTTTGTATTCCATAGAACGACAAACACAGACAGTTGGGCAAATCATACTTGAAAGCCATAATATTAAAGTTGTTAATTGGGGAGAAACAATATTATGTAGGATGCTATGACATCTTGCAGTATGGATAGTAAACGAAATATCATATTGTCGCCCCTTGTAGATGACTCCAAATCCCCAGGTCATCATAAAATCCTTACACCACAGATCAAAGGGATAAAACGTTTGAAAAAATTCAAATATTTACAGGATTTATGACGTCCTTCTTCACTGACATGGATCTGGTTGCAAGTTTGACCATCTTATCTCCGTTTTCCACTGGTACTTTCTCTATGAAAAAATCGCCTCCATGGAAACGCTCGGCTTCTCTATTGACCAGTCTCTTTGCCAATACATCACGGATGACATTATTTGGAGGTCAAGGAATTTCAGTGAACATGGCCGAAATGTCGATCCATATAGGAGAACAATGCAGCCACGTACCCGAATTTCTCGCAGCTATGTTTAGTATTTGGGTTGAATGAACAGACTCGCAAGGAACAACGGCATAGAACGTCTACATGTATATGTAAAACGCTTAAATACTTCCAATAATCAAGAAATTATATGATCGAACAACTTATGTGAAGAATCTCAATTCGATAGCTATTACTCAAATTGAAAGGTGGGAGCAAGTGATCAAATTATCGTATTTAGCTTTTTGCTTCAAGTTATGCGATTGTCACATTAAATACCTCCAGGTTAGCAATCCATATCTAGTGAAGTTATAGTTTACTAGGTTTTCAAAAGCAAAAGAATAAAAAGAAAGCAACAATCTTTATGGCAGATATCAAGTTTGGTCACTTATTGTTGTGGTTAAATACTACATTCTATCTTCTGCATACTGTCATAGAATACAATCAATGTAAATCAAGGGAGATCTGATTATGTTAATGAGCGAGCCCTTGTCGACTAATGAGAATGGTATAATCTTGATTAAACAAAATTAATAAGATAATAAACGCAGATTGTTTTTCAATAATTATTGTGTATATAATTTTATTTCTAGAACATACGATCGGTATTGTAAATGTGTAGATCAATTTATATGATATAATTGCTATACATGCTGCATCAATTAATGCCAGTTTTTTCAACAATATTTCTTTAGATAAATGTATAATTCATAAGAAGCGAATGTAGAAATATATCATACAACTAGAAAGAATGAACATTTTCGATACTAAAAGTATGTTGTAAACTGAATAATTAATCAATAGCAGTACCGGGAAATGGTATGGAGCATCAAACTATTCTTGAAATGGAAGGATGAAGGAATACGTTGCTTTTATGCATGAAGAAAGAAATAACAAATATATTTTGATAACTAATCATGCCTGATCTGAATTACAGTAATGTGATGCACAGCAAAATATTCATCGTCAGAAAGACGATAGTTTAAAAAGAATAATTTTAAACATTCAGACTGCAGTATTTTAGATACATTATAGGTATTATGTTGAGACGAATATTTACAAATAAGGTAGGCCATTCGGTGGTAAAACAAACAGTATAAGGAACAATCTATCACAGAGTTCAGCACATTGGCAAAGATTATAGAAATCAATGCAAAAAAGTCTCCATGCCGAAGGAATGCCATTATAACAACAGAACTTTCTATACATACAAGCAATATAAATTTACCCAACATTTTGCGAATAGGTGAACGTTCAGCATTATATTTTAGTGTTTATATTATGTTTATATCAGCCTCAGTGTATCCTGCCTTTAAAGAGTGAAATTCGGACATGATTGAAAGTAAAAGGTCAGGAAGAAAAGATTTATCATCAAAGTATTTAGGACACAGATTGTACAAAATATGTACTGCGTTTAAGCAATAAAAAGTTATGTCCAACTCAACGCAAATAGTACACATTAAGCTTATCAGCTCCAAAAATGAGGTATACACATTTGCCTTTAAATCTTTTGTTGGATGAACACTTTGGGTTAGTCCATTAATCTACCGGATAATCTTAATTATGAAATATTCCTGATAATCACAATTCATGAGAAGCCCAATATCAAAGAGAAAAACAATAACAGTTAAGTATATTATTATAACGCCTAAATCTCAAGGGGTAATTTTACCTCGGATTCTATGTCTATCCAATAATATGACATGGCTCAGCCAACTCAGCAATTACATTCTGCTGATCCAAAATCATCTTCATAGGACAAACATGTTAATTGAAGATATAGGTAGTATAGAAAAATACAGTTTATCCTATTTATATCAATGGTACGGTGGGGTTAATAAGTAACTTTTTAAATCGCACTTTCAGACCAAAACGGGTCCTATTCTTGATATAATTAGTTTACTTAAAATTGAGACTACTGTCCCCTCACCTCACCACCATCATTATTTTAAGAGAATATAATTTGTAACTAATCAGTCGTGAACACCCTAAGGAACCTTTGGAATACTTTTAAAGTTGAACATAAATGTCATGGTGCTCCTCAGACCTATATACATTTGATATACAGAAAAAGAAATAAATGAAAATTTATTTCTCAAGTGGCTGTTCTACTACTAAATTTCGCACTTGCTAATTAAAGTGAACATCTATCATACATGCACCTTCTCATGTACTACACGTAAGGGTGTTTATATATGGTGCAATATGCTTTAGGAAGTAATATTTGTAAACATATATACAAACTTATCTAACCTTGACCTGCACCCCAATGCCCAATAAATTGTCCAATATATTATATAGTACATGTAGCCTGTTTAACCAAACAGTTTGAAAGGTCTTGATGAACATGTCAACGACTATATGAAAACGGGGCATTCAGCCATCCCATATTTACAAACAAGTAGGCCTTCCATATAGGTTTAGGTCTGTCCAGACAAAGACCTTGGTTCATTGATCACCCGAACTGAAAATATAAAGAAGAAAGTATGAGATCACGAACGCATCAAAGGCAAAACTTTATACTTGATATCACCATTGTCTAGGTGATAACCTGGATAGTCAGTGAATACTCATTCGTTAAAGGAGATACCTGGCCATATTTATGGCAAATAATTATTTTGGCATTAAGCTTAAGCTTGAATGCCGGGTCATTGCTGGACCCTAGCGATAATCAAAATAACCATCTCTACCCCCTACTGCTACCTCCACCTAGGTACTCAGCCCTACTCATTCTCTCCTCTACTCTACTTCACCCTTCCCTACCTTCTCCTCCCCCTCTTTACTGCTTTCAACTTACATCAGTCCAATTTTGAATCCCAGAGCTTCCACCCTTTTCTCTCTCTTTACCTTTCTACACCTCCCTCTCTATATCTGCTGAGAATATTTTATTCTTCTAAATTTCATTTAATTCTAATTATATTTTATTAACCTTAATTAACAATTTGTATTATCATAATTAATTATATAATTAATTAAACAATTTAATTAATCTTATTTCATTCAATAACAATAATTATTATTATCTCCAGCCTCCTTATAATCCTTTCGTTCGCAGAGTCGCAGTAATGACTTTAGAAATCCTCTCTTATTCTGTCTCAACTAGACTCAAAATGGACATTTATGACAAGAATATAGTGTTCTTAGTTACTAAAATAACTGTTATACTGGCTGGGTTTAAACATTCACACAAAAAACAATTTCGGAATCAAAAAGTAATAAATGTTGGTTAGATTTCTAAAGAAGAAGATTGAAAAAAAAAATGAAATTCTATGGAAGAGACTGAAGAACTCATTGTAAAGTTGCGCAAGATGTACCTGGCACTAGGTTTATAGTATGAGAAAAATGCCTGTAGTAAAACAGAAATATTTGTAATGTCGAGAAAAAGCCTGTAGTAAAAAATATAAATATGTGTTACGTTGACCTAAATCACACTTGAATTTACTTGTGTTTTCCTAGTATTTGAAGGTTAATGTAGACATTAAAGGGAAACAAATATATAGGGATAAGCTCACTAGAACAATTTAAAGTATTCAGTAGAAGTTGTTTAAAGCCTGTTAATACTGTTAAACTTTGATGAAATTACTTTTATGATGCTCTTATGATTCGGAAATAAACGGGCAAGGCAAAAGCTTTCCCCAAACCGTAATAAAATACATTTTAACACGAAACTTAATTCGAGTAAATGATTCATTCGCAGGTATGAGGAAATTCCCGTGCACTGATTATAACAGTGCGCGAACATCCAAGTTCCTGCCCAAATTGTTTTGTTTCTTAAAGGACACACAGGATAAAAAGACGGGTTGACTTTAAAATAATATACAACCAAGAGCCTGATTAGTCGGAAAACGCAAATGTGGGTCTCCACAGCTTATTCGATTCTTCATTGTAAAAATCAAAGAGTATAACCATGATATATAAATCCTCCCACCAGGGGTAATCAAGATTGGGTAAAACACAATTTATGTACACACAAAATGAAACGTTGATTGATTATGATCTTTCTGTCAAGAAGCACACTTTATACGCACCGTTTTTTCCAAGGAAATGCTTTTTGTAACCTAGTGACCATCGAAAAAGCTATGCCTATTAACTTAGTTCGACATAACTCTCATTTGCATATATATATATATATATATATATATATATATACCTGATGAAATAATTACATGGTTAACAATCTTATTGTAGTTTGAGCCTAATTACACTCTAGTCCCACATTCAATTTCAGAATCTATGTCACTTAAGAATTTCGGGCCGAACAGCAATTATTGAGGAAAAAAATCACTCACTTTTTAAAGTTTTGTCCTGGAAATATAGGAAACTCTTCTTCACCAACTTCCCTGTCAGAAGCCTTTCCTTCAAGGATACGTTGGTCCCAGAAGGCTGCTCGGGCCATTATTGCAGACCTCCTGTTTTTCTTGGGGGCCACACTACTACCACCGGCACTAGAAGCACTACTGCTACTCAGCGAACGTCTTATAACGTTCTGTCCACCACTTGCTGAGTTTTCATGTGTTGTACTTGAGAGACTTAAATCCGAAGATGCACTCACAGGTGAAGCGTTGGGGGAGGGGGTATGTGGGGAGCTGGAGGATAATACTATTGTTGGGGAGGAGGCTGATGTTGATCTGGATGTGGCTGCAATGCTCCTACGACTGCTGCTGTCGTTATGCCCACCCATAGCAGCAGTAGACATAGTCTTGGGTGTAGACGTAGAGGGCAGAGTTTCAGCTGGAGAGGCAGTCTCCTGTTTCTTGACCTCAGGTTCCATACTGGAGGCTGAGGTCAATTGTTCCTCCTGTATGGGTACTGCCTGTAAAGTGTGTGGTGTGTGGAAGGTTTCTGGTAGAGGGTTCCTCCGTTTGCTGTCATTACGTACGGGGTCATGCACCCGCTCTGGTTGGATGCGGACATTGGAGCTAGGGACCACGCTATGTCCAGCAAGTTTCTCTCGAACACCTCTAGGAAGATCCCGACCTGTGAGACTATGGACCTGCGCATGCAATAAAACCATACTCTAGACTAAAGTACAACACAGACACAGCACTGAGCGGAAATATATGTACATCAATTTAATGAAAGGAAACGGTTTTGACAAGGCACGATAAACTCTTTGTAAAATATTTTTGAAAGAGAGGGTCTCCGATTAGGTGCAGAAAACGAAATACACCATATAAAATCAAGGGATGTTTACTTTTTCTTAGCGGTTATCATGGTGACCAGAGGGCAAAATATATTTTAGGTCTTACATCATAATGTTTTTATAACAATTATTGTGCTGACTATAGATTATCCTATAGGAATGCTTAACATTTAACTATTCAATTAGAGTTATATTTTTACAAATGAATGATGGTTTCTCGAATGAGGCGAAAAAAATCAAAATCAAAACTGTTCATTATCGAATATGTTGAATAGAAATTTTAAATGAACAAAATGAAAATACAAAAATAGATAAAAATACAAAATATGCTACTCAACCCCAGCCAAAACCTCCGGCACACTGTGTCAGTGATTAATATGAAATAATGTTAATAGTTCAAAACCCGAAACAAAATAAATGGAGAAGCAATGTTTGACGCAGTTAATAGGGAAAAATAATTTCTTTCCTATAATAATCAGCACCGCTTTGAACTGACAGAAAAGCTCACGAATTCAATGGGAAAAAACTGATAAATCATTCAAGCATTACCATCAAAATGAGTTCCTAAAACAATCTTTAGCATAAACGAAGGGCTAGAAACACCAAACCACGGAGGTAAAGTACAGGATTAAATACATTTAAGGAACATGTGAAATTTAGCATTATGAGTAGGCAAGGAGTAATGTGAGTCTTTTTTCTCCTTATATCTGATACGGACATACCATGTATGCAGGGTTTTGCTGAAATACCAAAAAAGCACAATGAACAACGCGAATCGCAAACGTCCTTAGAATACGGAACACACAATGCATTACTGAATCAATTAACGGTAATTTAATTCACTAAATTGAATCACTTCTGGACAGGATTCTCGATGTTTTCTGACTTTCCTGGTTACAATGCCAGAAAAGAGAAAGTAATCAATCTAAGGAGACGTTCTAATTTAGATATACTCTTATACTAGCTAAGGTGAGTTGAGGTGAGTTGTAAGGATTATTAATGAAAAAGAAGTTAGATGTATCTGATAACTAAAGCCCATCACCAAATAATGGAATATTCACAGGATGAAGATCCATGAACAAAAAGGAATGGGAAACCTATGAAATACGAATAAATGGATCTGGAGAAAAGAACTACTCTGTCGACGGATGCATTAGTCCATGGGCGTCATGATTAATAGCTTAAAGAAGGTTAAATAAACTAGGATTAGAATAAATTTGACGTTAGATGTTGCGGTATAATACCACCGCAGCAATATAGATTACCATCATGCCAAAATCAGATAACATCTCCGGTCTACCTATGTAGATTATTCAACTAAGTATGATTTGGATGTAGTGATAACGATGAAGTCTTTCCAACTTGACTAGGATAGTTATACTTCAAGCACTAATGGAATAAGTTGATTTGATGAGTAATAGTTGACCACTCGCAATCCCAGAGACGATTTAAGATAGATTTTTATTAATATTCTGATGTGTTTAGCGATACAAAAGTTCAGGAAAAAATAACATTCAGTTTTCTTTACACATTATATACATGTCTGATTGATAAAATAGGTAGATATTAGTAATGAAAAAATCATCAATTCCCTCGCGCATTTGGTCCGCCTCTGATATCACTGCCTTCTATTAGAAAACTTTCCAACTGATGAAGTCCACCAAACATTTCAAGGGCTTTGACATTCCAGCTATTTGGTCCAGGTATGGTCCAGATAATTATCAACTCGTAATAACAAAGTAGTAAACTACAATAATCTGGCAGTGGCCACCATTCACTATCTACCAATTTAGAAATGGTTTAATGAAATTTATAGTTGTTCAATTTTGACTGTTACATAAGGCCAAGACATGAGCTAGCATAACAAGTATATAACGAGGCAAAAATGCTTGCTTTGGTACGAATAATTAATCAATGAAATCGGCAGGTCAAGTAAATAAGAGTGTAGTGTTCGTATAAATGCAGTGGAATGAATGCTCAGTTTGGATCGAAAGTCTATTAAAGATCGAAAATATTTAAAATAAGAAAATCAATAAAACGATGAAAATAACATAAGTTTTGGCTTTCATGTCGGTTGGGTGATATCAAAGCTGTACCAAACTGCAGACTAGTGTTGTCTGAACTATTTTCCGGACACATACCAATATTTGCTGTCCATATATGAAGAAGACTTAAAACAAGTTCATACTCCACGTAACATCATGGATATATATCCAATAATTAAATGTAATAGGGTGTGCAATTCGAAGGCATAACTATTTCCAGCACCACACCATTTCCAAATATCTACGAGCCTACATCAAAGAAGGCTCCGATTAATGGAATTGGTGCTACCTTCAATCCTTTAACTTTCGCTTTCCCGATATCCGTCGAATCACAAATGTACCCAATGAAAGGGTGTAAAATATTATGAATCAAGCGACTACGCTCGAATATACACACCAAAATACACCATACATTCTCCGTCGGGTGGGAGAACTAAGGTGAACGAATTAACTGGGTTCTATTCTGGGGCCGTATCAAACAACACTTATACATGTATTGCGAATATACAAGACGTTCACGGCCATTTATAATAAATTCAAATTTCGATATGATAGCTGAATGTTATGAGGGTAAAGTGTGTGTGAGAGTCATGGCAGTGCATGGTTGTTCGGTTGTACTGACTACCCACTACTGTAGGTACTTTTTACGCTCATCTATAATATCAATACACAACTTAGATCAATGGGATTAAATAAACACTTATCTTAATGTAATAAGACTAGAAATAATTGGGAATGAATTCAGGAAATTAAAACCAATTGAAATGAAAGTGAGACAGTTTTACATAAATAATATAATCTTATCTAAGGATACAAGGAAAGTTATGAACACCTTTATGTATTACTCTGATAACACCTGTCCCGCAGATCAAGGTTTTCTAAGCAATTTGGTGGTATACCTGTCACCTTAAATGTCGATACCAAACCTTAAATCTCTATAATGTTTTAGCATGAAAATGATTGTCTTTGGCATGATTATAATTTGGTTAGTTCACACACAAACTAGAGCACAGGAATGACTATGTATAAAAATAAAGCAAGTTCTTATCAAAGTCCCATCCACCAGGGTAAGTGGTAAGTAAGTCTCAAGGGAAAGGTTGTCATGGGGTTAGTCTTGGAGAAGTGGGTAGGAAGGACTCAAAAGACTCTAACCCTTCTGACGCTCTGCCCATCCTCAGTCTTTTTGTTGAACAGGGAACGCAGGTTTTTAACAGATGGAAGTTCAATGCCTTCATCCTCGTCAGTGAGATACTGAGGGGATTCTGTGCTGAATGGTGACGATGGTTTCGTCGGGGTGCTTGAAGAACCCAAGGAAATCAGATCGCTGGGTTCTGACTGTAAGCTGAATGAACTCTGCGGTGTTGAGTGCATCTGCTGTTCCTGTAGGTTGCTCACTTGTTTCTCGATCTTCGACACCTGGAACAATAAGAGTGGATTAAATGTGTGAAGAGTTTCAATTCATCACCAGGAGAGAAGTTAAAATCTTCTTTTAAAAATGTGTTTTGTATCCTAATTCCATTAAATCGAGTCTATTTTGTTCACTTGTAATTGTGTAAATGTATTGCTTTAATAATGTTAGTAGTGTTCTATGTTTGGAACTATGTTATATCATCTGAAATCACAATTTAATGTACGGTTGAATAATGGACAGCAAAGTGTAATTACATCAACATGTAAACAATTGAAGGAAGCTTGTCCATGAAAAGAGAGGCACTTGGAATTATTGTTCCAATAAGAAATTAGCGCTAATCATGTTGTAAAAATGTTCTACGATTTTCCACAATGTTAAAGCCTATCACCGTAGCAATATTTTTATGGGGAAGAATAAGGTCGTTAAGTGTTTTACCCAACCCCAACCATGAAGCTTTTGAATATTATCAGGGTAATCCTTAATCAATAATTAAACTATAAAGTTTACCCATAAAAGCGGCTTCAAATTTAGATTTAACTAAAATACTTTATAAACATTATTAAACTTTTATTAACTTTATTTACATGTCCGAGAATCAATATAGTATTAATATTGTGCATCAAGGGATAACCCAAGTTTGGCCAATATATTTGTTTACAATATTAATTTTAATTTTATAACAATTTTCGGATAGATTAACTCTGTAAATTCCACTTAGTAGCAGGTTTGGAAAGGCAGACAAAGCCTTTCAAATCTATCAATTTATGGCATCAAAACTGTAAATGAGCTGGTTTTATAAAAGGGTGAAATCAATTATATAATTGATGTACAGAATGAATAGTCAAGTTATGTACACACCACCACCATGTAGCATTTATAATTAATATGATGCAGGTAAATATCAACTCATATAAATTTCATACTTAATTATAATAGGTAAATACCTCAGAATCCTGCAAAGATTTAACAGAATGTTATTCATTATAAACCTTTAAGGAAGCATAAACAAGGAAATATATGAGGCACATTAAAAAATCGCACGTTAGAAGACTCTTGGGCGAGAAATGTGGTTTTACTATTTCTTTATTTCAGCACAAAGATTTAAGAAGGAAATCCTCTTTCTATAGATTATACCATTCAACTGAAATGAAGCTATAACGTTGCATAACAAAAGATTACATATGAAACATGATATTTTTTTTTTTAGAAAAGTATCAAAAATATCAATATATATTATATAAAACCCAAATTTGGAGAGAGATTATGAACTTTGGCTACTAAGTGTATCTGTATTTTATGAACATACATTGTATAAACGGGCGAAAACCTGTTTTCTCCCAAATTAAAAAAAAATGTATTCCGGGAGTCACTATATATGGCATAAAGAAGTTGGCGTATGGTACCTGTTTCTCACTCTGGTTAACCTGCGCTGCTGTTCTTGCAACTTCGTCCTCAAGCGTTCCCATGTCTGCTTCTGTCAAGTCATCCTTGGACACGGCACTTTGTAAGCGCTTAATGCGCTTTTCAAGGGAGTAAACTCCACCGGCAGTCATATAAACCTACAGGCACCACATCAAGAATCATATTAAAGATATAGTAATAATTTGATTTTTAATCTTACAAATGACATCGTAACCAAGGCATGATCAATATGGTTCTTGAATGAAAAGGTCTGATAAAATTTAAGAAAATATAACTCAAGCTGCTACGACTGGTAATAAAATATATTCAACATATTAAACACCTGATAGCCGCCTATATATGAAAATATACATAATATTATATATAAATGGATATCAAATAATGTGTTTAAGAATATTTAAAGGCACATATAACGTTGGTTAGAAATTTGCCAGACACTGGACATCGAAGCACAAAACATTATGAAGCACTCGATCATCATCATACCCATCCATTACATCCTTTTATAGATAAAAAGATCCTGCTCGAAATAAGATGTAGAACAATATGAAACATTTGCTGAACACATCACTGAATATTTGTAAGTTTCAATCTAGTTCAATCTAATAGATGCTCTACGAGAGAAAGAAATGCTATACCTAAAAAGTGGACTTTAGTGGCTCTGGAATACTAGCTACATAAGAACTAAATCAATAAGTGCACACATATTATATAAAGAATGGAACAAAACAGTATGGGGATGGTATATGAAATGTGACGCGTAGACCCTCTGCAATGGGCACATATGGAATGGCAGCAAATGATAAGACTGAAAGCTGTTAGTATTAGTGTGGGGTTAGATGACACTTGAAGGGAAATCTCCGACTCTCTTCCATTTCAAACAGAAATCTTAGATTGCTCTAGTAGTAGAAACACACGAGTAAACATAAATGAAAAAAATCTTAATAATTTGTTAAGGTGGAATTTCCCAACAGAGGTCATGGGGGATGCTTAGCTAGGGGATTCTGCGATAAAAATATAGGTGCAAACGTGACAAACCTAACTAGTGAACACAACACAAATACATGGGGGATTCAACTAGGTTTGGTGAGGATTGAAACACCGAATCACCTCCAAAAGACAAAGTTTACATCATTAATATCAGCCAAATAGAATCAATTACTTCTTCCTCTGTTGCATCAGCTTGTTCATTCCAAGAAAGCGGCATCAACTCTTCTTGCTCATCTCTCATATCGAAATCCTCATAGATTGGTAATAGTATGTATTCCTAAAAATCACACTTTTGATTTTAAATTGGGTTCTTTTTCAAGGGAATACCTATCGAAGGGATGTCTAAGTAACTAATCATGCTGTTAAGGAGACATAGATCATAGGAACCAATAATGGCTTGTAGCATGCTGGTCAGGGATTTATCATTTCACTAGATCCTATAGTTTCATCCATTCTCTTTTACTTCCATTTGGAGAAGACTATGTGGTAAATACTTACCGATTCCTCCATTTCATTTATATCATCCGGATGCACTCCTGTTAGCGATCCTCTCACAATGTCTCCAGTGCCAGAAGGAGAAGACTGGTTGACTTCCCACATTTTACGTTGTGGGGTTGGCGAGCGATTAATCACAAAGTCTCTCTTGTACCGTTTGGATGGTATTCGTTTGAGTCCACAGTCGATGCTGGTGGGCATGCCTTCAACACTAAGGTTATTGTCCTTCACAAGTTCCTCTTCAATAGAATGCTTTCTAAGCTCCTGTAATGTTTGGAGGATGGATTCGCCTTCTCTCCGCCCAATCCTTCCGGATTTCAGTTGTTCTTTGGATATTTTACCATGCTTATAAAGTACTTCAAAGTCAGCATATGACAAATGTAATTCCTCCTCTTGTTGGTCGTCAACTTCATTGTCCTTATCAATAACAAACTCCTCAGCTTTCTTTTGGAAAACTTCATCATCCCCCTCGTCCTGTTCACCTTGGTATTGTTCTGAGGGAAGGTCCTTTGTCGCTTTCATTAGTGTATCTGATGTACTTAACACCTCCAAAGCGGTTGAAGTAACCCTCCGTACAGCGCCTGCCATATTGCGCTGAAAATCGGTGCCCCATGTTAATCAAACAAGTTAACAATCAAATCAATCCACGAAATATTTATCTTACGGTATAGGGTATTTGCCCTTTATCTCCAAAACCCACTTCCACTATTTTTAAGTGTTATCATACATCACTCTGAAGCAAGTGCAAAACTCTAGATGAAACCAGGCCACACTACACACACCGAAAAACTTAAATTAAGCTTAAACTGGCTCTGCGAACTGCACTATTTATTAAATAATAGACTAATTACCATATCGTCATGCTCTCGGAGAATAGACTGCCTCAAACTGTTGGTAACGACTGGTGGGGAATAGCTGGAGGAATACCGACTGTTGTTGTTGAATGAATCGTCTTCAGAAGTGAGAGAATCAGACCGGGTCAACATTGTTTGGTGGACCTCATCTTGCAGATTGTTGAGCTTTTTATCCATTTCATCTATCTGGTTGTGTATTGATGATAACTACAAATCAAGCAAACAAAAAGTTAACATTTCTGATTTTTGTTCTCAAGATGTTTTGCTTTGAAGTAAAAATGGAATACTTAGATATTAAGAGAAAACTGAAATAAAACGATTACTCAAATGAATATTTAAATCAGAAATACATAGGCTATATTCATAGTCATTTCTAAACCAATCAACCCAACAACGCAAACAAGCAAATAAATTATCTGGTGTTGCTGGTCGGTTAATGAATGAATGATAGATAGATAAATTAGCAAAAACTAAAAATTAAAGGATGAAAATGGGAACATGGACACAATTGAAAGGTAAACATCTACATCTACATTTTTATTTTGGACATTTATCATATATGTGGGTGGACTTAGAAGGGTATGGGAGGTGGGGGGCATTTGGGCAACAGGTTTCGCGGATGGATAATGCTGGTTAACTTATCAAGTTATTGGTATCCAAAATGCCTTATGCAGTGGCACTTAGGTAAATGAGATAAGTAAGGGTAGGAAATACATGGGCATAACTTCCATGTTTAAATACCAATGCGTAGAAGGATTGTTTGAGGATGACATAATATTGTCTTAGAACAAGCGGCGAGAAGTTTGTATTTTAGTGAACATCGCAAAGTCATTATACACTTAGTGCAAATGACTAATTGATATTGACTGAAACATACCAACTCAAATCTACTGAAGTGAATTTAAACTTAATTAAAGAACATTCGTACATAAAAGAACGATCAATGATTTAGTAGGCCTAATCAATGGAACAAGGCCAGTTGTCTTGCCTTGACACCAAGCAATAAAATACATGTTTAATCTTGTACTCTGGGAGTTCCCGATTTAGGACAGACGCTGCAATAATATCTCCAAACATTTTTCATGCCTAATCAGACTGATGTATGATACATGGTATCATTGAAGTATGCCAGCTATAGATTCCTCCAACAATTTCATATGCAAACGCTCTAATGGGCTATTGGCAGTTGGTAAAAGCTTGATTCATGCTTGCCTAATGCTTTAATAACAAATGTAAATCGTCAAGCCTTTTTTTCCTATCTATAATCTTGAATTGCACCATTTACGACATCCCGCATCCCGCATCCCGACTATGATATTTCACGATTTAACCCTAAAGTTTCGGTAGATGAACCATTTTAAATATCATTCTTTTCATGTGTTAAGTGCAAGCAACATTAACAAATAGTGGAGCATGCAATTTGTGTTTAACTCTTGATAAAAACGAATCTTAAATATTCGCAGAAAACAAGCAACATTTGTATTGCCGAACGGATTATGTTCCAGAACATCTTATATTCTAGCCCATTTTTTCGGAAAGTTCCACAAATTTGTGGCCATGCATTTTGAGCCTCAGGCAAATTTAAAGAATGAACATTTATCCGTATAACACAAATTACCGTTGTCCATGGATGATCGCCAAAATTCAACATATAATAGAGACGGAACGACAAGTCCTGCACAACAGAAAAATGAGAGGATACATGCGATTTCGGTCCATGCATTTTGGATTTTGGAGAGTACAAGCAAATAAGGTAATGGTAATATATGATAATTGGCTTTCAGTACCAGTAAAGCGTTCCAGCTGATCGGGGTCACATCATCATCAATGACCGACCTCTCAAGGTCATAGTCATCAAAGTGATACTATGTGCAAAAATAAAGTAAGGAAAACGAAACATCAGATACCTGCGATAATAATAAGTAAATTATAAACGTTTCTTCTCGCAAAGGAATAGAACAAAGCAGAGTGAGTGATATTAACCTTTAATAAATACACAGAAAGCATATATATATGCACATTAGGGAATCTTAAGATTAATTATGATATGCAAAAATAGGGGGTGTATTTTCAGGAACCTCTCCCTCGTTAATGTACGCTTGGTTCCAACTATGATTCAAAAGGTATGACAACTTAGTATATGTCAAATAGCTTACAGAATTGAGGGCTTTAGTGCGCTGTATTTGACGAATCTGTAATATTTTATGAGAATCTATATATAGAAAAAATATACCTGGGTGTTTTGATCGCGATCTCGGAATTGCTTTACAGTAACTACTTGCATGACCATTTACGAAAAATAATAAAAGCTCAATACACTGTTTTTACCAAGGAAGGTTCCACACAACGCGTTACAGAACATCATAAAAATTCAACTCTCCAAAGGAATTAATCTCCCTGAAATGTACGTCATTTCTAGTTTAACTTTATCGGCAGAAACGAAAACTATGGGAGAAGAATCCTTATGAATCAATATCCTAACGTGTAGTTCAAGGACCCAGGAGTAAAAGATGGGTAGAAGTTTTTCAAGGTGAGGGGGATGGTATGGTAAGTATGCTTACCTTGTTGGCAGAATGAAGGATATTCTCGGCTGTGTTGGTGACCTGAGTGCGTGAGTTGTGCACCTCTTCTGCAATCTTGAGCAGCTCGTCTGTCCGGGGCAAATCTCGCTTCAAATCACGGGGCTCGGCGAGAGATTTCTCCTCGAGGTCAGCATACTTCCTTTCTGTTTCTGTTAGGGTTTAAGATTAAGATTTAGGAACCCTGATGAAGGTGAGAAGTTAACGAAACGTTGGTTATTTGTAAATAAATTTATAGCAACCCTAACCATGGTTCCGGATTTGATGTTATTCTTCCCCTTCAAAACATCTTCAAGATTAAGTATTTGTAACTAGTAGTTTTCAATTAATTAGAATGGCCTTTTAATGTTAGTTATATTCAATAATATTGTATGGAGTGACAGTGAAAGCGAGTAACATGAATACAGGACAGCCATCGTGTTGTATTCTGAACAAAATATTTTGATATTAAATAATGCCAGAACACATTACATGAAAATCTGCGATTGAAAAATACTAGAGGGTGAAAATGGACTTCTATAATATATATATTGAATTTGTATTTCCATCGAAATATAAGGAAATAAAGACATAGGTCTTCTGCTATGCAGGTCTTCCAGACTGCCCTTCCACTCAAAATTTGAAATGACACAACCATTTTTCACTGATCATATATTATTTCTGTCAAAACTTTAAGGTGAAATAATATGTCTTACCGTCAGACTTGGTTTCAATCATGAGCTGGGTTGTGGTCCTTGCCTCTCCCATCATGTTCCTAGCCACCACTGCATACTCAGCGTCGTCATCCATCGTCACAGAGTCAATGCGCAAGGTGTAGTCACGGTTACCTAGCTTCTCTGTTAACACAAATTAGTTTACGATTAGTTTATAATGGAGTTGTACTGTTTGGTATCAATTTAGTTTATTGTTAAATTAATGATGAAAAATAAAAGATTCTGGCACTCAGTATATGGACAGATATACCGTAACCAACCAGGTGACTCTGGGCTGAGGATAACCTTTGACTGCACCAACCTCGGCGGACATCATACTTTTCCATTTTTTGAATGGGATTTGGTTTTGCATATAACTTGTACCAATCGTATTACACAACAAATCAAAAACTATAATATAAGACGACCTGAATCATTACCTTAGGATTTCTAATATGATTTCAGACCTATATATTCCATTAGGATTATAGAGCTCTCTGTAATCATACATATACAGTGGAACCTCTCTATTGTGACCACCCTTGGGACTGAATGATTTGTGGTCTCATTAGAGAGGCTAATCTAATAAGAGGAAAGCAATTGGGGACTGAGAAAAACTGGTCTTAATAGAGGGGTGGTCTCTGTAGAGAGGTAGTCTTTATGCGAGGTTCCACTGTATCACGCCATTGGTTATTAACGCGGTCAGTACCCTCATGATTAACATCTGCGTACGTCTAAACATGGTTAATAATGATAGATGGTACGAACTTGCCTTAGTTCATTTATGCAAATCTTCTAGGCTTAGGTCATACATCCTTTGGATAAACATTTCCTATGAAGGGCATTGATGTTATAAGTATACTTACTTAGCGTGTAGCGCTCCGAGTTATGCAATGGTTTGCCATCTTTGTACCAGGTGACTCTGGGCTGAGGATAACCTTTGACTTTACACCTGAAGGTTGCGTTCATTCCCTCCATCATTTCAATGTCAACAGGTGATTTAAGGAATTCAGGGGCAGCCTTTTCACTCTTGTTCTCTGAAATAACGAACGAAAGAAATTCTAGAAACAGGAGAAATGATCGAGCCAAACAATTGAATTAACAATTGTATGGTTAATTGCATGCACCCAATGATATATATATATGTGCAAACATATTTGAGTACACAAAAAGAAGCCTAAAGAGCAAGTTTTAGATTGATGTTTCATCTCTTTCTTCCTTATCTAAAACACACGATAATATTCAATGGAGCGACGACATTGTATTTTCCCCAAGAGCCATTTGCTTTGGGCCATTTGCTTTGGGAATATCCACTACCACTTTGACTCCCTCACATATAACGTATACATTCCAAAACTTGAGATACCTTTGTAATTGTACTTTGCTCGTATGATGCCCACATATTTGAGTATATCCTTAAGAGTCCACTTGATTACATGTGCAGTTATAACTGCAGCTCCTACCACGATATGTCCGTAGCAAATTTTAAGGAATAGGTCGGTCATTATCACAAGTTTATCACCAGGCCAGAAATAATAAACCATCCCCTGGAAAGGGCTACTACTCTGTATCCATACATCCTCCATCAAAGGCCGGGAGGTCTAATTTTCTCAAATCAAAATATGGTCTTTCTTTTGGATTCTCCAACATTCATTATTCCAACTGAATACTTCTATACAGTGATGAAAATAAAATCCTTTCAAGACATCCTTAAGTACTGGGAATGCATTTTCCCCAATATTAATGTTTCATGTGTTGTGACCTAGACAACTCACTCCGTATTAGATCATGTGGGACATATATTTTAGAATAACAACAGATATATTCATCATCCGGCACTGACAACTTCTTGTTCCTATTGGTTGGTGGCCTAGCCTATATTCCCCCTTGCCAGTGTAAATACTATACGGAAGTATACGTGATAATTATCCATACAAATTCCCTGTTGTGACACTCTCATGTTCCTCCGTGATTAACACCAGGTAATATTTTGGCATATACATCACACATTTGATGCCCCAACCCGATCCTTTATTTTAGAGGGCACAACCCTTAAGGGTGTCCCAGGCCTGATGGAAACTATACAAGTGTCATGTATTGACGTAGTTCATCCCTATTTCATGGCCAGAAATGGGATGGATTGACTGAGAGACCTACATGTACAAGGATGGAGGATGGGGACAGGGCAACAATATGAGGGTCAAAGGTGACTGGGTTACAATGCATACAGTGCTAATATTTATGACTATAGCTTCAACGTATGATTACACATACAGAGGAGTGTGAGGAGGGATGTAGCCCAGGTCGTGACCTCTATATCACGAGCAATTCATCTATAAATATCACATAATAAGAGCAGATGTGACCATATCATATTGACGCAATATACATAAAGAAAGAGCTAGTGTGTACAGACATTCCTTATGGGTTTGTTCATGTTATGAACAATACACAATATGATTAAGGCCGTGGATGGATAATATCATATCCTTATGCTCTAAGTTGTATCTAGTATTAGGGCTAGAACCAATTGGCATTCAGCCTGCTTGTGAAGGGAAGTATCTGTATCCAATGCACACGCATTTTATGTTTTGGTGGTAAGCCAAGTATCCTGGGGTGGATCCATAGAAAGGTTACGCATTGCGTAAACCCTATCCTACTCTATAGTAGGATAGGGTTTACGCAATGCGTAACCTTTCTATGGATCCACCCCTGGCAGGTAGATATTATTACATGTACATAGTGTTATAATAACATCCACCAATGACCTTCTCAATCTCCTAGATGAAAAGTTCCAAAAAGAAAATAATGTTTTACACCCACCCGCAACCAAGTAACTGGCTAACTGGGAAATTAGATTTTCTTGTTATTTGTCCATAGAGCAACATCTTACTAGACAAAAATATGTGGAGAATATGTGGAGTAATTTTAGAGGAATGGTTACTTCAAAAACAACTAAAGACCATGAAATGTGAATGGAAGATCTTGTTACAGAAAATGAAGTATCGAGGTCTCCAAATGACAAGTGGCCATAGAAGGATACTAGAATAAGATAGCCAGTATTACAGAACGACGTAGGGGAGAGAGAGAGAGAGAGAGAGAGAGAGAGAGAGAGAGAGAATGGAGAAACTTTAGAACAGAAATTAGAATGGATGAATTAAAACTCCACCTGTTATTTATATTTGATTACTAAGGGAAAGACATTTTGACGTTACCTGTAAGTCTGAGTTTGAACGTTTTGTGGTTCCTCCCCTTCTCATTGACTGCAATGCAGAAATACTGGCCTCGGTGTTCTTGGTTGGTGTTGAAGATCTCCAGTATGTGTCTGTCATTGTGAGTCTTAATCTCATAATGCTCATCGTCCTCCAATTGTTTGACTTCATCCTCTTCCTTGTACCAGAATACATCTACAAAAGAATATTTTCGGGATATCAATTAACAACAGAATTACTTGATTTGAAATTACCATACATACTTAACCCATGGAAGTAACAGATCAATTCATAATAATTGATCGAACAGAAAATTGGAGATCACAGAAGGATTATATATATAACTACCTCACACACAATGAGCATATAGGCAAGCAAAACAAAATGAATAAAAAAAACAACATGCTTATTCAACCACAATCTTTACGTAGAAATAAGGGCCCAAATAAGGAATATATATTAATTACCTAAAGGTGTCGTTCCAATAACTTGACAGGTGAATTTCACGGGTTCCCCCACTGGTGACGTCATAGTTTGGGGACGCTCAACAAAACGAGGATCTGCGTCTTCTGGATCGGCTTCCTCCTCTGGGTCTTCCTCCTCCAGTTGCTGCAAAAGGCAATCAGTAATCAGTGATAAATACTTAAGCAAATGTACACAATTAAGTCACAGGTGAACAGGAGTTCTAAGTTAGGATGTGTACATCATACCTATTTGTTGTCCAGGATATTGATTAACTAAATTAGCCCCAAAGAAAAAAATTAATGCAGAACTTTACAAGTCTTTACATTGATAAAAAGTATATGCTTTACATAATTCGGGTTTAGGTTCATTCTGCAATTTGTATCAAAATAATCAAATGACATCAATGCAAATTTTGGCCAGGTAATGGAACAATTTCGTTTTATTGGACCACAAACGGTATGTATACAGCTTTTCAAATATATCTACCAGTGAATACTCAACAAATGCCACTACTAAGAGAATATTCACATAATTTGCACTTGTGTACCTTTTGCCTGAGAAGCTCTAATTTTTCCTTCTGTGAGAGCTCGGTCACGGGGGCAGGCAGGACCGTTATGTATTCCTGCTCAACGTTAGCTTCGGCCATTACGCCTACAGACTCAACCACCTGCGTACAAGAAATGTGCGAATAATATGACATCAATCTAATGAAGGCATTTTCGTGTGATTGATGTCTTCCTAACAACAGTCACACGGTAAAACAATCCACAACAAAATGTCATGGCTCCAATTAGCAATTAGTAAATGCATTCAACGGCACTAATGGTCAGAGCATTTAGATTAATAACACTATCTAGATCTTTATATATATGTACGTATATGCCAACTTCCAGGTTGTATGCTTATAAATAGTGATGAACTCTTTGTTCAGCATTCAATGCATGTAAGGAAAACGTGGCAAAAGGCACCTAACCCTAACTATCTAGATCTGTGGCAGGATGTGTGGTGTGCACTCATTAGAATGATAAAAAAACATCTGTAAAATATCAATAATTATAGCAAATATACCAGAGTACCTTATACCATAACCTAATTGAATAAAATGTATTAGAATATGTCATTACCTCCTCTCCTTTAATACCATCAGTCTGAGCGGCAAAGTCAGTGCTGACCTTCTTCAGCGCGTCCTTGCTTTTCCTACGACGTCGTCTAGCAGAACGTGCTGCCTTTTCTTCGTCGTCCTCGTCACTGT
This sequence comes from Sthenelais limicola, assembly GCA_942159475.1. Taxonomy (NCBI): domain Eukaryota; kingdom Metazoa; phylum Annelida; class Polychaeta; order Phyllodocida; family Sigalionidae; genus Sthenelais; species Sthenelais limicola. The sequence continues at coordinate 54,299,325 of OW804100.1, read as the reverse complement.
CACTTTCACTCTCACTATCATCGTTCTCTGACAGGTCCGACAGCTCGCTTACATCTCTGATATGGCAAAGTGAACATAATTCTTTAGCTGAAGATCAGTGTAAATAAATTACAGTTAAATTGTAAAGTACGTATCTAGCGTTGTTCTAGCTGTGGGCTAGCTCCTTCCTCACTTAAACAGCTAATTATCAGGTTCATTTATGGAACCAAAGGAGCAGATGAAAACATATCCATCGAATCTTGTGACATAACTCTCACCGTCATGTTCGTTTTCACCGTTATCATTTGACGCCCTAATCCTATTGTTTTAGATTAAATTATATTTAAAATTAGGAAAACATAGGTTGTGCATGCTCTGAATTGAATAATGGTATCGAAAAAACCGGTCCCCTTTTGTTATCAAAACACCCAATGCTCAAAAGAAAAGAGATGTCTAATACTAGTAGATGTAAAAATCTAATCCATTACATTACATTGACCATGTAAAGATACCACCAACTAAACTGCGACGAGCTAACACAGCGCTAAATGCTAGGTGGTAGGCCTCCCTATTCCCTCACCCTCTAATAACAATTAATGGAAAGTTCTTGGAGAACCGCATGAGTAAACAAACCTGTTTTGCGGGGGTTATTCCAGGTTTAGAAGATAGATAAACTTCTAAAAGAGTTAAGAATTACTGATGTGGTGTATATAGTTCCAAAAACAAAGGTTGCAAACGTTGCTGCAACTCCAGTACAGGCAGATACGTTGCCATAGTAACTGATACACAATAGCTCCCCCGCCCCTCGAGACTCCAGGGTTAAGGCATGGGTTGGGGTGTGTCTACTTAACACTCCGGGAAGGTCAGATTTCTCATTTAGCAAATGGCAGAAGTCATAATTGGAAAACCAATATAATTAGAGCGCAGGGAACCGGCTTGTTTACTCAAGAGAGATAAACGCCACAGCATATTTTGCCACCAATGAATTAATTTGATGTAGATCGAATGAAAGGCATGAATGGCGAGCTCTCTGATCTTAATGTCTCACTCACACGGTCTCCTTTTCCCTGCCTGTCCCTGAAATATGTTTTCTCCTCTATTACTTTTGTTCCCCGCTTTTGCTGTTTATATCCATTTTCACGTTCGTAAAACAAAATTAAAAACATTTAGTAATTCCGCTCTGGACCCATGTTCATTTCTTTCTCTTTCTGCATTTGTACTCCCGTGTAATTATACAATTTTGAGACCAAACCTCCCATTTTGAAAATAACAGCAAAGCTTAAAATATGAGGGACTTACTGTCCGCCGACTTTGGGTGTCAAATCTTCCCCGAGGTTAGGAACGAGCATAAAGACAGGAGCACTGTCATCACGCCCTACCTTCCTCTCTCCGAAGTTATCATAAGCAGATATACGGTCCTGCAATGTAGAATATGGAAATGCTTAGCCTATATCTGTGTCAGGTGCACATTAAATCGAACTAAAAATAATTTGGATATACAAAATTCTGGATACCGGTATTTTGTATTAGTTTTATTTTTATTTTTACCTTAAATAAGGGTCCTGGCTGAGTGACCTCCCAGCTCCTACAGAAGAGAATCTCAGACTCCATTGTACTAATGTTATCCTCAGACTCGTCACCATGGCGACTGATGTCATCAAGATCTACCTCCTCAATGCCAAGATTACTGTTGGAGTCGTCAAAACTGGGCAGAGGTATCTTACGCTGCTGAGAACTAACATACAGACTGTCGCTTGGTCCTTTGTATGAACCATCAATATGTTCAGAATAGGTGACATATCCCTCTTCTTCCTCCTCCTCATCATCTTCGTCATGGAACCTAGGTTCAGTGTATTCCTTGACGACCTGGGATTTCCTAATGATAGGCTCAGTCACTGGGGAGCCATAAGGAGTATCATCACCACTTTCAGCTTCAATAGTGACATCGCTTTCTGCGTCACTCCCAGCTTCTCTGCGCTTTATTGCTACTGGTCTTGAGGATAGGGAATTAACTTTCATCTCCTGCAAGTCCTCATCTACAATTCCTGCCCTTCCATTTGGAATCTTCTTATTGTTGTTGTTAGATTGGTCGCTGACTGAAAATACGTCGCCCTCGGGGCTAGTAACTGTAATACTTGTAACGTCAACGTCTTCTGCAGAAGACACCGACATTGGATCTAATGTTCTCTGGGAAGAATCCACTGAGGCAGTTGAAGATAGCCTTGGACAGAAGACTTTATTCTTTAACTTAGCATTCATCGAATTGTTGGCAACTAGTTCATCCAGGTCTATATCTGAATCATCTGTTTGACCGGAGTCGTATATGGAGGCATTTTGGGCGTGATTCGTCTCGTATCTTGGCGTGCTGGTGCTCATAGCAGTTGAGGCTGTGATTTTGTCCAACTGGAACTCTTGTTGTTCTGAGAGGTGACTTTCATTGTCTGTTTCTATATACATGGAGGAGTTGTGAGTCATGTTGTCTTCAGTGTCTGTGTCAGTCATGAGGTCTTGTAGTTGTGTGATAGTGCATTGGTTGGAAAGCTTGGTCAAGTCACGCCGGACCTTAGCCTCCTCGCGCTCATGGTGCCGCTCATCGGAAACCTTTCGGTCATTCAACAACTGTAATGAAAGAAAACATTTTAACTGGAGTAATTACAAATCTCTTAAAGTCAATTTTTAAGTTATATATTGTTATAAATTATATATATTGCGCCCTATAATGGATATGGAGGGTCAACATCATCTTAGAATATCGTTAGTTTTAAACATTTTTTGGTAATGAAACAACTTAAGATATACACAAATAATAGTAAATAACACCAACACCGATATTATGATAAACCAACCTTTTGTATAATGGCATCTGCCAAGGTCTCCTCGTGATCCTTGGTAAGACTTTGACTTGATGCAAGGGATGCTGTGTCATCTCCCCGCTGAAATATAACAGATGATTCCAGTTTACTTTTGACGACTACCGAAGATAGTAAAAAGGAATCCTTATAAAATATTTAGGTGACCTATTCAGAAGCGCATGATCTAGAGTCCTAGCATATTCTTTTTTAATATTTTGATATCTTAATTGGACATTGTTAATTCCATCGAATTAGGATTAAATCAAATATAGAACAATTATATTGTGCTACAACCGCAATATATCATCAAATCCAGAAATGCTTACCAGACTAATTGGATGCCCCACATAATTCTCTACCTCTTTGTATATTGTTTGTTGGACGCTAGCGTGTTGGGTCGACTTGGACGTACTCTCTGTGGAATTTTGAAGCTGTTGGTCTAGAAAATACACAAATATAAGGTAATTTTTATATTAAATAGATTTATAATGAATTATACAATATAAATATACAAATATAATTATACCAATACTGATGCACTGTACTGAAACCCAATGGTAGTGCTTATTTTTTTCTGACAGAACTTACGATCTAGTTCATATTACCAAAAATATTTAGGTATATTCAATGAAGTATTCAAAGAAGTCAAGGTAACAGAACAAAGAACTTACTGTCAAGTGCGGTGTGTAAACTTTGGGATAGGTTTGATAGCGCCGTACAAATATGTAACCTATGCGTGTCCAATAAATGTCCATCTGAAAAAAGGTTAATACTATTAAGTGCAGGTATGCATGTATACAAATTAGGTAATAAATATTTAGAATCGTTAAAACACATGATTTCCATAACAAACTTGTATATGCCTATTTCCAAATGTCATCAAAACATTGAAATTGACTGTGAGAAGATATCTCCATCAGATGTTTTCTGGATATTCTCGTCCTTTTTATATTTTCCGTTTGGGACACAAACACATTGGCTAAACGGATTATAAACGATCCCTTTCATTGGAATAAATTTGTTTACTTTAATAATCAATTTTTAATAAGTTTGTTTGAATGGAGGACAGCCGGAATGCATTAAAGTGTGTTATTTGAAGTAGTAACGTCTTCAGATCAACCACGTTTGCTTGTTTGAAATAATGGCTGTGACATTTTAAGAATTAATACTTTTTAAACAACTTTTACATAAAATTCGATTTCTCAATGTGATGTAGAACACTTTCTCCCTGTGATGCGTTTCGTCATGCAGACATTATCGAATACTTACATTTTGTGAGGATATCTGTAGAGTGAGGACTCTCCGGTGTCTGGTTGTCTAGCGTTCTGTGTACGTCATTAACTATGTGATTGATTTCATGCCTGAATTTCTCTACCTCCTTCTCACGGACCGCTTCATATGCACCCTGCCCTATGCCAATACTACTCGTATCTGCAATAAAGTATCGTTTGATGTTATAAAAACCTTGGGTGAACTTGTCATTGAAATATAAGAAGAGAAATGTTAAATGGTAATTATGAACTGTACACCATCCAGAATAAATAATTAAAGAATCAAGATAAATATGGCCAATTGAATATACACGCAAACACATTAAGGTAAGATTTTTAGAAAATGTACAATTGGCAGCTGTACACATTTAGTAAAGTCTGCTAAATTGGGGTGCAATTTGGTCAATACTAGGTAAATCCGAGTATATTCGGCATTGCATTGTTTCTAGCAATCTGTTTGGTTAGGTTGAACTGTATTTTGAACTTTATTTTTGTCTCAAATTTGGGTTATTTCAGAGAATTGGTGTAGGTGAATTGTACATTTTCTGGCGACTTCATCCATTAGTATAATTAGAAAGACGAAAGTAGCATGCATTAAAAAACATTTCAATGCCCGCCACATATGCCAAATACGATTTTATCAACAAAATGTATAAAAGCTTTAGCTACAATTTTCCAAATGATATTAAATTCGCCCATGAGGCATCACTATTCATCGAAAGAACTATGCCCTTCGTCTTAGAGTGAAAAATACAAATAGCTGATATTCCCTATCGATAGATAGCCACCAGAGTAGCATCATATTTTTTTATATCATAAGTGCTGTTTTAAATGATAAGATCCCTGGAACCAATATGCAAAACATGTCCTTAAATAAAGTATAAAGTACCAATAATCATGCATTTTGCGAGAATGGTAACCTTTCTTATAGTACCTATTCATAAACCACGATCCCAATACATTGGAAAAAATTCATTAATGTTCACATAATGTAAAGTGTTCCCCTTGATAAATTACAGTAGTGGTAGTTTTATATATATTACTTTTTTATCTTGATAATCAGCCAAGGCACCGATATAGGAGTTGGCACTGTACAAACCCATCACCAGATACTTTGGAAATTACAAAATCGTGATGATGATAATAATGCATAACATTTAAATAAATAATTATGTGACATTTTACTCATGTCCTTACATGAAGTGGAATAGCCATGGTTGTCAGGGGTTGAATTACTCAGTTCGGTTAAAACGTCAGCATGCTCAATAATGACGTCATGATTCTCCTGTATGACGTTATTATCATCTCCCTCAAGTAAAGAGACGTTAGCAGTCGCCTCGATTTGAGCTAATGTTTCTGCAAGTGTTGCGTTCATTCGTTCTTAAATTAATTATAATACGGTACGTAATTATTTTGGTTTATATTTAATCTAGATACTAGCACATGATTAGAGTCCATATAATTTGTATATTATTTAAAAATCGTCATAATTTATTAGAAGAAAATGATTGTTATGATACATTTTTTTGAAGATATGATATCTAATCATAAACGTATGAGATCTAATCATAAACTGTAATAAGGACATTTATCAAAGCAAATATAATTTGAGGGTAAATCTATATTCTTCTACAACCGAACCCGAGTACCAAGCAAAGCGGTGATGCGGCGGAATAGAGAGCTATAAAGGTGTACGATTTCTTTAAATAAATCCGTGTCTCTTGAACATACATTGAAAGCTCACAATTAAATATGCCTTCGGGGACTAAACGCGTCAGTTATTTTGAATTTGTCCAAATTGAAGAGACGAATGTGTAAGGAAAGCAAGATTGGTTGACGACACAACACTGTATAACATCTAAGATATTTAAAGATACCTACAGGCCTATTGGGTCATTAATTTTGCCTAATTACCGGCTTTCAATCCTGTGTGAAGTAAACGTAACTATTTGCGTAGCTGGACGAATTGAACCATATTAGAGAATGAGAAAGCTATGAGGTAAGTATTTTTTGCATTTAATCCCTAAACTGTCATCAATTGTGTTCTAAATTATACAGATGGTAAGTGTATTCAACATTTAATTAACCTATGAACTATCCTGAATTAGAAATCTGTGATATTGACACAGATTATTGAGTACTTGGTGCAGAACTGTATTAGAGTCAAATTGGGTCACAATTAATCAATGTTAAATTAGAAAGATTAAGTTTATCAATCGATTTGTTTTTATATTCGTTGTCATTGAAAGACGGAATGGTGGTCAATATAATTTTGGCGCTGCGCTACTAAGATGAGGTTTATAATACCAATAATGCTCTTTAGTATATTTGTTTTGGAAAAAATTGTATATAAGTTGATTTGGCGCAGACATCCATATTATACAGATAGCCACATACCAGTACTATATTCTCACCAATTGCGTTCTAAAAGTGCACTGGGAGCCCTGGAGGCTTGTTTTGATGGGACTTTCACTGTATGGTAATATGAAGGGTCAGCGCTTGATCCTTCTTATCAACTTTGATAGACAGAAAGTGGCTGAATGGGCTAGCCTAGATCAGGTGATGATAAAAATAATGAGGACCCCTTCATATGAACATGATTTAGCGTCATAAACATATCGCTGCGACAAATCAATATATTAGAAGGGTAAGGGGTTCAATTGTTAAATCATAATGACTGTCACTGATTACTTATAATGATTACTATAAAGGTTGCAACCTAAACCTAATTAAACTTTATACAATACAGGTCATTAAACCATAACTAGTTTTGAGCAGCTGCAGAGTGTCACAAAACAATATTCAAGAATTGGTATGGTGACGGTAGAAAATAGTTTTTAAGGGAAATATATCAAAAGATTAAGTAGCCTAAATATCGAAAAGAAAATTGAACTGGTTCCCTGGAAATATCAGGGTTTAAATATAATAGAAGCTGTACTATGTTAGAATGTTGGTTGGTGGCAACTGGAATTTTAGAAAATGTAGAAATTTCTGGCATATTGTTAAATCAAAAAGGACCTTTATATACACCAGGGATATACATATGAATTATACAATCAAACATTCTAGCAAACACATGTCTGATGTCTACAGTGAGATTTAGATAGTACAGGGGTATTTATCCTAAGAATGATATCACCTAATCATGCCTACGATATCAAAACAATAGACTGATCATTTCCCCAAAGAATTACACAATACCAATCTGAATTATAAGCATGGAAAAAATAAACTATTTTTCTTTGTGGATTTATGGTGATAACCATAATGAATCCTAGTTTCAACGATGGTACGTAATCAAAATCTAAAGAAGTATGCTCTTTCAGGTCAAGAACCACTAGTATAAAAACATCAATGTGTTATCAGCTAACACTTATCAAGACAGATGACTTTAGCTTAATATATCACACTTATGTTCTTCAAAGTTTGTGATAAGGAATAGCGATGTTACCAGGATTGGTTATGCCAATTTTAGAATATCAAGAAGCTAACTGCTTCGTTATATATGTCTTAGAAATGAGAAACTGGTCTGAGCTATTTTGCTGGTGCTAGCCTCTGCAGTAGAATCCGTATATTAGTTAGTATTTCAACGTTATCTATATTCCAAGAGCTGGAATGCGAGATAAAACCAATATGTTGAGATATGATTCACTATGTATATTGCCATACAGGCTATTGTAGGTAGTGGGACCGGATTCAACCACTCTTAATTCGTATTCGTGCTCACTGATTGTGTAACCTCTTTATGCTAAGCATAATTATGTTAGAGATATTACTAATTCGGCCATCTTTAGTAAAGCTATGTATATCATATATATGTATGGAAATACAACAACAAAACTATTCTATTATTGGTTAGGGCGATGTCATTCTAAAATGATGTAAAATATAGCCAAACGAAAAGTCATAAAGCAAGTTCTGATCATACATTGATTGCGATGTATCTTCAAAGAGAGTGTTCCCTTAACAATGATGACATAATGCTCTATAAGCGGGCACATGTGTCTTTTCTCTATCCTAGGTACATGTATTTGAATCGATTATGATGATCAAGGCATGAGATAACTTACTTGATAACTTAAAGGAAATAAGAACTCACAGATTGTATGGAATAAAAAACAATCATAGTTTCATTCCAAGGTACTTTGAATAATGAATATACCAAGTTCTATCTTTCCATAAACATGAACATCAATCCAGGCATTTTGAAGTTTTGTATCTGTTTAGAATCCATTCAATTCTGAGAGTGATCTTGGGTATCAACAACACATTGCATATACTAATGAAGGTGATCTGAACCAAGTCGGTGATATCTGATTAGATATGTCAAGTTCATATGTGCAGTTCTATACCATAGAAATAAATTCAAATCTGCTTCTTTCCTCTCAACTTACCAAGAAGTTTCACGAAAACGAAAGCCTGGTAAAGTACCAGCGAAAGGAAACTCCCGATGAGGGCAGAAATGACACGTTTTACGTAGGCAATCCAGTATTGTAAGACGGCCCTTGGTCCATCTCCAGTGTGTAGAACTGGAGGAGGTCCATACTGGCCTTTATGTACCCTTCCCAGGTCCTTTAGGTGAGTGGACAGTTGTAGATGAACGAGGAGAGAAGGGGAAGGGGAAGAGGCAGAGATCGGCTCCTGATGTCCCATTATGTACTCCTTATATGTATTCCAACATCGATAGGTCCTACATAGTGCCCAGTTGCACACCAGAATAAGCTCGGGCCGGGTTGAGTATGGCCCTTTAACCTGGGCTTATCACTCAGTTGTCTACTGCTCATCTCTACAAGCTAGATATCTCCCTACTAAATCACTGCCGTAAAATGCTGTCTTTTGAGTCAGCGAGGTATGAGTGACAGGTATAGGTTAAAATTTTTAAAAGTTTCAGAGAATTTTGTGAATTTCGCTAATGGTTTCCAGGACCAGAACTGAAATCATATGAAAAGTATTCGTAAAGTTCATTAGCTGTAGCAATATTTAAAAACGTTCATGTATTAGGTAAAAATAGAAATCGTCACTTAAATCTCATTGCCATTATTTTACTAATACCTGACAAGATATCCTCACTCTCACTCTCGTTGTATAGTATTCAGTTTGTGAAGCTTATGAGATGTTAATTATGTGATCCATTGGGAGCAGTCCATGTATAGTGTTTCCATACGGGACATGATGTGGCATACATCTATAAAGACTTCGGAGAATTGGCACACCTATGTCCAATTCCTTCCGCCAACTAAGATTAGATCATTGCATTGTAAGCTTTGTGGTAGTTCAGTCCTCGTTAATAAGATTGATTATAGGATCATATGGTTTCCGATCTGTTTTCAGGTGATGCGGAAAAGGAATCATTGTTAAAGGCAGGACCTTTTATATGAATATTTTATATTTAATATTCTTTTTAAAAAAACCTATAATGTTTACTCCCTGGAGTTGAATATACCTATCATTTCCACCTAAAAGCCACTTGATATATACAATGCAAACGCAAATTCATGTATTAAGAAAATATGTCACGCTGGAATTAAAAGGATTATATTTAATGAATGACTTTTCAATTGTAACATTCATATTGTATAAACGTATTTTAAATATTGGATTGATCCATAGACATAATAAATCTGTCTGGAGTAGAATGCAGCCAATTAATTAGGACCATCAGCGGACTCCGTACAATGGAAAGGAATAAATAACGCATAAGTCGCTTGTACTGACATCTTTTTTCGTTCACAAGATTCTATCTTTAAACCGCTAAACCTGAACTAAAGAGAGGATAGTGCACCACACACCTACATTGTAATTACCTTCTTTGACAAAGGGGACCAGCTTTGTGGCTTATTCAAATGAGTTTGTATTATTGAAAGAATTTCAGTATAGAAATATATATATCCATCATGATTGTCTTTTCGTCAGCTCGTAGAATATACGATTGGCATGGCAAACAAGCTTATGAGATAAAACTTGTTCATGTTATGAGATAAGGGGGTCATTAGTGGTAATTTAAGATGGGATTGCATGCTAATAAACAGAAGGTAAATCAGTGATACTCAGGCCACACTAGGCTAATATCTTTCCCTGCCCAAGCTCTTGGAGATAACATGGTATAGGACTTTAATCCTGCCTGCTTGAGCACGCCACAACATCCCTGCATTATTGCATATGAATTATCAGTATATATATATCTGGGAACGTGTGGGTGAATGTTTGATTTTTTTTCTAGATCATGAGGTTATTTCAATAGCCAAGGAGTGTCTTCAAACACCTGTGAATGGATATTAGACCAAAGCAAACATGGTTAAAAATGCGAAACTTCACTGGCGGTGCCTTTCGGTATTAAGAGTGGGAATAAATATTTCAAAGAATGTTTGGTCATTTGGAAGCGTTTTTGAAAGCGTTTTCCTCTTGGCCTAAATACCAATTCCGTTTATTGTTATGCAGGTAATAACCGACATTGCAGAGATACATTCAATAACACTCTCAGGTTTTTGAGTATTGTTATTCATAGTAATTCATATTTTTGGGTATGCAAAGTAATCTCTGATTGGTAGTGATACCATAAAATTGAAAGTGTATAGAAAATTAAAATTGGAATAAAACCCTCAGGTGAAACTTTATGATGGAAAAGTGGTGAAATGAGAACGTCTGTGATGGAATACATCACTAGATTTTGACAGCTACAGCCAGAGGGATACAAAATAAATATGGGAAGAAAGATTAAATTAATTCAATATTAAAAGTGAGTTTATTGAAGTAATCCTCATGATCTTTAATTTAATCAAGTCGCTTTTACAAATAGCGATAAAACAAAATGAACCATTTCAACTGCAAAGCTGCACACCTATGCTGTGTGTAATCACGTTGGAATAGTATTCAGCAGGGGAAGACAATAACCCCTCAAAGCTGACTAGTCATTGGAGCAGATAACAGTGCGCTATCGTCTCCATGACAATCAGACAAACACTATTTATCAGTTGAATATATCAACAGTGACCCCTGATAACTAGCCTCCTAATCAGCTGAGGGTTAAATACCATGTTTACAAGCCAGTACCATGGTATATGGAACCATCCCTACCACTCTTAGAGAGGGACAAATAAGGTAAAGTATGTGCTCAGTAGAGTAAAGCGGAGCATGCTCCTGTTTACGTGAACGAGATCATAGTTTTAATCATTCCATAATATGATAATCATTCATTATCGATGCTATCTGTTTGTAATGATATAGGCCTTTCAATTTATAGATTTCGGGGCTTTTTAGTGATGCAATGCTAATCCATTAATGATCAACGCATATTTCTACTTTCGAAGTTTATGTAAAGTGGCTAAGATAGTTGAAATGAGAAGACATGAACTCTTGTGAACATTTTTCAGTGTAATCATATATGGTATAGCAGTAAGTGAAGTATTGAGTACCAACAATGTGTTTTCATTCAATGATTATTGAATATGTGTAATGAATGGGTCAGAAGCCTCTACTCATTTCAAATCCCAGAGGACATGGTCTAGACTCCAGAAGGTGCTGCCTTCATTGCCCCAAGTGGACAGGAAAGAACTAATGTCCAGTGTATTGCCCAATCCCCGCCCTGTATCAGTGACCACATATGGGCTCCAACCTGAGGCTACATAATTCCAGATATCAAGCCAACTGGCACTTTGGAATTTGTCTCCCAGCTGAAATTAATTTACTCACTATTTTCAACAAATATCTAATATACTATGGATTACAAAAATTTAAATATCACCAGGGTTTAGTTAGGAAGGTTAAGAAATATCAGATACCAGAAAATTGAGTAGAAATTCCGTTACTCGTGAATGAAGGCCAGAACAGTGAGAAGTGTCACTTTAAGACTATCTTTAAAAGTATGCCATTACTTTGACTGTGTAGTTGAGGCGCTGAAATGTTTACACCCAAAGTGAAATCTCGCCGAAATTCTATATTTCTATCTCAATCGATCAATAGTCAGATGAAAGTTCATGAGAATATGGCTTAAATTCTAAACCCCAAAGATGCAACATATTAGTGAATGCCTTCGAACATTTTCAACATTTTAATATACCCTTTCCGTGTGCGTTTACCCAGGGAGGTATATACTGGTTTACCATACCAGATATGCCACAATTTGCTCCCTTAAGACCTTTACCTTCCGTTCCTTAATTAATCAAAATATTATTGGTATAAGATTCCAATATAAAACGGTGGATAAGAACGAGTTCTTCGCTACATGCATCTCAATTCATACTTACGGGGGTTACCGAAAACGCTCTCAATGAAAAAGTCTAGCTCTGCGAATATGTACAAATAAAAGCGAAGAATGCTGGAATCTCTAGCGATGGGTGTAAATAACGGGCAAATGAATAGCTAACGTTACATGAAAATAAAATATCAAAGAAGCGGCTGAAGAAGGTGGTGTACAGAAATAAATATACCCCTGACCAGTGAAACAGGAATCGCTATAGTGGGAAGAGGAATGTGGGGGAAGTATCGTGAGGTTTATTTTAAGAATTCATGAATAAGGGGTATTAAACCTTCGAAAGCTTAAAGGCTTATTATGTAGTTGGCTTTTGTGGCTAAAGATGGCAAGCCGGGGAAACGCAGTTCAACAATGGTATTTTTCTTGCTACCTTTTTCTGTGGACATTCTCTCGAGATAAAGAAAATTAAGAATGTAAAAATAAAGAAAATAGTATATCTTCTCTTCGATACGTACTTAATTTAGGGACTGTTGATTTAGAGGTATGTGATGCATAATTATCGATGCAGGGAATTGATCAAAAGTGACTTTCCTCCAAATAATATAAGCAGCAATTAACAAAAATGTTTATATGCAGAAATGTGGCAAGTACAAGTTATGTGCAAACGCGAATGAGAGACATTAACGAGCTGGTCGATAATTTAAGATATCAAAGGAGGGTGAGTGCATTTTGTATATGAGTGGATAGAAGCATAGAAAGCGACATGCGGACAGAGTACAGATCACCAAACTTAATTCTGATGGACATCCATTGTAAAAAAATATTGAGATTCCCTTAAAAAAATCATTTTGATTATTTGGTGTGAACTATTTATATAGAAGTTGGAATAATTTTCGCAGTATTTTGTCGCTTGCTTTCATTGTATGTAAGTGGAATATGTCAATTAGTGAATTTGTCGAAATCTTAGATCTTTCAAATGAATGTTCCTTCGACTTGATTTAATCAATTTTCAAACGCCTTAAATTATGACATTTCACGGGAAGGTTCATCTATGCCTCCACAATTCTAATGTATTCACACCATGAATATATATTATATATACATAAAGTATAAATATGTTTAGGTCGCATCATATATTATGTGGGTACATAGTGTATGCATTCCTGACTATACCAGAATCATTGTTTGATAAAAAAAAAAGTCCATCAACGTTAAGTTTGCTGTAAAATAACCTGTACAAGCGCCTTACGTGTACCTGAGGAGTTGAGGGGCTTAGACATCAGATGACTAAAGAAACCTTCGATGGTTTGTCGCGAACGCTTGCTGGACACAGGTAAGGAGTTGCTGTATTGGGATGGGTCATAACCGCTGTCATTTTCACTATCAGCTGTAGGGACAGAAAACATGCATGTAGAAAGTATGCATAACATCCCTGATTATGTACACAAAAAAACATATTTCATATGAACTAATGTGGAACTGATACCGGTATAAGAATTTGTAATCATAATTATAAAGTAAGATAAAGTAGATCTATATGATTAAATTGAACAGGTTACGAAACCAAATGAAATAAGTACACAGGTGTAACATCGGATAGATATGTGGCAGATTTGATCCAATTTAGATGTCCTATGTATTCATGTACAAAAGAAAACAAGCACAGGGGCAATAAATGCAAATAATATTATTGCTACAGTAGAAAGATATTGAAGAAATACGAGAAAATATGAAATATACAAAAATTTTAAAAAAAAACATTTAAAAAAAATAATTAGACAGTTTTAGCATGCACTTATTTGTAAATATTTAAAGGGCCGACAAGTATAAATATCATTCCCGTTCAGACGCAATATTTAAAGCGTCGACAAGTACAAACATCATTCACTGTCAGATGCAAAGTCATCATGGTGCCCATTTATGCGGGCTGTGCTTGGGGTAAAAAAAGGCGTTCAGTTCATGCTTCTGGTCAGGATTCATTTCAAAGATCGGGAATAGTCAAAAGTAAAAACGGAGAAGAAAATATTCAAGTTACATCATATTTCTTTTTTTTACAAACTAGTTACCAGTTTTTCTCGGCAAAGCTGGAAGAGAAGTGTCGATTTTAAACATTTCTAATGAGTAAATACCTCAGCGAATTTAATGAGCATCAAAATATTTCATTCAAACGAGGATGCGATAGTAGAGAAAGGTGTGTGAATGTATTTTATACTTACAATCTGTTTTCCTCTTGTATAATGAGCGAACGACCTTGGCACTTCCGAATCTCTTGAACCTCGTTTTCATATTTGAATAGAACCAGTCGAACGATTGGTTTTGTAAGTCTCTGTAAATGAAAAACATAATTGTTTTAGAAAATATATTTCTAAATAAAGATTAATGATAACTCAGCATAACTGTCGCCTTAAATTATACATCATAATACTACATGTAACCTTATCTCCAACCTAATAATGAGGCAATATCAGTATTTATTAATTGCCGACATCATACGGGCTAATGTATGCTCTAGAAGCTGATAAATACAATATGGAATAAGGAGGGCCACAAAATAATTTTAAAAATTGCGAAAGTAACCAAACATATCCCTTTTTTATTATATGAGTTGTCCATAGAATACGCAACTGCCAATACGTAAGCCACATAGTTGTGGCGGACATAAATACATACATGTACATATAATATGGCCTTTTGCGCTTCAGTTTTCTTTAAATATTACCTCAAATGCTTCTATTCTTTCACCTTAGATGGCAGCAGCTACGAATGCCACCAATTGACTAAAGCCTGAAGGGTCACTGATAAATGTATACTGCAAACGCATCTGATTCGCGAACGCACCAGGACTCAGAGCGCCGAGTCTATATGTGGGCTATGTATACAGGAATAGGCCAAGCATACAAGGTCCTCGGAGAAAAGGTCATTTAATAATAGCTGGGGAATCAAACCCATAACTAAATTCCCCTTAATTGTTTTTATTTTTGGTGTATCAGACGAGGGCATAAAAACCGGTTAGCTCAAGGATTTTGAAGGGAGAAAAACATTGGCCCGCCCTGAATAAAGCCAATTTGATAAATAAATCCAATCCATGCAACGCATAAAAGCGGGAAATAAAATGAAAACACACACAACGTAAATGATAATTTAATTTTAAATTTCAGTTCATCGATTTCATATTTTCTGTAGAAGTAGACCAATGAAGTTGTTGTGAGGGCAAAGTATTTCCCCTGTTGAATACTTGAAACACTATCAGGCGTGTCACTTACAACAACATATTTATTCTCACCAAATTTCAAGATAATTATTACGATAGGTCGTGACATTTCGATGAGAGAGTAGGTCATATTCTATAACTCCCTTCTGAGGACCTGTTGTCAATCACTCAATATAGGGCTGGGCCCAATTGGAAGAAATAAAATTATAACTATAGGAATGCCAACATATAGTCCACGCAAATTTTAACTTCAAAATTTTCAATATCGTGAAGGCATGTTGGGAAGAGGAAGACGGGGGATGGAGGGAGAATTTTAGTGTGCATATGGAGTATGATTCTGTATGAAAGACCTAAACGATAGAGGCCAGACTCGTTAAATTTGTATATTGTGACTGTATATTGCATGCATGCATGCATGTAAACATATAGATTGATCCCATCCGACCAAATAAGCCGGCACCTACAGACGTACAGAATGAACATCCCTTTCCATGGCACGATTCCCTTAGCACTTCATAACCCAGTGAGTGCAACATCGCCGCTTCACATTTAAATATTGCGTTGATGACGGTTGCACTTTCCAAACATATAACTTTGTATTTGAACTATTAAATCAATTTAGATTGCATTTGGAGGAAACTGGCAAAAGTAACACATCCATTGCCATTGCCGCATCTGAGATCCTTTAAAAAAACCGATTAATCCGATATTCTGAGTGTAAGATAAGTGGGGAATATGGTATATGTATGTAAATATACGGGTGACCGATGAAGATGTTCGGCTAACGTATTTATCAAACGCCATAAGCAACGACATGAATTTCCAAATCCACTTCTTGCTAAGCAGACGACACTAGAACCAGCAGAAATAAATATACAACGCAAATAAATCAAAAGTTCCATCATTTCCCCTGTAAATCTCAGGCAGGCCTGTTTGCACTAATTAATACCTTTAGATAAGCTTGGAACAAATAACCACTTCTTGTGGGTGGGTGGGACAACATCTGGAACATAGTTTAAATATCAATCTACAGGGATCTTTCTCAGCCATCGTTGATACTTAAGATTCGGGTTGTCCCACCCAAATTTTGCATGATTACGCATGATTCAAGATTCACATTGAAGGCCCATCTTCTAAGAAAGACCCTTAAATTGAGTCCTGCTCATCATCAAAAACCATATAGATCTCCTTATAATGTCACTTATTCAAGTTGGCTGTACACACACAAATTTATCAGGCTATGAGGAGTGGAATATATACACGTGGTTTGCTTAAGGGTACGAGAACGGTACAGGATATGGCCAAACCCTACCTTATTGAAAACACCAACACCATTTCGGAATTATAACATATATATAATACATAAATGAAGGACAGATAGACTATAATTAATGTGTAATGTTCGCAATCACTATTTCACTGCAAGGAGATACTATTTCAAAATGATTTTTTTCTTCAAAAATCCTTATTTAAAATTTGAAAACATTTGAAAATATGATCATTTGTTTAATTCAAAGGAGGAGTGTTATGTGCATTTTTTATTGATGCCAATACCCCCATGTGCTCAATCTAAAAGTAAATGTAATAGTAAGAATCGAATAGAAAATGTTACATATTGCCTTACACTTTCCGTGATTCAAGAACGCTTAAAAGGAAGGTTTATGTCACATGAAAATCAGATAACTGAAATTACAAATCATAATATTTGTAATATAAAAGGAAATTAGTACCAAACAAATAACGCAAATTCATGCCAGATTGTAGTAAATAAAAAAAGGCAATGTTATTACGTAACTTATAAACATATATATACAGTAAAGGTATAACCGGGAAGAAATAATTTTGGGTATGGACGAATTAGAACGAATTTAGATTCGAATTTAATTAAGTGAATTTTAAAAGAAAGGACACCAACCATTCAATTAATCTATTATTGAAAATATACATGGGGAGCGGTTTAGAGTGGTTATAAGTAATTGGAAGAGTTAAATTAAATGAAAAACGGTATTAGTGGCTTATTATTATTAAGCATTAAAACTATTGTGGTTAAACAGTTTGAATTGAAAACATGAATATTGAGTAAAAGTATATAAAAGGGTTTTAATACACACAACTCCAGAGTTATAATTATACAAGTGGACTGCACAGCGTGGTAATTAAACGTGAAGGAAACAGAATGACGGTCAGCTCAATGTTGTAATCCAATGCGATGGGGAATACAGAGACATGGACAGCGAATGCATGATCAATTATTCCATATCAGTGACTTGCCAACTTCCATAAGAGTGGGAACTATGAGAGGAGGAGGACTATATATACAATTGATATGACAAGTTCTAGCTAGAAAGTGATCAATATTTCACCTGTTGCCTTCCTTTATAGGTAACTCCATCACATTTGCATACGTTTGAATACATTTGACCACAAATAGCGCAAAAGCGTTCCCAGTGGAGACATTTCGGCGATTTCAGATGCAACTGGTACTAAGATTTTTTTTAGAGGGAGGTGACATTCTATTTAGTTTGTTTCCTCTCGAGCAGGTGTCAGTATTCTTTTCTATTTTGAACTACACTGGCACTTGGAACCCCAAGACTATCATGTCCTGATAATATGGTAGATTCGCAGTATTATAGGGCTTCATTGGGCAAATAAATTAACCGAATCGCATACTTTCCAAAGGCGCCAATACCAGGTGCTTTGTTATCTAAATATACACGTTTTATGCTCCTTGGAATAGCATGCGACAGGGTTATTTTAAATGTCTCGATTCCCAATTCGCATCGATTGGCAACATTGACGTCCAACAGTAAAGGTTCATTTGATAGAAGAATAAAAAAAACTTACTTTTGTTTACAGCAGACATTGCAGACGTATTTTTTTACTTTGTTGTCGTAGGAAGAGCAGTTTTTACAGATGTAATATTCACAGCGCATACATTGTAACTGGAAAAAGTTATATGATATCATTTATTGAAAGGTCTGAAAATAAGAAAAATGATACACTGGGGGGATTCCCTCCATAGCTATATCTCTCAGAGTCCGGGCCAAGGCCTTTTAGAGTCTTGCTAATCAAAATAGATATCAACGGGAGTAAAGAAAATACTGATACCAATGTAGCAATCAAGTGGTCTGAACAACTAAGCTAAGGTTTCGCTCTAATTTTAGATTTGCTGTTGAAGTTGCTAAGAGAACTAGAATAACAGTTGATAAGATCTGGCTCTTTAACACCCATTTCGGATTTAGACTCGGACAAATCGGTTATATATAGTGTTATTGTATTTGAGGAGAAGAATATATATATGGGTTCGCAATTCTAGACTCTTCCGTGACCACCGCTTCTGAAAGAAGCTGCCAATCTGGCAGGATCACTACCCATTACACGTCACACCCGCCATTACAGGTCCTCACGCTAATAGAGAGAGATTGATACTTATCCCCCTGTTTGCCAATACGATCGTGCTCCCCCGCATATTCTATCTACAATGATGACAATCTAAACAGGTTTTCCTTGCAATTTTGGCCGGAATCGATACATCAATACTGTATATATACAACGGTAGGGTCAGGTATAGCTCGGAAGATTGCATTGGGAAGATTCGAATGGACGGCCATTGCCGCGAAATTTATCAACAAGCGCCGAAAATGGTGTCTCCCAATACCGCCGCTAGCGCCACTGCATAGGCCGCTGCTCAGTGCCTACGCACTGAGCAGCGCTATTATAGGGGTGGGGGTGGGGTGGAAGTGGTAGGGTGCATGGACGGGACCTCGTCGGCAACTGTTTTTCTTTATTTATACAAGCAACTAGCCTAAAAGTCAGATCCCAACACAACCCAATCCAGCGGTATGCTTTCTGGACAATTTCGAACGGTGCACAGACTACTAGTGTCCAACGAATTTCCTCTTACTCCATGTGGTTACTTCTCTGCCTGCATTCAATAATTTCCCCGCTGAGAATGTCTATTGACGCATGGAATACTTAGTTTAGGTTGTTGCCTACAGCCTAGCGTACTTAGATTGTCGATTCAGGTACTCACAATTCCACAATTGGTTTTCGTTTCAACCTCCACACTCAACCAACACAGCTACATCCACGCCATTATCGCGTTGACCATTTCGATCCCTTGTTCCGTTCCGTACGAGCCGGAAGTCACGTTCACTCTAATCAACGTAACCGGCAAATGGGATTCAAAATGGATAGCGCTGTTTATTGACTGAATAAACAGCGCCGAGGCCCGGGTGGGACGTGGGGTGAAGCGATGGGTGGGTGGAGGGTAATTCGTCGGAAATTTAAAATAAAAACAATCTAAAAGCGTTGAAATATAACCCATTTACTTCCTACAAATAAATACCTTGTGCGGATACTTTCTGGACATACCATTATACTCAACGCCCTTGAGGCGATTATGAGCGGGTACCATTAAGTTTTTAATTTTTATTTTTTAAAAAAAAATGTACTAAACGTAAAGGGTCCACCAACAGGTAATTCATAAAGAAATCCTTCAACGTGTCAATCACATGTGGTTTATCATAAATGTGTAATTTGATATAGTCTTTTAACAAATATGGATGCTTCAAACAGGATAAACTTGAATATGTTTAGGGGTCCCCATTCTCGTCTGTGTATGAAAAAAAATAGCTTACCTTTTGGTTGAATATGAAGTAAAATCTGGCAAAACATCTCATACAACAGTTGTCATTGAAGTCTTTCTTTTTGCTTAGGACTGCTACTTTAGTATCTTCTTCTTTAATCTCCTCTTCTATAATGCTGCAAAGAAGTGAAGCAGTCGTAAATACAACGCAAAGATGCCACAATTAATTAAGTAAAAAAATATTGAGTTTTATACACATAACCAATCGTAATCATGTTAACTACCATCTCATCACATATCTCATTCCAACACCTATTACTACATTATATGATCCTAAATGTTGTCTCATACAAGATCAACAGCCAGGGTCGAGGTGAAAATCAGATACCTAATCTGATCGTCGATACATTAGGGATGATACGCTGGATAAATAAATAATTAAAAAAAATCATCATTAGATCACGAATGTTGGGAAATTGTGGATGGTAAATTAAACCAAATAAACAAATGGAATGAAGAAAATTCAGGTTAAAACTGCGTTTCTAACAAACCGAAATAAGTATTTCTATATTGAATGTTAACACGCCATCATTTTAAGTGACAATTTTCTTATTTTCAATATATGTTATCAAAGATATAATCTGGTACCTCAATATTAGGCAACGAAGCAAACATTTAAATATAAGGTCACTCTAAAAGGGTGTCTGCCAGTTATTTTTTACCTACATCTTAACCCTCCACCCTCACCCCTGAATGCATTACGCCTCATACATCTGGAGAATAAAGACCTAATGCAAATGCATGATTATTACCCACGCTTCATCTGTCGACCACAGAAGCCAAATACTTTCGGTTTACAACGAACCGCGTGCCTGGGTCCTGATCATGCATTTGCAACGCCATGATTCCACAATGGGCGTATTCACAAATTACAAAAGTTGAATCCATCACTATGGGGCTCTCCACGAGAGAATTCAATTGTATAATATTGCCTACTTCAGGATTGTTTTGATGCTATGAATGAACGGGAATTCTCGTGTCCTTACGCTATTCAACACCTTTGATCTTTTAATTTTACTGGTATATGCAAGATATATATTATATGTACAATTCTTTTCCAGCGAATACTCGAAAAATAGAACTTACCAAATGGGGGGGGGGGGGGGGGTATATGTCAGTCATTTGAATAACCATGTCAGAACTGCCGATCAGTCAATTAACTGTCTTGAATAATAGCTTGTTTGATAATTTCTAAATATATATAATATTCTAACACCAAAGCCTGTGGTGCCATCGAGACTGCGTAATTACGGTCTTTCAATCAGTGCGCGTGTATCCTCTGAAATGCACAGGCGCTAATTTATGATTGAGCATGGTTTAGCTTTAATTATAAAAGCCCAGGTCGGAGCTGCTAATAATCCATCTGGTCACTGAAGATAAGCAGTTTGCCAGCAGGCCAAACAAGAATGACCTTAGCAGCTAGTCTAGGGGCCGCAGTCTCCGTGCCTTGCATGATGACCATTGCTCACTCCAGAAGTAGTGGGGTAAGGTATAGGGGGTACAGGGTGTGTGGGTGTTTGTGGGGGGGGGGGGCACTCCTAAACCTGGTGAAATAACCTCATTACACAAATGAAAATTATTAATTATTCAAATGCATACTACAGTATACAGGTATACAGCAAGCATAATAAAACTACCCTGTGAATAATCAAAGGACAGTCTCGGTTCAGGCTAATGGCCAGTACAACTACATCCATTGTATATAATACAATTAACCCACGGCGAGATGTTGCAATGTGAATGCCATGTTCAATATGGACCGGGTACATGTAGCTCCTCAGTCTAAAAGAAACTCTAAGCTTGCTCTAGGGATTGGGCTTATGAATTCCGTTACGAAACTTCCAATTCAAGAATTAACTATTTGTGTCCTGTCGCTGCAACCAGAATAGAATATGAGATGAAGGCTCGTACTACACCGTCACATGGGAGTGCAGCTGCAGGAGGATAGTGAAAGAAAATATTTGCATCAAGAAGTAGGAGAAAGGTCTAAAAGTGTCAAGGGAATCGTTTTCACACCAACTTCAACCCGCAGGAAGCTAGTAGTATTGCGCAGAACATTCATTTGAACCATATCAATTCTAATCATGGTGTTTTTATCATGTCTTTTCGTTCGTCTGGCTCTGTCAGAGCCGCTTTCAATATAACAATTATTAAATGTGCCTTCAGGTTTTGACTTGATTTAATTATCCCGACTCATACAGCCAATTCACTATCACATCCTAAAGTATAGAGCACACTTTCTCTCTTCATCTCGCAAATTAAAGTCAGTGTGATTAAAAGGTCTGAAACAAATTCATTAACTAAAACAAATGCATTCTTTCAAACAAATAATTTAAGTCATTCAGCATTTGGTTCGACCCTACCTCGTAAATTGCGTTAATATGGACCATGAATCCCCAGGCATTATCTTTCCCATGGGAAATTCCCCATCATTCATGAAATGCATTTCATTCGGAGTGGGGAATATTTTATGTCGCCATCATGCCTGGTATTGAAAGGTACCCCAGTGACCGAAATGATTGTATTCGCGCCGTGTTCTCGCCGTTTTCTAGCTGATTGAGACATAAATCCAAGTAGCAAAGCATTAGGCCTGATATTGGTTTCCCAAGTATAAAGACTAGGGTATAGTCTGAACAACCAACTACCTAGTACACATGTATTTAGAATGCAAAGCGTGTAAACTAAAATGTATCCACTTTTCTAGTTTATGTGTACTTGTTTGTATGCTTATAATATATGTATCGTACTTTTGTATGTATTTTTTTCTAGTTTACGAGATAATTTCTTTCTTTCGAAAAATATGTTGAACCATAAAAACACATCTGAAAATAATAATAAAAAAAATATCATTGAAGAAATGTCTGTTACGATTCATCATCCGCAATTATAGAGATAATACCGATAAATATAACGCGCGTTCGTTATTCTCGTTTCATAAGGCTAGCGACAAAGTATAGCGTGCATAACGGATAAGCATATGAAAATACCGCGCTATAGTAACGCAACGTTGATTAGCGATGCATTAGTTAACGTGGAATATGGCCCTTAGCGCGCGCTTAGTCCATGATTACAATATGCGTATTTGTAACGTGAGATCTGCGACATTGAAGAACATTTTTTCCGATTTACAGCAAAACCAATACATAATACAATCGTTAGATAGGACCCGCATGTTATACCATTAGTTCACACACACACAATCCACGCTGTCATCTCATCCCTTTCACTCCTCACTTGTAAGTTGTATAAAATAAAGCTTGATAGGCAGACTAATTGGCAGGGGATTTCCCAAAGATGAGTATCTATGCCTTTGTCATCAGATACAGGTTTTCACCCCGTCACTCGAACATTAAAATAAATAAATAAACAAATAATTAAATAAATGAATAAATAGCTCGAGGCAACGATACGTTTGTGTATTGTCTAGTAGTACTTTCTATTCATTTCAAATTTTAAACCATCCAAATGATCATAAATTTGATATGTGATAGTACGTCCGCCCCTTTAGCAACGGTACAGTAGTATTCGTTGGCATCTGTCACTAGAACTTGGAGCAAAACTTGCATACCATTTTTTTAAAGAAAGAGAGATACCCCATGTATCATAATATCTCAGACATGTATGACGAAGAATTGTGTTTCAATGTATGAAATTAAGGGATTAGAAAAAAGACCAGAATAAAATCAGAAATTGATATCACGATCGTCTGCTAGTTCCTGCCGCATTGAAATCGATTATATTATTTTTGCCATATCGCCACTATCTGCATAATAATGCAATCGTTATGACGAAGTGTTAAATAATAATCAAATGTTCGTACTGATGACATAGTTAGATTCAACTGGTCGCCTACAATAAGGGGCGAACGAACTCCTATTTCAAACACGATCCTCCTTCCATGGGTCAATTGAGTAGTGTCCCTCTTGGCTATATAAGCTGATAGGAAAGGACCGCGCTGGATCTGCGCCACAGGCTTGAATCTTGTGGAAACCTGCCTTCTTGGAAAAAAAATGGAAGGAAAATGGAAGTAGACCTGATTGAAGGAAATGATGATAACAGGGCTACATATTCGACCGGGATGCCTCTTGTAATCATAGAAACGCCGATCATAAGACACCTGCGATAAATGCCACAGGGGCCATTTGTGTCCCTTGGAAGCAGAGGATGTCCTTTCCCTACATCATCCCTAATCAGAGAACGACACTCTATAAGAGACCCTTTCAACCCTTGTAGGTGGTCCCCGTGCAATATGAGGAAAAGCTGAGCCCGCGGTCTCCTATCTTATGACTTATAATTATAATAATTATCACAATCTAGCACATAGTCATGTATTGCTGAACGACTGGGACGTAGTTGAGTGGTGCCAGCTTGAAATATCTTACAATCACTCCTCTTCCAGCAAAGCAAAAACTCTCCCCATTTGTCGGTTTTTTCGAACGAAATAATATGCACATGAAGTACTGTGTGCTTGTGGTCTGTATGGCACAGTTTCATAACTTCGTTTCCCTCCTCTCAAGGAAAGATCATGATCACCGAATTTTTTTCAGAACAAACAGACTAATTCTGCTGGATGAATGGTCCCAAACAGGGCCTATGTATTTTGGAAGTGGAGAGGCTGGCTGTTGTGTTTGGAATAGGCGTTTTGTCAAGAGAGAAGGATATTATGTGTAAAGAGCGGGGTGCTATAGCAAACAGTTCCTGCTATTTAGCTCCATCACATGGTTGGAGGTGAATGTTATTATAACACGGCCATTCTAAAATATTTTATAGGCAGTTATGGCCACTCTCATAGCGTCTAAGAGTTGATTTATCTTTGCTTCAGACCCGGTTTCTTCATGATATCGATGTAAGGGCAAGGTGGAGTGGACAGGATAGGGGCTGTCGCAGGAAGGTCCTGCCATATTCTATAAGTCTTTATATTAGTAGGTATGGAAAACCAACATACGGGCGCAAGAAATGATTACTAGTCTATGCTTATATCGAATCAAATGATCGACAATGTCTGAAATCTTTCTCGGTCCCGATAATACATAGTATTCACATGACGTCACACGGGTCACTGGCTAGACCCACTGGCAGGCATTTTGTGGAGCTAGGCAGAGCGGTAGGCACCAGATCGGCATGCGTGAGAATATGGCGATTAAACCTATTTCCCCATCATTCAACACTAAAGAATAACTAATCTATCCTATCAACATACTTTATAGTAGAGTCGCCAAAACTCGTGGAGGCTAAAACGGCCGGAAAACAGCATTTTGACGCTGTGACGTCAGTGAAAACTATGTATACCGGTATCTGAAGAAAATCATCTTCATCCTCATCACCCATCACCCCCCCCCCATTTCTATTACATATCATCGCCACTAATATTTATACAAAATACTAAGATTAATGTGTGTCCACTAATGATCTGAAAAGAAAAACCTTCTTCTTAGTGTGATTAGAATCTTGAATAGCCTACATTTGAATTAAAAGAATGGGTGGGACACTTGCTGGACAAGCTTATTTCATATAAGCTTGGTGCGGTTGTTTTAGTCATATATATGAGATGCTTTATCAATTTGTTTCATTGTCCTCAAATACTAATATCCAGATTAGATTGAATGTCATGCGGCTATACAATAGAAGAAACAAATTCCAGCTGCGGTTATCATTTGCCTAATTGCAGTGTGAGGTAGCAACGGAGATACTGATTGGTAGGTACAGAAAGAAAGAAACGGCAGCCTGATAAAGAAGCAGCGACTATCTTAATGAAAATATTGTTATTTGTCATTATCAACTGGGGCGAGCGGGAAGATCTACCATAACGGTATAGTAGATCCAGTCCCTTTTCCTGTTCCATAGTTTTGTAATTTTCTGAGTGGAAATAGAATTAATATAATCATATATTCATTTACTATTATGTAAATTTATTTCCATTCCATTGTTTCCTATACTTCCTTGTAGATATAGTCTAAGAAGGTGCGAACACAACTGCTTTATAAATGTAGTTATGTAACCAGTCTAGGTCCAATCCCTCAGATCAGATAAGAATGGTATGCCAGTGATTGGACGCCTACTTCGCTAATCGGTTTCCTCGCCCAGGACTAGGAGTTCTAATGGGAATAAAATGACATGTTGCGGTCTTAATGAAATTATAATGGCACTTTGCGGTTTGAGGCGAGAGGCGTTCCCTCCGTTTGAAGGGACTCTGTCATCTTTGGGCCTAGACTGTAACGTAATCGTGAAAAATACCAGGGAAGATAATGTTCGGAGCGATTCTCTCAAGCTCTGTGGCGCTAAAAATCGCTCTTCTCGGGGTTACAATAGGCGCAACCTCACACCTCCAGAACAAAGCCTTACGCCTGCTGGAGGAACCCAATTTCTTCTGGTCGTCTTCATAGCATGCGTAATGGAATATTGACCCTAAAAGAATGCTTTTCAGTAACCAAGAAGCGTGCACATATCTGATGTTAAGAAGAATCTACAATCCAACCAGGGAGATAACATAGTCTATATATGTTCACAGCATCTCAGATCAGCTAAGAATGGTATACATGTCAGTGATTGGACGCCTACTGTGCTAATTGATTTCCCGGCCCTGATGTAGGCGTCCTAATGGGATTCTAATGACATTTTGCGGTTTGGAACGAGAGGCTTTCCCTCAGTTTGAACGGACTCTCTCAACTCTGAGCCTAGACTGTATATTACCCAGTCCCTAAGAATTCTATTAAATGAAGAGATGAGAATTTTTTATTTTAACATATATATCCCCTCATCCAATTGAGAATTTATCCACATACTAGTACTCAGGGAAGTCATATTATAATACTGCAGACACACGTTTGGTCAAAGAGATTATTTTGAGAATCATTTGTGTGGATTTCAATGTTCTTGTTCCGAAATGGCCCAAGTGTTTTTTATATTTTAATAACTTCCCATGAACCTAATGTTATCACACACACACCAGCAGCCTCTCCCCCAGCACCACCCATGCGTACAATTAAATAGGGAGTCTGGCCTTTAATAGACTGTCTAAATGCTAATCGTTTTGAGAAATAGAATTACCCAGGGTAGCATTGCAACATAGCAGCGAATCCAGGGGGTAATAAGCAGATAATTTATATCCGATTCCAAACGTGCACAGAGTACTGATCGTGTAAATCGAGCGGTATCTAACATTAGTTTGAGAAGTCCATCATGTAAAATAGACAGAAGGGAATATGGCGAATAAAGACAGTTCCAATTAATTTAAAATTTGAAAGTAGAAGATATAGCTGTTTCTGAAACTGTCAGAACTGTCATAGGATAGCGTGTATTTGTCATAGAAATGTGTACGTTTAATGCCAACAGCCAAATGTCGCCAAAAGTGTGAGCGCCGTTAGAGACATTCCTGCTGGGGATGACTAAAAATTCGAAATACGTGTAGTTGTTTATGAAGTATACTATAGGATATAGTTCTTCGAATTATTTTCCACGATAACATAGCCATGACTAATTGTGATGTTTGTACATACACCTCGGTATTTATCTATCGTTGTTGCACATAAAAAAAAAATGAAGCAAGTGAGGGTTCTCTGAAGCATTGGATTTATAATTGATGTATTTTGTCATCTATTTAATGGATTTCTTTCTATTTCTAGCCCTACTTTGGAAGACACAGCAAGGGGTGAGGAACGCAAGAGGTCAAACTTCTTAAGGGACAAATTAATCAGGAGGGAAAATGGCACAGATTTAGGCCCGAGACTGATTTACATCTAAAGCTTCCGATTTACGAATAGCCCTCACCGAAGACCTGCCCAAGGTCGATGTAGGTAGCTTATTCAGACTGAGACGGCATTCACATTTCTTCCAACCAACCATCGGTATTATTTAAATTCCTCTTCAACTTCATGATTGATAGGATTACTCCATTGCAACAGGGTAAACCCAGAAAATCGTTCGGGGAGGGAAGGCGGACCGTCAAACAGGCCTGACTTGATGCTCTGTAAATAACTTCAAATTGATTTAAATACGGTATGTATCAATTTGGTGTGTTTAACGTGAATGGAAAATGGCCGTTAATTTGAGTTAATAAATGGTCATTAAAATGATTTTCCCTTGGGTTGCGAAAATTATGATTCTGGTTATGTATATGCCAATTAATACTCGATCCCCCACTTGAATATTTCCTCTGGTAGATTTCTTGATACATACCGTCAATACCTTCAATATCTGCCAGTCTGTCAATCTGTCTCAGTCTCAGACAGTCGATCTGACTTTCAAGTAATATAAACGCCATAGATTCTGTATCAATCATATTTTATTTATTTCCCCCCTGTAAATATACACCTGCAACACTTGCTGAACTAAAAAGCTACAGTGAGTGATCTGTGGTAGTAACCTTAAAGCATGAGTATGAAGTCTTCTGAAGGATATATTTCAATACATGACCAGTTTGGGAGGAATTGACCAATGAAACAGGAGATGGCAAACCTTCCTTGCATCCCGGGGAGGGAGAGCCATTTTCTCATGCTTTCAACACAGTATTCAACATATTGGGATTATAACTTGTCTAATTACAAACCGGCACGGATGTTTATCACGTGTGAGGCAATCAGGGAGGCACTAGGCATTATGGTGGAGGAAATAAAATAATATTTATATCACTACGATGATAAGGAGAATCCTTTTGTTTTAAAGACATCGGTCATGTAGCGATCAAGATAGACGGTTCCTATTGTGATCGAGAGAAGGGGTGGTGGGCTGTGAATTTCAATTGCAAGATGAGGGATTAAATAGGTGATATATAGTGAGCATACTGCATGACCAGCATAGTATAATACATTATAAGACTGTACAAACAATACAGTGCATTAGAACACGATGAAGGCTATTCGTGAATGCAACTGATTAGTGAACGATAGCTATCATATATCTATTCAATCATTAATTCATCCATTCATTAATTCATCCGTGTATTTATTCATTCGCCCATAGATCCATTTTCCCATTCATTCGCTCTTCTTTGAAAAAACCATTATGTGTACAGTAATCCAGAGTGAAATAGATTGATATTGTAATGACCTAAAAGACATCTACATTGACATATTCATGAAGAGGGAGTAGGATTATCATTTCTATGAACATGGCATGGAAAGTCAAATTTTCCTGAGGAAGCAATCGGCTTGTGTCCCCAAAATCTAGAATACCGCTTGTATATTGCTAGAAAAGCAAATTGGATTTCTCAAGTGGTATGAGATGCAGGAATATGCCATGGTAAGCTTTAAATTGGACAGTGATATGAAGTTGAAAGCACCACTGGATACGCCATGATACTACCGATTATTAATAGCATTAATATTCCAAGCGATGATACCATGTTAAAATTACCTACACTCAGCCTCAATCCATGTCTAGTAAGGGCCAACTATGATATATATATATAAGTGTAGTGATCTTCGGATCCGATCCGCTTGCACGCTAAATAAAGACAGAACAAGGCTTAACCTCTCTACAGACTTTATTTAGTCACATGGGACACACTAGTCCTAACTCACTCAACTCGAGCTGGGGTTCACCCCTATTCTTGACTCGTACAAAACTGGTGTGAGTAGACATTGAGTATAGAAGATAAAGATAAGATGCACTCAGGCATTATGTTACTAAAGACTCTCGGACTGACGTCCGTGGATATAAATATCTCATAGCAGTACATTGATAGAAAGGTTAAGAACAGAAGATTAGCTGGTCACGGCACCAATTGTAGTGATCTTCGGATCCGATCCGCTTGCACGCTAAATAAAGACAGAACAAGGCTTAACCTCTCTACAGACTTTATTTAGTCACATGGGACACACTAGTCCTAACTCACTCAACTCGAGCTGGGGTTCACCCCTATTCTTGACTCGTACAAAACTGGTGTGAGTAGACATTGAGTATAGAAGATAAAGATAAGATGCACTCAGGCATTATGTTACTAAAGACTCTCGGACTGACGTCCGTGGATATAAATATCTCATAGCAGTACATTGATAGAAAGGTTAAGAACAGAAGATTAGCTGGTCACGGCACCAATTGTAGTGATCTTCGGATCCGATCCGCTTGCACGCTAAATAAAGACAGAACAAGGCTTAACCTCTCTACAGACTTTATTTAGTCACATGGGACACACTAGTCCTAACTCACTCAACTCGAGCTGGGGTTCACCCCTATTCTTGACTCGTACAAAACTGGTGTGAGTAGACATTGAGTATAGAAGATAAAGATAAGATGCACTCAGGCATTATGTTACTAAAGACTCTCGGACTGACGTCCGTGGATATAAATATCTCATAGCAGTACATTGATAGAAAGGTTAAGAACAGAAGATTAGCTTAAAAGAGCATAACAACCAATATAATGGTAAAAGTCCCCACACATATACTGATGAGTGGACATGTTCACTGGTACTGCCCACTGGGGTAGTTCAGGTGTACTAACCCACAGCGGACAGCACCACCACACAATAGAATAGAATATTGGTAATATAACCAGACCCACTACATAAGTATTTTTATTTCTCTTCATACAGTTACAATAATTGAAGGTTTTAGAGAAAATGGTCCTCAAGTCAACCAATTGTGTTCTTCCCATGAGGCCGAGGCATATTGAAACAGATTCATTCAACAGTACATTAACATTTTCAGGTAAACATTTACATTTGTGATTAACATATTTGATAAACAATTACATTGTGTGATTATAACATGTGTTTTTCGAGTGAAAATTCGTAGTATTACATAACCGGGTCTATTGCCCCAAAGCATTTACAATTTTTAATGTTGCGTTATATGCTTTCTTAAAGTTACTGATTATTGTTATACATTTCCGTCTATATTCTTAGTTTTCTATTCACTATACATTCCGGATTCCTTAGAACATAGTACAATGTTCCTTTTCTCTTAACAAGACTATTCCCCCTTGTACTAGGGGGGTATGACAATTTTGATTCTTACAAATTCCTTAAGGAGTTAAATATCTTCTTTTGTTATAATTAGCATTGATTTTCTCAACTACTTATATTTCAATGTTAACGCCATATTTTATATTACCGCAATACTTTGTATTGTCTATTCTCCATTTCCAACTTTTCATGAGTGTTTTCTGTAATGTAGTACATAAGTTTGTTGTATATGATCACTCATTTCTTAGATCCTAGATTCTTGTAGAGAATTATACTGTAGTATTAATTTACAGTCTTATAATTACATTGTTAATCTACAATGATTTAACATTACCACCTTTATTATTTGTTGTCGCAGGTTTTCTTCACCGACTAAGTGAAAAATATAGTTACTCAATTCTGATATAAATATTAGGATATAAATTGTTGAGGTTCTTAGCTTCACCTGCCATTATTTACAAAATGTATCGTGGTTTTCCCTACATTCATTGTTCATCTTGTACATTGGAAGTATACTCGTACTTCAGAAATCTCTTAAACTCCTTTAAGGTTAACACATTTTGGGGCCCTGGGTCCAACTCGTTCCATAGGTAAGGCACCGTGGTTATGAAAGATCTACTTATTAGATCTAATTTGGGAGTGACTGTTTTTAATTTTTTACCTTTAGCTAGATATCTTAGGTTTATTTTCCTACAATCTATATTACAGTCGTTCTGTGCCATGTTGAATCCCCATTCTAGCAGATGGGCCTTCTATAGATGATACGAGGGAAACCTTGGTTTGTATAATAATATCACTAGAATTAAGGGTCGAATATCAGTCGATGAATTACATGATAATGATTATCATTAATATGATAGAATTATTAATTTCTATGTATACATTTTCTTTAATTCCAGGGGATTGTCATAATACAGACCATATGATGTGTGTATATATACATATGTCTAAACGTAAGAGGATTAGAGTACGATACATATACTAACAATACTTATTATAACCCGTTATTATTATTATTATATGGGGAACAGTTGTTATTCTATCCTGCAGAACCAGATCCAGGCTGAGGTAAAACTCTTTCCACGTCGCAATTATTCACTAATTCAGAGCGCAGTATAATACATCTACTGGGACTCAGAGGCAATGCTGTCACTTTGCTTTGAAAAATTAAGCGACATCTTCCATCAGACAGCTGGAAAAATGGTTCGCACAGACACAAGATAAAACGTTACAGCACTATCAGATGAGAGGGTGAAAAAGGACAGAACCATCTACAGTCAAGCATGGCGTTATAGGAAACTGCGCCAGCGTTGTTTATAATTATAGTTTGTTAATGACAGTAATCACCTCAGAGCTTAATGCATTTCCACCTATGAATAGTCTGAATAGAAGAGCAATGCTGGGTTCATTATTAACAGTGCATCATCCCAGACATCCGGGTAACCGGTAACCGGCACATTTAATTATTTCACCAAACTGGACAGGTGGGTTGCATATTGATTATATAAATCCATGGATGGTTTCCTTTTCCATTGAAACAATATCTAAGTGCTTCTTCGCATTTTGATGGTACATATATTACATTTCAAGAAATTCGAGAATAACAGGTGTGTGGTATACCATTATTCCAGTCAACATTGTCATCAAGTCCATCAACCACATAGAGGTAGATCATCAACCTTTTAGAACCCCAAATTGAAATGGAATACTACAATGCTGGCATGATTTGCCTTAACACTCTCCCGATATACAATACCTATTGATAGCCTGACACCAATAATATTACGTTTACAAGTATGCTTAAACTTTGGTGGAAATATTTGGTAAGGTGTCCATTCCTGTTCATCTCTAATAATGAATAATATTAGGATAGGAAACATTACAATTGGTCGTTGGACCCAGGTGAAATGCGCTTTTAAGGACACAGGCCATCTAATGGAATATTCATAGTCAACCATACAACATTGACTTAAATCAATCCTTTGTAGGGTATTAGAGAGTTTATCTGGATTAATACATCTATGTACAATAAACTCAGGGCATTCCAAGGCAAAGGACATTCGATTTGAGAACTAAATGGTTTCTAGAGAAGATGGCTTTCTCGTTCATAATGAGCAGCATTAACAATTCTTATCAATAGAAGGCAATCCATTACAACAGGTTCCGCCTCGAGAAAATGAATGTTTCCAGGAAAATTTGAAAATTGATTGGTCTGGTCACCTGTCCTCAATCCTTTTAATCCAGATTGAACCACCTTTCGTTCAAACATTCCACTAGATTGAAAATGTAAATTAGACCAGGGGAGATTTCGCTTACGTCAATTTGAAGAGACCAAATATTGGGTTAGGGTAAATGTTACCTGAACTCATTCCCCTAAAAGGCTGTTGACGGTTGTCAGCTCGGTACACTCAGAAACAGACTCAGCTGACCACTCGAATGAATTCTAAGGTCCCCTTCCACACTTCCCAATTCTCCCAAGAATTGTATTCATTGCACCCGCTTACTGCCGGGAAATAAAATAAAGCTCAAGTGCACATTTCAATAAGCTCTTACAAAGGCAAAACAAATCCATTCAGAATATTGACAATCTTATAGGGAACCAGCTTAGTAAATAAAATAGAATACGAGCATCTTATGTTTTGTTGGTATGCATCTGTCATATATAATTCAAAGACTGCAAATTGAATCAGCAATTAAGGTTTTGTCCACTTTCAGCCAGGAAAGCAGCCCAAATTGCAAAACCGAATTAATTTATTTGGAGGAGGCTACACACTTTGTTCAGATCGGCCCTCTGCACTCTCGATTACATTCTAGGATGTGCATCAGAATACTAACCAATATAAGCTGTAAGGAAGGTGTGAGCTCCAATGAATGGATTTACCATGAATCAACTCTGCCTTATCTAGAGATAATCCCATGAGCCTCGAACGGTCATGATATATAAATCCTCCCTTTCCCCATTAATCAGCAGCCCAATCGATACTCATCAATAGCAAATTTTGATCAATATAGCCTATCGTAAATGTAAACCCATAACATGGGAGCACATTTGAAGGCGAGGAGAGGTCAAGCACTGTGTAATTGATCTCGGAATATGGACAATTTAATCACAAATAAACGTTCTCGCCCCCGGGAAAAAACCCGGATGATTAAGTCTGAAGAACTATAATAAGGGAATATGGAATTACTTTACATGGTATTACGTTCCCTCGGGTCAATCTTATTAAAATTCAAATAACAATAATTACTGTTATTAAAGTTATTATGTTAATAGCGAACTATATCTATCGATGTCAATCTTATTGAAATTCAAATAACAATAATTACTGACATTAAAGTTATTATATCAATAGCGAACTCTATTTATAGAGCAGGTATAATGCATTTATAAATGTTATTCAATGCCTTAATAACTTCTACTTCAGTTCAAGCAAATTTCTTTGGATCGCTGCAGATTCTTGAAGAGTTGTTCAAACAATATTATTCACTTCTTTCTCCTTTTTGCCTAACTGGTATATATATACTGCTTGACAAAATGCATTTCCTTTAAAGCTGCCTCATTTCCTTTCTGCTGGTGTAGTAATTACAGCCCCAAACCCTCTTATTTCCGAATGCATCCCCTCGCTGTCCCCTCGCCTTTTTCGTCTCAATGGTTCTCTGGGGATACTTGGCAATACACAGTGGCAAATACCTCATGACCTGATCTAGGCTGGCGTTCTTGGCGTAGGCTAGGTATGCAAACATCAATTGGATCCGAACACAATTTATCTGATAATAGTTGCGATTGGGTCATGGGAACATCAAAGTCATAACATGTCAACTATGGAATGAAAATAAATACAACATGATTGTCCATTTAAGATTGATAATGATAATGACCCGTAGATATTAGATTAACAATCTAAAGTAAAACATCTATAATTCATCTAGAGGTTAAAAAATTATATTGCTTTGGAATCAGCTACGACTATTTTTCACGCTACTTTAACTGATCTTATTCAAACTGAAGTTTACTAATTTATCCCGCCTGATTTCGCAGCATTTATTAGTAACCATGAAGTACATTTATCAGATAATAGCTGTTTTACATTTGATGGCTCAAGCAGCCTCTATATAGAACGACGACGTAAAATATTACAATACAATTTAAAAGGAAAGATGCGTTTTATAGATGTTTCCTTTGTCGGCGACGTAATGGGTGATTACTGTACCACATTTACTAATGTTTGGCTTGGAGCTGCCTTATGTACGCTTCTGTTTGTATGGCACAATTGTCCATGCGGGTATAACGCGAGATCGCAATATTAGGAGTTGAGCAGGGATTCTGTTATCATCTATAGTGGAACTATTTCACGTCTGAGAATAATATTACCATTGATTTAATTAAATCAAGCCAAAATGAATTTCAAATTTGTTTCTTCAACTAAATAGCAGCATTAGTTGAGAAGAACTATCAGCTATCCCCCCACCCCTGTCAGATTAAGCTTAAATTCTGATAATTTCAATGGTTGTTTGAAACGATTCTATTAAATTAACTTGTTCAGTCTTACAGGAGAACGTAATCTCCATTGATATCTCTCTTCGTGAATAATTGGTTTACAAATTGATGATTTCATATCGATGACGCATCCAATTTGGATAGTACGATGTTTGTAGAAACGGGAATCAACAGAAAGCTTTTGTTTCGTCATAAAGGAAAGAAAACGTCGAAATGTTTATATATCATTTCCACCGGGGATATATATTATGCTGAGAATAATCTAATGAGGGGGGAGATTTATATATAAGAGGAGGATAGTTCTAAGGATTAGCAGCATTATATATTATAGACAGAATAGACAATACAAAACTATAAGCTACACTCTAGCGGTACAGATGGACCAACAAAATCAGCTAGTCAAAGTGACGTAGAATCGATTTCTTATCAATCGTTCAATAGCTACTTGCTCATAATCTCCTATTTTACGGTATAGGCCCGGGCCTATACAGTGATAATCAAGAGGATAGTTAAAGTGTCATATATGCTATCTGTAAATTCCTTTGGTGGTAGGAAAGTCTCGACTGAGACTGAGAGTATTTCACACGAGATTGAGATATGAAGATCGGCAGCCGATTGAGACAGAAAAAAACACAGCTACTGTATATACTATTTGGGAACACTATTAAATTGTGAAATTATATTTCAAGCGATCCATTTAAAAATATCCATTCTTAAAAGCCTTTATTCCAATTAACTTTCTACTAACTTTCCGCCTCCACACTCGTCTGGTGAAGTGAGAATCTATTTCCGGGAACAACTGCTCCGAAATTGTCTGTATAATGGGTCCCAGAAAAAGATTACATTTTGGATCCTACTGTCACATATAAAACACGTTCTTCTATAAAGTACCAAACCTTGTTAAGCGGGCAATGGAGTTCTGGAGGTCAGCACATAACCAAACCCCCAACTAAACAAGCTTACCTTCAGGGTGAAGTTTAGTTGTGGTTATGCATAGCATCGAAGTCGGAAGTAAGGGAGTACAGGGGCGACTAAAATTTTAATTCTAGATATTTTCTTTGGTTAGTTTAGTAACCCCAGGTAGAAAAGACTGGCCTGCTATAGGCGGGAACTAAGCCCACACCAGTGGCGGTACTAGGGGGGGACCTGGGGGGCACCGGCCCCCCTAGACCCCTTAAAATGGTCCCTGTGCCCCCCCCCTAACTCAGAGGGGCAGAGGGCCCCTAAAGCACTGCCACAATTTGCACTTTCCTTCAAACCGGTGACTCTACATGTACAACACTCCCAATAACCCCATATTTCATTTTAGCTTAATAATTCTTTTAACATTAAACTATATTTTACTTACTTTCCATCACATAATTTAGTTTCAGGGCCTCTACTCAAAAAGCATTTTTAGACTCAGAATGTCTCAACAGGGTTTTAAATTTCAGATGGTCTCAAAATTGGTATTCAAACAAGAATCAGTGAGGGTGAACAGTTTACAGTTATGATTTGTTGATAATTTGTACAATTTAGGGTTTTCAGTTATTTCCGTTTCCCAAAGGAAACATGACAGGGTCCAGTAAAAACTAAATTCTGGGCAGGATAAACATATATATACCTCAAATGTGAGGACTCAAGACGGTCTCATTAGAGACAATTAATTTCGTTAATTTTATTTTCTCAAAAGTTTTTTTGTGAAGCAAGAAAATTGGATTGTCATTTTGGTTAGACAAATAAGAGTTGTGGGGGCTTTATTTCATTATCATTAGGCAAATTAACTGTCATGCATTGCAATGACATTCCAAACAGTCAAATTCAGAAAATTTTGACCTCAAGTGTGCCCCCC
Source organism: Sthenelais limicola (assembly GCA_942159475.1). Taxonomy (NCBI): domain Eukaryota; kingdom Metazoa; phylum Annelida; class Polychaeta; order Phyllodocida; family Sigalionidae; genus Sthenelais; species Sthenelais limicola. The sequence continues at coordinate 54,261,941 of OW804100.1, read as the reverse complement.
CCCCCTAGACCAGCCTTCTGGTGCCGCCCCTGCACACCCTCCATATTAGGCCTACATGTTTGGAGCTCCACCATCTGAGCTACCCAGGCTGCATTGTCGTTCTACTCCAATCACTCCGGCAATCACTCCACCCCGGCCAGCAGATCATTCACAGGACTACTACAGTTATTATATATTTTTCCTGAAAAGATGAGAGGACGGAAACCCTACTAGCCTTCAATTAACCCGTGTGGGTTTTTTTGCCAAGCCACAGGCATGTCATAGCAATCCAGAAGAAAGACTACCAAGATCAATCCTCTCATTTTACCATCATTTAAGAATGCAGTGTTAAGCAATCGGGACCATGGCCCAGAAATATTCAGGGCAAAAAACGATGATATTGATTATGGTAATAAAGAATTTTAGCTCTTACATAAATGAATAGATCTAATTGATGTGCAAGAGGGCGGCCCGGGTCACCAGACCACAAGACCTGTGACTTAATGATCATTGACCTCTCGCAATAATTGATTCTTATATGATAGTTATGTAAACCATAAATAAATAAGGAAATGTATAGGATGTTGCATGGTGAGCAGATCTAATAAGTGATGAAATAACATATTGTTTCTTCTAATGCCTGTATACCTATTAGATCCCTTTTAGTGAGACTGTCCAAAGAGATAAAACTTGTGTGTACGAAAATGTCTTCAGTGTGATTTAAATAATAATAGGCACATAATTTAAAAACTGGCGATTTAGAAGAAACCGGACATTATTAGGTATCGGATGCCAGCGCCAAACTAATATTTCACGATATAAGGCGGCAGTTCTCTGGTGATAATTATGTTGTCCCTATGTTTATTTGGTGTCCGGTGTTTCCCCCGCCAACATTCTCCCCGCCGACAATCTCCCCGCCTCCATTTTCCCGCCTTACACTTTCCCCGCCCGTCATTCTCCCCGCCAAATTGCCTCCCCGCCGACATTTTCCCCGCCGACATTTGCCCCGCCTATTTCTTTTGTTTCTATTTCTTATGTTATGTGTCTGGATATGGAGTGTAATAAAGACAGATTCTGATACACAGGTCTCGGCGATTTCTCTTATTATTTTGCAGGCCTATAACAAATTTTAATTCGCAACATCCTGATAAGTTAACATAAACGCACACCTATTATCTTGAGATTTACAGATCATTGTAGAATTTCTCCTATCTTCCCCACTCCTTTTTATGGGCGGGGTTATTGAAGGATGCGTAATACATGGTTCTTAATTTGAACTTCAGTTCTCTTAGAAACTCAAAGAAGCATATGTAATTACTCTTAAAAATCTTACATCTGTAAATATAAAATCTGGCGAGTATTAGAACAAAATTCCATGTACAGTATTTCTCTTCTAGATTGGGGACACCTAATAACATAAAGATGACGTTCATATCAAAAACCCCTAAAGAAGTTATGAATAATGGGCAATAGGATAAATTAATGCAATATTTCATGTAGTAGTTGTGTAGAATTTGCTGGTGCACCAATACAATTCTCATATAACACGTGTTCCATCACTACTATTCGTCATGATATGTTTGGCTTTTGTTGTCATTTGTTGTATCTTTAGGAGTTTGATATGTTCATGTAGTACTAGTATTGTTGTATTGGACTGGTGATGTATAACGATGTTCTTTGATAATGATAAATTATGCTAGAATTTGATAATATAACTTGGCTATACTAAACAGAATTGTGTAATTGTGTGAAGAGAATTAGAAAATAAAAACAGTTTACAATTCCACCAAATACTATTCTTTTACTTCAGTCACTTTGCTGGTTTCACATCATGATATTTAAGGTCAACCAGTACAAATTTTAATCATTATATTTATTATTTATTGGCGGGGAAAATGTCGGCGGGGAGGTCGTTTGGCGGGGAGAATGTATGGAGGGGAGAATGTCGGCGGGGAGATTTATGGCGGGGAGAATGTCGGCGGGGAGGTTGTTGGCGGGGGAATGACCTAGAACCGTTTATTTAAAGGCTCACGGAAGGAACGAAGATGGAAGGTCGTGATCTTTATAATGATATCAGAGATGTCATTCAGGTAAAATATTAACGCATCATACATAATAATAATTATCAAACTATGTGCGTGACTTTCAACTACTGAAGGAAATTGAATACTGGTGTGAACCATTGCACAATATCAAACTGTGAACTTCACATCGACATTAAATTTGAGTAATGCTTCTGTTTTGGTTAATATATTGACTGGAGCATGGCTTTCCTAGTTGTTGTTGTTACTAAGGATTTACATTCCCTTCGGTAATTAGCATTCATCTTTAATTCATACGTCAGTGCAAGTAGTTGTCCTTTAATTTATCGTATTCTTAATTAAACTTTATATTATAGTGTACAATATTGGGAAAACTGTAAGCTAAGTTCGAGTCACCCAAAACTGTTGTGATGTGCATACATATATTATATATCATGTGGATCTTTAGAATACCACAATCATGCGAACCTCCGGTACATTTTTTTAACCCACAATATTTGCTTTATATGTGAGACGTTCATGAATTTGAGGGCATTTCAAAAGGGGGAGGGCAAAAGGTTATCGTACTTTAAATACTTTACAGGGGAATATCAGGACATATATCAATAGAACGACTGGAATGTAGAAAAAGAACAGCACACTTAAACCTTGAGCCTGGCATGTGATACACACTTAAAATATCGATCGCCACTTTTCAGCGAACATCTTTAGTCAGGTTGTCATTGTTTTCATAATCAAGGTCGGGAGGTATTGGTGCAGAACTTTTCATCTACAGACGCAATTAAGATATTTATAATAGCACGCGGAATGTAAGACACCAATCTTTTCAATATAGAGTGATAAATAGAATAATTGTGTGCAATGAATACCTAAAGAATATTCGTATAAAATTATTCCCAAAATGTAGCTACTGTGATGAGGACGATACCATATTTCACTTTTTTATCGACTGTGAAAAAGCTAATGAGTTCTGGACATGCCTCGTGAACTGGGCCAAAAGAGTTGAACATCTCGACAACACGCTTGTCTCTGAAATTGATGCGGTAAACATTTTGCTAGGTATACCAAAAGACGAACCCAAGCACAGAAGATTAAACTATATTTTGTTATGTGCAAGATTCTTTGTATACAAAAGAAAGCTCTTCCATAGTAATCAAATGTGCATGTTTGAATTCCTGAGGGAGCTAAAACTCAATTTAAGAACACTGAAAGACAGTGCCATGATTAATGTTACTCATAAAAGGGACTTCTCCATCTGGGAAAAGTTTTATAATGATCTATAAATACGGGATTTATGCCCACTAGCATAAGTGGGGAAGGCATATAGTTGTTATATGTCAACCTATCAAGATATGCCTCTCATGTACAAACGTAACACTGTAACAAAGAGTGAAGGTAGATAAGCTAGAAATCAAAAGCAGGATGCTCTTCATCCTCTCAGCTTCCCGGTATAATAAATAGCATGATGGTACTCTTAGTAGATATGCAAGGTTTTTCTCTCGTAGTCGTTAGTTGTACAAGGTCTCCCTTTTAACAAAGGCCAAAATGCATTTACCCCTTTGGGGAGTTTTTTTTCTCTTTCATTGTGAAACCCTACCTGCATATCCATGAAATGTCACATGTTTATGGAATAATAAATGCCTAGTACGGGAAAAAAAAAAGATATTTATAATTCTCTCGTCCATCATTAATATGATGTTGCCAAACTTGTCTGTATTACAGGCCATGGTTTGCCACCGAGTAAAGCAATATTGTATAATAGAAAGGGGAGAAATAGATTTGACCAAATAAAACACCTTAATTAGGTATAAAACATGTGGAATATCATATATTCGGCCAAAAGGTTGGTTAAAAAAACTCCCCAAATTTGATTTCATTAATACAAACACCATCAACCGTTTCAGGCTAATTTGGAATACCTTATGTTGAAATAAATAGGAAAATAATAACAACGCATAGGCATAGGATGGGTGACGGTCACAGATCTTAAATCTTTAAAAATAAATTGTTCAAAAAGAATTATTCGTTAAAATTTAAAATTCGGTCGATCCCTTTCCGTTACTAGAGCTTTTATTATTAAGCAATGTTAAATCCTCACTGTTGTGCTATATAAAAAACGACACATTTTTAAATGTAGTTCTAAGTATAATAGTTGAAATGATGGATAACTGTTTTGATTTTCCACCTTAGTTCAAACACATAAAACAAGTAATAACCACCTGTAAGAGTGAACAAACCAGGCAAACTTAGTCATCTGCAGGTATCAGTATTGTTATGTAACACCATGAACATGAACACAATACCCTACCATTTCAAAAGCACTTCGAGAGGCCTATACGGTTATGCATTATTATTCATGAAGACTTACTTGAGGCGGGATTTCTCCTTCTGTCTGAGGTCAAAATCTCTCTGGATAACCTGGAGGATGCGCTCACATTCCTCCTCTGTGAGGTGCGATAATTCAAGATGACGCCCCATTATTGCTCACGTACTCCAGGGACTCAAGGCGCTAATAGTATTTAATGGGATGTAAGGGATCTCTTCCTCCTACAGATTCCAAAATGAAGAGGGCAGTCTTTCACGCGTTTCCCAGGCTGGCTTCGGCCGTGTGATAGCACTTGAAGTCGGTGTGGCGGGGTGGGAAAGCAGTATGGAAATTAATCGATTATTTTTTAAAGTCCAGTTTCACGTGGCCATTCATTCAGGTGATTGTTGGTCCAGCGGGTGGATTAGTAGGGGGTGACAGGTGTAGATGGTTGGGTGATCTTGCTTGAAGCTCTAGATGGTCTTGCGATGGGGTGCGGTGACGGGGGATATTTGGGTTTAGGGTAGCGCTAGTGGCTCTGTCTGTTGACAAGCTTCAGGTTTCCATGGTGACGCCTTGGTATACGCTGGAATTTGCTTACAGATATCTGGAAATATATAAAAAGAGGGAACATATAAGGAATTGGTTTCTTTAATCCCCTCAATCGTTTGCCAATGTCGGCATTTGTATTTTCCCCTTTGATGTAATTCTGTAATCAATTTAAACATATAATACTGTTAAAGGAAATTCGACCGCAAAGTAGTTTTAAGCCAATGAGAAAAAAGGAAGCCGGCACACGTTGCCGTTCGAAATAAAAGGTACCGGTATGCCAAATTAAAAAAGGAACAACACATACGCGCATTCAAGCACGCAAGCAAACACACGCGTGGAAACTTGGAAAGGGACAATCCATTCTTTATCATGAAGGATAAATGGAAGAGGCACAGGTCTCGGTAGACTCGGGGCTCTATAAAGCGTGTGGTGATAGCATTTTGTAGCTTGAAATCTGTTTGTTAGTGACATTTCAGGGAATATCATAGCTCGCCTTTTCCATTAACTAGCTCAACCTTCAAAAGAAAAGCTGTCTCAGCATAACATATGGAGTTATATAAGTTACTGAAGTATAAATGCTATAATGAAAAGCCGATATTAAAAGGAGGAAGCAGGATCTAAATCATAAATACAAACAATCTATTTGTAACACAATCTCGACCAATAAAGATTATTTCAATTTCAATATGAGTCTTCTACTAGAGCTGTACACATGTATACATACATGATGATATACGTAGACATACACATGTGTGTGTATACATGTGCACATACAGATGCCGCCCTATAAATTATGATACTAGCGCTTTTATTCTCCCGAATAAATGCCGATTCAGCAGTTGGATAGACTGTCAGTTAAGACCAGTCGGCAGGCTTGTTATTACAGGGATCCTTTTTCAAAACCTTCATTTCATTTCGTCATACACAAAATGGAAATTTCGCATCATCGCCATACAAGGCAGATACATGGCTTGCCCTTGTATACATGTAATAGATACCTTCATTGTCTCCCCTTTGTCCGTTCCACAATATACGTGTATGTATGTATTCCTCCCCATTAATTAGTACGTTTTCCATATGACCAAGTATTCATGACTTGGCTCATGGAAAACAACGAGGCTGAAATTGGTGATAAAATTATGTTTCCTATAATCCAAATTGTTTAGGTTCAGGTAGTAACTCTAACTTTCAGCCTTAAGACATAGAGACAAGCTTATGATCCAGACACTAGCCTCAGAAATAAGAAATTATACAATAAAACTGGTCTGCCCTGTTACTTAACTCAATACCCAAGGCGAATCAACATATGACATTCATTGCACCTTTTATGGGTAAAGTAGAACGTTACATCTTGGTTAGAATTATAACATGAGGGAGAAGGCTCCGATCCCCGGCTCCGATCATAGGCTATGTACAAGTCTATATGTATTTGGTGATATATCACATTGAGGTAATGACTGTTTGCTTAGCGACCATATGGAGAATTAACCCCACGCAGTAATCCCGATATTATGCGTCCCACTTACTCCACACATTCTCCACCCCCTCACAAGCACCATCTACAACATGTCCAACACCCACTAAAGAACTCATGACTCAAGTCATCAAATGCTTGTCAGTTATAATACTGTGGAAGTCATTGAGATATGGGCTCATGGTAGTAAATTCAGTGAGGAATAACCAATCTATAATCATACAAGCACGGGTCTTGGAATGGATTTTAGAATGATCAGTTCATTATCTATCTACATTCATTCAAAATATCAATTTAACTGTCATCTCTTCTTTTTCTTATCTTACTCTATTCCCGACATTTAATCCTTCCACCCCTAATCACGAGTATTAGCAATTCAGTCAATAGGGATTTTCCTCCTAGCTTTCAAGTCCCCTTCTTCCGTCCGCAATTTCGCTCATGTAAAGAAAACTACGTGTCTGTATACTTTCTATTTTCCGTATAGCATAAGCACAATCGGATGAGAGTGTTAGTGGTTCCACTTTGATGCTTTCCTTTAATAAAGATCCGGAAATTCGGTCCTGATCGTACCTTTTTCAGTGAACTACATGAGTCAGCAAATTTCCCATGATCTTTCAAGGCCATTTCCTATGGACAAATTTTGAGAACTTATCCACATCAAAAGCCCTTACCCGCTAATACCTATCAGAAACATTGGGCTAACAGGTTGGCTATTGATCCCAGGCACACATTACTTCCCCTACGTCTCCTCTTTATTGAATGTTCTTCCGAGTCATAACAGGGTTAATCCTTGTCAAGAGGATTGTCCATATTAACCCGGGAATAATGTTGCATCCTAGCAGCAGCGGATAATCTACCTTCTATTCCTCATTTTCTGGAGTTCACTTTTATTATTGACCCTAAGGAATCACAGATGAATGTATTGGTACATCCTCATCAAATGCATTTAAATGAATAGAAATCGTATTGCATGGAGGATCGATAAGGTGCAAACAAAGCAGCAGATATTCCATCACAGATAAACTCTGGTAGATACAGGTGTAATCGGTATCGAGAAAACATGATTAATATTACAATTTTCTTTAGAAAATAAATAACATAATATAACCTTTAGAAAAATTAGACCCAACTTGACTAAACAGGCAGCCATATTAATAGCTAAATCAAAACTAGTCTCATTATTCGATTATAGCCTCTTCAGTTTATGCCCGCTTACTCAAAAAGACCTTGGAAAATTGCAAAAAACCCAGAATCGCATATTAAGAATTGCTTTAAATTGTGATTATCATGTTAGTAATTTAGAAATTTTAAGGAGAACGAATGTTATGAATATAAAAGATAGGATGAAGTATAACTGTTGCATACTGGGACATAAGGAAGTGTATAAGAAGGGCAATGCTATTTTACCAAACAGGCTTACACGACAGGCCAATGCCCCATTACTAGGGAACTTCCACCCCAGAACTAATAAAGAGGAAAAATCACTGATAAACTTTATAATTTGTAGTTGGAATGATCTGAGACCGGAATTACGATTAATATGTGATGAAATGGTGTTTAAGACTCACTTAAAAAGGTATATTAATGAATGACGATGATTTTAATCCACACATATTTAGTTGGTTGAGTGGACCGCGTATAGATAAAAAAGAAAATGACCGGTATAGAAAAAAAAAAAAGAAAATGAAAATGAAAACTGTGAATGTACATACTATATATACGTGGGATGTTATATTAAAGAATGAATTGCTTTCATCTCTGTCTCTCCCCCCCCCCTCCCCCCCTCTCTCTCTCTATGTGCTCGATATGACATGATCTATATCTGTCTCCCCCCCCCACTCCAGACATCTTCATTTGTAATATAACATTCATATATTAGGTATCACAAGTAGATGGATATAAAAGCTCGTACTATTGTAAGACATTTCGATATGTATATCCTCACTTTCTTCCGGTAAGATTACCATAAAGTTAGAGTTGAACTCACCCGTCTCACCTCGACGACTGAGTATTGTAAATATAAACAGACAGGTACAATCACTTTTCACATCATTATTTCGAATATCATAATCTCATTCACCTCATCTTCTCTCATCTTTTCTTTTCGTTTGTTTCTTGTTCATGTTCTCTTTATAATGTGATCGTAATTTGGCTTAACAATTGAAACCTCAATACACTAAGGTATGATAGTAAAAGATTATGGATTCTGTATAAACATGAAATGAATTTACCTCGATGTACAAAGAAAAGAGTAGCAGGGCGCTACGAAAATCACCCCTGGGGTGAGCGTGTTAAATATTGTAATTAAAGCCTGAATAAAATTATGTTAAAAAAAAACACCTACCCTTAGTGGCGTTTCCTCAAAATTTGGAAAACAATTGATATTATTAACTGCTTGAAAAATCGATGTAACTTTATGAAAAGAAAAAAGCCAGCAAGACATCTTTCATAATTCGTCACCCACAAGCAAATCAAAGTTTTGAACTATATCATCACGCCCCAAATACATATTAACTGCCTACCCAAGACACCGCCTTATACGATTCACCGAAGGTGCCAAAATGATGCTTCTACATAAACATACTCTTCTTTCCTTGCTTCTGAAGTTATACGTTTTAGCAGTGTTCCAACACATAAGCTTAGCATATGTTGCCAACTTGAATGTGAGATTGCTTTCTGGCACTTGTAAACCGTAGCTGGCCATAGTTTCCTTATTTTATGAACTTGCAGTGTCCAAACCCATTATCCTGTCCTTTGCGACGGAAAGGGAAATTGTTATTTAAATTGGAACTGCCGACACTGGAATGTTTTTTTAAAATATAGAATAGGAATGATTCTTCATGATGTACTAAGTATCCTACAGTCAGAGTTTGGGGAAATTCACGCAGGTCATTATTTTATTTGGAGAACGCCCATATAGGCGGAATTGTTACTATACTATAGCATTCTAAATCTAAATTTGTCCCTGAAAATTGCGCATCACTGAAGGGGTCATGGCCATGCAAGGATGGAGTAAACAGGGTTCAGGGGTTGGATGTTCACCGAAAGGTTACCTCTGTATATTATCTCAATCTATAATAAATACCGTTGGCATCCAACCGGACCAGACCACCTACACAAGACAGGTTTATTACATCTTAAAGTGTCTCATAGAGCTATCAATACCTCAAGTAGAATTTCTCTTCACCATTCTCATAACTATCTATTAGTAAAGTTTCAATGTCATTAGATGGTTCCATAGATAGTCCAGTGGAGTGTTGTCTGATAAATTAAAGACTGCTGCAGGTCCTAAGTACATGGCCCGGCGTGACAGGTATCATCTTGGGGATGTACCCCCACAGGACATTCTATTTTGGGATGAGGTCTCTTGAAAATACAGGGTGATTGGTTTTGATTTCTTTATTAAAATCAGATACATTTCCAATCCCATTGAGGATTTCCGAAGTTTAAGAAGATGATAGAGTCAGATTGAACCGAAGCGATATTTCGGCGGGTCCCCGAAATAATTATTTGGGGAGATTTTGCACCAAGAAGAACAGGTCCAAATCTTTAAATGTTCTTTCTGGGATTGGACGGGTCAGGAATGAATAGACCACTAAATAGAAAATGTTCATTGGTTTACGGATTTTATAGTTATCTGAACGCTGTCCAAATATGAGAAACGCTTTGATACTATAATTATTTTATTTGAATATTGTTCATAGAGGAATAGTTAGCATACAAATGTATAATAGTGTTGAACGACATAGTTCGAGACGTTTTTGAATTAATTGATATTGTTACCATTCTGCTAGCATGATGTTGATTTTGTAATCTGGCAACTTATGGTCATGCGTAATTCACTAACGACTGTTTAAATGTTTGTGGCCAATAAAAATATTTAAAAAGAAATAGCTGAGAATGCAGTTTTAAGCAGAAAATGTTTCAAGAACTTTCATCATTACTGACTGTAAGATCTAGGTAAAGTCAATGTCCCTTTTCCTGCTAAATCTCTGTAATTTTCTATAATATGATCAGAAATATCGAATACTATACGCTGTATAATAGTAAGAATATACACTTTAAAATAATACATTTTAACAAGAGTGAAAACTGTATTACTAATATGCCATTATGGCCTTTGAAATGTATGAGATACTTCATGATGGAAGTCATAATTGTTGCAAAGACGTTTTATTTCTTTATCAACCATATTTGATATCAAAAGGTGTAGTATTGAATCAAATCAAATAACCCCCAGGCCAGACTGAACAATAAGCAGAATCCTTCGAGAGGACCCATTTGCGAGGTGATAATACAGATCATCTCCACTGGTAATAATTGCCGGTGCAGAATATCCTTGTCGACGTGATTTGAATGACATTTTTTCTCTTTACACCTTCTCATCATTCCCTTCCTTCGCAGTATTATTTCTCCGGGGCGGTGAGCTAGTCGGCTGGCTAATACGACGAGAGTGGCATAAAGGCGCCCAAACTTTATACCTTGATTCATGTTTACATAATCAGGTTCGCTCAGCTGGAGTGGTACGATAGCATGGTATGAAACTTTAAGCTAACAAGTGCTGAAGCAAAGAATCGTATACAGAGGTGTAATGTAACGCTTCCATACCCTTTCCCAAATAAGGACATCGAAAGTGTATACACCGGGTGTATACAACTAGGATTTTTATATATTCATTCTTTATTATCCTTTTTTTTTTAGGAAAACGTAATATTTCTGATGGGATTAAACATTATCAGACAAATTGGATGTTTCTTCAAGAGAGAGAGTTAAACTCAGCATTTTATGAATCACCTGACCTCCTTCAAGATTGAGTGTATAACCTTAGATAAATGCCGTTGTCCTTATCATCAAATAATAATCTTCAGAGACGTTTCACATCGGAAGTTCTGGGTGCTATATGATCTGAGGTCGAAATGTCGCAAGATACCTTATCTTCCTGTGTTGGCTGCTGATACAGGAGCAAAAAGAATTTTTTATCAATTTCACACAAAACAGTTAAAGTTGTTTTGGGAAAATGGATAAGGTCCGGTAAGTTAAATGAAAGGACAGGGTGTTTTGATAAACATGAAAGTGGAATGTGTGGACTTGATCCTCCAATGAATAAGTCAACCTCATTTCTGCTTTCATTATTTTGAAGATAAAAATGTACCTTATGCACATTCTTGTCATTCGGTAAAGTGATAAACCTAAAAGTAGACGATTCTTACCATGAGAGGTAGTTAGTTGCAGAACCAGTCGCATTCTATGCAAATAATTTATACATCCGATGTTGGTTACATTTCCGTGGTACATTTATTTCAAGTACAGCGCACATCAGATGGGATGAAATACAGTAAGGATGTGGTGTATATTTAGGACTCTGTTTTCATAGAATATTCCTACCACATCTTGGATATTACAAGACGGACATGACCAACAATGTCATGAAATAAGGCAACACTGCTTGGGAATCTAGGAGTAGACTGCTAGTAGAATGTCAGAATCCCAATGGATACAAAACGCCAGACCACGTTACTAACTGAGTAACTACATGTCAAATGCACACCCAAAAGATGATGCCTGGTGAATATGGATTAGAGGAATTGGAAACGCTAGAACATCCAACCATTACAAGAAACACTATTTACATGGTATAATACTGCTATTAAAGGCAGGCAAGGTAAAACGAGAAGCTATGGACTGGAAGTCGCAGGTTTATTCTTGACTAGTTACCAGGTTTATAGCCTGCATATATATATGACAGTCAGTTTTTACCCAGGGGTGAAAGGGTCTCCTTTCCCTGACGAAGGTGTTACATTAGAGCAGCCTTCCTTTCTGGTCCTAATCTACGCCATTGTTTTCATAGCAGTAGAAGCTGCAGAACATCTCTTTTTTAAAATATCTGAGTCAATAGTCCTGATAGAACACCCGATTGCTTTACCAATTTCAATCAGGTGTTCTTCGGTCTGTGGCATTTTTGTCTGAAAATCTTTTAGACTTTTTTTTATAGAAAGGATAACACTGAAAAACAATTTCATGAGAGTTGCATGATGCGAATGGCTAGCTGTTCTTGGTGAATATAGAACGGATAGGCTGAGATGATTGAAACTAGTGGTTCCTTAGGCATAAAAATCGCCAATAGTTTACTATAGGGAATCCTCCCGAAGAATACATTCTTTCACACAGTCGCCGAATATCTGAGAAGGTGTAGGCCAAACACCATACATTCATTTTCAAAAGAAAAGGATCGGATCACATGAAATATATTGCCCTATTTTTCTTGACTCTAGGTCAGTATCAAAATAATATACAATCGAATCCCGACAACAACGAAATGTACAATAAAAATTCATTGAGACTATTTTTTTAAAAAAAATGTGTAGCAAGGGGAACCACTGTATACCAGGTGCATAACAAAAGGTGGGTCGGTATAATGGAACAGAAATAGAATAAACAGATTGGGGCACGTCTACCAAGGCAGATTGCAGTGTTACGTCCTGATCCCTATTGTTAACACTCGAAATAGTCTTGCACTTTCAAACTAAATAAATTTCTCTTTATGACAGAACACGTAGTATAGCCTATGTTACAATACATTTATACAAGAATCCGATGTATGGTTACCGTATAGGGGTTATTTATTCTGGAAGGGTTAGTATGTTTCATGAGATCAAAAGTTCAGAGGACCATTATCAAAAATAGGTCTATAGAATGGGACAATCCTGCAACACAGTAGTACTCGGTGATTATTAAATTGTGTCCTATAGGGTCCAGTGAGGGTTATATCGACATGGGAAACATGGGGTACTAGTATGGACTTAGAAGGTTGTGGTTAGGAGGGAATAGACTTATGGTATGGACTTAGAAGGTACCTGAAGTACCATAAACCAGTTATATATCCTTATATCATGTAACAGGTAGTACGGTATTCATTTATAATTGAATAATAAAATACAATGATAATTGTCTATCAATATGAACACTCTACTACGAATATTTATGGCTTCAATAAAAGCAATATATGGCTTTAAAGCTCCATATACGTATAGGGTATCAAGCCACTAACTTCATTGAAATTCATGAGACAACACAACACAAGCAAAGGCATTGGAGGCAAGTTATGTTTAGCTCCATTCACTGATAAGTTCAGTGACATTTTCCTTGTTGAAAGAATGGCAATGATATCAAGAGATTCTCCAAGATATCCATAATAACCACATTACGCTAAAATATATTTTTGTTTAATATCATTATAAAGGTACATATCTCTCTATATATATAGACATGTACAATCCATTGACGACCCGCATGGTTTTCAGCAGAAAATACAAACATAAAGAGGTTGTCAAAGGCCTATACATGACTAGTATTTGATGGACGGCTTTCTAACGTAGAAACTGAAAGACGTAAATAAATCAAATAAAATGGCGCAAATACCAGTCAAAAGGCACCCAGACACCTGGATCCGGCCTTTGCTACATGGCACACGCCAGGAATGATCACATCAATCAGGATTTTATATCTTCCACTTAAAAATTTTCCTTCAAACATAAAATGTAACTGACGTTCTATTTCACAGAGTTTGACCTGCGGTTGCAGGCGGCCATTTAGGCGAAAGATGTTGGCGGGAAAAAATGGGAGTCAGGGAGAGTGAACATTAAGTACAAAAACACGAAATATGTCTAGCCCTCCCGATCCGAGCTAATTTAGCAGAAGCAGAATCCACACCTTCTGAACACTGCACGACATAGCAAAGGTGGCATATGCGGAGGGAGAGACAAGAGCCTGTCATAAATTGTCGTCTCTTAACTGACACCAATTGCTACCTTGGGTGACAAATGATGATAATACCTTTTTCAAGGGATAAAATTGCATAAGAGAAGGCAAACTACTCGGGATACATGGTATAAGTTATACAGGAGTTGAGGTAGACTAAAACGACATGAATGCTCCGGGGATTATCAGTGTTAGAGAAGAGCGAGGAAAGCCATTGTGGCAAGGCGGTATTTAAAGTAGGTGAACAATAGAACAGGTTTAGCCAAGATAAGGCCTTGAGCAATATACTTAGTTGAGTTGAAAATGCATATGTTTGAAATAAAAAAGATTCTTTATGTTCTCGGTTATGTACATACATGTGTGGGGGCACATGTATTCAGAATATTTTGTGTCGTGGAAAGTAGTAGATGATGCGTAGGCCTATATTTGTATCACAGCCTATGTAACCAAGACTTTTTTTATATTGGAATCTGAGAATATGTATAGTATCTTGAATCAAATATTAGTGGATTGATTGTAATACTTATTGCGTGTCAAATCAATATATACCAGAAGGCCTACCTTCTAATATGTGCATTGATAATTATTTTTCTATCTTCAGGACGTACACTGAGAATATTATTATCGTAAAATGTTGTCTAAGCCTGAATTCAAAATCTAAACAACCAAAAACCCACTCAGCAAAAAATGTGAAGGAGCAATTTCAAGAGGTCGTTCGTCCCCGTTGGTTCCTGTCAGAAACACATGCATGCATTACCGAATATAAGTGACAGGAAAACATATGATTTGTATCGGCAGGTAGAAAAACTTCAAATAAATACTTATAAATCAATATACAAAGTCAAAGGCATGAATCTAAATGCTAAAAATAACTGCTGGTCTACTGTGGCGCAAAACAGCTGGGACCCTTACCTAATAAATTGGCCGTTAATCCATTAATTTGAAAATATTGCTGGCTATGAGTAATTATGATGAATTTAGTCCGGATAGAAATAGATAGTTCTATACTGTCTCAGAATGAACCACATCTGCCTTTCCTCCAGTCATTTTTAAATGTAAAGCCCGAGTGCCCACAGTTGGGTCTAGCTCATTTAACTAAAAGTTAGAGCTTGTCTTTGAAGTGGCTGCGCATTGTCACAAGGGTAATGGCGATCGCAAGGAACTGTTTTCGCACCTTCCAACAAGGCGTACTGCTTGGTAGCTAACACGGGCATTCAGAGAACACTTTAGCTAATTCTATTGGCATCTACAACGCTTTACTTCACCCCATCATTATTGGGGCTAGCAAAGGGCTCAGCAGCCACGCTTCTTTACTGGCTTTTGTTTTAATCTCATTATTGATAGAGCCGTTATACTTCATTAATGCGGGTAGGTATTTTTGTATACCTTCCTGATTAATGCAATAGAATTGATTTATAAACTTATCAATACAATCAAAGTGATTTGAGACAATCTTTGTTCCAAAAGCATCTTAAGTACATTACCATTGTGGTAAAAATGGTTCGGTTGTTCTTAAGCCGTTCTAGTATATTACTACGTGAAAATCCTACTAAATCAGTTTGGGAGTTGTGATAGAAAGAAAAATGAAATTCAAACAGTAAATGTCAGCTTCAAAATCATTCTGTGGTCACAAACAAAAATACAACTCTTTTTTATTCATTCAATGAGAATGTACGATAATTCATTTATAATACCTTGAAATCCTTCTTTTGTTATTAATAGACAGTCAGAATATGCTTGCAAAATGTCCACATTGGATTATATATAAACAAGATTATGGATTAATATGGAACCTTCCCGCTGATAGGTCGCAACAACATGAACAATCAATGGCAGTGGGAAAGGTATCTGGCAAGCGAAAGTGTGTGTTTTAGCTGACTCCCCCGGTAGGGTCAAACGATTGTGGACTTGCTGGAACAGAGGTAACCAGATATATGTGCCAATCCTACAAATGGAACTTGTGGCAGGGATCGCCTTTTTTTATCAGGAGGGCTGCAATCAAAGGGATGGGCTTCTCGTTCAGGACTGGATAATGAATATGTATTCAGAAAACCTCAAAGATAAATACATACTGATCGAGGAGTCGGAATAGAATTAGTCATGAATGATACTTTTAGACAACATGAATCCATTTGTTTTACCTGGTGAGAATAGTATAAACTATTTATTAGATCTCAGGTAAGATCATAATAATCTTCATAAATTAATGAACTTTTTTGTGTCATTGTACAAAACAAAACTATCAGCGGTCCCAATACACATTGTTCAAATATTTTCTTCGTATAGATTTACCATTACCATGCAGGAAAAGAAACAATATTTTTGTACATATAAGGAGCTACTTTTAGCCCGCATGTTCTCTGGCTCAGCGATCCATCATACATGTCCACACTAACGCATACAATGCATGCTTCTGGGGGACGACGCTTTTATTTCCACACAGGAGGAGTATAAAAGATGGGAGCCCTGGAATGATGGATGCAGATAAGGACAATATTGAGCAGGACGTGACAACATAACTAGAGGCATTGCAGTGGGCAAAGTCTAACTTCTTGCCCATGAATTATAGACACACTCAGCCTTCACTAAAATTGCACCTCATGATTTGATATAATCACGAGAGGAAACTGGCATGATCACATTAAAACCTCGTAATAATAACTATGTAATAAAGATGCCACCTGAATGCAAAATCTGTTAAAAGATCCTGGCGTGCATGCCTTAAATACATTTAAAACCTGACACCTGCGACAGTTTAAAGGCGTTTTTTTTTCAATCATATAAAATGTACTCATTTTCATACGTCTTTTAGATTCAACACTTTGACAGCCCAAGGACATAGCTTATCAGGTAGTTCTTATCAGCAGTCTATATGATGTCTGCCTCAAAGTATACATGAGCTACTGCAACAGACATACGGAATGAAGCACGTGCATTAGTCTGCGGATAAAGTAGATAAAAGATGATGATGCGGGACTATATATTATTCATACATGCAGATGTATTTCCATAGCAACCTGATGCGTATACAGGGGCTAGGGAATCATGGCTTTTAATGTATAGCGCCAGATAATATCAATTTAAGCTTGTCAACTTTAGCAATTACGTTCCTCGTTGTACACGGTTTTGGTTTGAGTTTCTGACAGTACATATATGAAGTTCCCTTACAATAGCCAAGTTAATTCAGTTTTCAATGCAAGAATGAAAACCAGCATACAAAAAATCCGTCTGAAACAAGTCTGGTGGGGCTTGCTGTGCTGCGAGGTCAGGATGTGTACGAATGGGACTGGACAAGATAAATACCATCTATCGATGCATTGACCTTTGAATCAGGGAATGGTTCCAAGGCATAATGTACATATTGTCTCTCCAAATATCTCAATATGAGTAATCGAAATAATGGTTTCTCCCTATGGCAGTGGAATATGGTCTATATCCAGGGCCACGTGGTTACCCATGGGGTCACTTCACTCCCTACACTACTTAGTGATATTGAAGACAGAAGAGGGTATTTTAAGAGGACTTATCTCATCTTCACTCCTTCATTTACTTACTAATACCATAATGATATATTCGTGCAATAGCATAATTGCGCCGCTGATTGCCCTGTCTCCTAGAATAAGCCATAATCAGATTTATTTCGTGTGAGATGCTACCTCATCAGGCGAGGAAAGTGGCTCATAAGGATGGGCTAGGAGGGCCCCCTTCAAAAAGTCTGTATAGTTAGTATAGCCTTTTGGGTGAGTTGGTTATCGTATCAAACAACTCACTACAACCCTCAATATCTATGTATGGAGAATTTTCATATATTTTATCAGTTAAAGTCTAATTAGGATCACAGACTGGAACATATTTGGGAAGGGGAGACGGGTGGTCCGACAGTAACAGTCGTTGGTAGGATCAACGAGCATAGAGTCACTCTATATGCTCGTTGGCAGGATCTATATATAGGACAGAGGGCAAATGGTATTTTGATATGGCGCATGTTTATATCCTTACATATAGCAACTACGAAGTAGGAAATAATTCATTAATAGATAATTATGCAGTGAGTTGTTTCGATATAATTTCAACAAAACGAATATGTGTTACAGCCCTCGCAAGACCTTTCCAACCCTATTTAAATATTCTTTTTAATGGAAACCCATATATCACACATATGAAGATAAATTCTGATATCCCTCTCATAACACCACCACCACTACACCACAATCACTTGTAAGGGCACCACTCCCATGCGCCATAGGCAGTAGTGCTCTATCAGGTCGAGTTCCGGCTGTTGACAGACGGCCACTTTCTCAGTTCATTATCTTCACCCATAAAATGATAGAATCTATGTTCCACGTTATTAGTAGAGAAAAGGCGTTAACGTTATACCCACGACTATTACCGCATTCTCATAATTAACCTCCCCCTTTGTCAAAACATGCATAGAATACAATTATGAATGGTTGAAATACATGTAGGTGCTTATCCTCAGAGTAAATAACAGAAATATTACACGGAGGTTTATCGTGCCCGTTTGAAATCGATCATCTTCAAAAAATTAATTAAAACCTCGGATGCTGACCATAATTATTAAAAGAATATTATAAATGAATGCCCCTTCTAAATATTCACGACGGCGTATTCAAGCTTGGTATTTCCATTACGTCCGTACCAAACATTGAAAGGCAGCCATACCGACATAAATATGCCCACACAATTGTAAGTGTATGGGAAAATGCTGGTAGTGCATATATATTTGAAACAACACTACCTCTATGCAAGTCACCTAAATAATGTCAATAAAGGCTTGGTAAGCATCATTAATACAGTCAGTCCTATGTGGGGCCATACATATAACTAGGAGATAATAGGGGACATCCATGATAAAGCCAGCAGTGGTAGGCTAACATGGATATAATACAATTGATTCATTTATGTAACATTATTTAAAAATGCAATGGTAAAGTATTCAAGTTCTCTTACAGGCACAGGAGGAGTAAATAACCCAATCCATTCCCAACACGACGTCAGGATTTCTTCTTCTAAGGAAGCAATATTGGCACCCCCTGATTGTTAATTAATCGATTAATTAATCGAGGCTCTGGCCACTATTCTAAGGCCGCGTGAACTACACTATTCTGCTAAAGTATGAGAACAGTCCAAAGGTGATCACCACAGAACTTATGTATAATGATTGGCTGAAGCCCTTTTGTTCGCCTGAATAATATACTGGAAATAGGAAAGAGCTAGAAAGTACTCACACAATCATGAGTTACTGCCCACCCAAAGTAGTTTGATTCATGGATCTGTGACGCAGTACTGAATGACGAATAATAGATATTATTATGAGAGGAAGTATAGATTTGGGAGAGTAGAGTGGGGGTGGGAGGTCATGGATGATAATAGATCCTGCTATATCTGACACATAGCAAACCATATGGAAGATAATTCTTATTAACGATAGTAAAATTCTGATATGGAAACGATGTCATCACGGAAACAGCTGGTATAGCTATTCTTGACAATATAACTTCCCTTACTACCTTTCAAAAGCAATATTTACATTAATGAAATTTAATCACAATTATAACATATTGTATTTCTGCGTATGCGGATGTAAATTATTTTGAAACTTATCATTTTGATCTCCCCAACATGATTGTCTTTCATTCCCTTTATTTCTCACAGGAGCGCCACCTCATTATCGTATTATGTACCACCTCCATTACCGTTGATAAAACTGGATCATGTCATAATTATTACAACGAAATCACTATTAGTTTGTTCTTGTTTTTTAATAATTATAATTAAATCTTCATCCATTCTGTAACAAGCTCTGGAAATATGAATTGAGAAGAAACCCGACTGTAAATGCATAATGAAGTCCTCTAACAATGCACATAATAAAAAAGGCATTCTCGGTAAATCAGAGATAAATTGCCCATATAAATCTGCCAGATCACATGTACGGTCAGGACAAGTTTATCGACCGATCCTACAAAAATGAGGGCTGGTATTATGTGTGACGCTAAAATTCCATAACGTCATACCCACCCGTATGGCGAAATACAGGCATAAAATGCGCGTACATGTATGTATACATTCCATGCGTTAATGGCATTTCATTCTCAGAAACTACATAATGTATCTATTGATTGTTTGTAAGTATGAATATGGGTAATTTATTCATTCAAATAATTATTTAGAGTCTCTAGATCTATATGCCTTCCAAATATAACTTAACCCTTTAGCAAATTAAGAATATCTATCAAATATATATATATATATATGATTATATATTATTGTAAAATATCATGGCCTATGAATATACATTCCCGCCAATATAATCCACGCATATATCATATCCATAACAAATACTCGAAAGTTTCATGGAAAGCTTATAAAAAGGGAAATGCCTCGACCAAACCAATGACAATTTGCTATTATACGGTGGTCACCTAGTTTCAAATGAGCATTTCATGCACTACTTAAACGTAATTTTCAAAGAATTTCCTTTAGATATCACCTTCTTAGACTAAGACAGTTTTGCATCATTTTGACAATAAACACAAAAATTGAGTCAAAATGATAAACATAAAACCGCACAATGCACAAAAAAAACTCTTTGCTTAAATAGAATCATTGGATAAAGCGTTTCAAAAAAGGATCTTGGTTAACCCATTCAGGGCGGGGGCAGTTTACACATATTTTTGCCTGGTGGACGGGGCCCTTTTCCCCCTTTTTGGGCTTCAGGACGGGTGTTTCACATGAGGTTTAGGGTTTAAAAACACTTTAGGAATATTTTCTTCAAATAATATGTGTCATATGTACATCGTTTAATAGGTGTAAACAGTTATTGATCATATTTTTTCATAATTTCTAGAATTTGGTCTTCAATAATTAAAATAATGGGTCTCAATTGGGTGCAATATGGGGGCAACCTTGCTCCAAATTCACTTTCCAGCATTTACATATGTTAGTTATGACGTCATCATTATTGTCTCCATGACAACCCACCCATAAAAATATTTCTAATGTGTTGGTATACATATATTTCAAATTTCATCAAAATCCGTTCATTTTTTATTAAGTTATGCCCCCTTCAATTTATATAAAAAATTGATGCCTTGAGGCATCACCCCGCCCCCTGGGCCAAATTATGTGTGATGCCTTGAGGCATCAGCCCGTCCACTAAGCCATTTTGATGTTGATGCCTTGAGGCATCAGCCCGCCCTCAATGGGTTAAATAGCTTCTGCATAACGCAATCAAACTTTAGAGTATGAATACGATATTATTATGTTAGATGTTATTATGTTATCCTTGACAGACTACACATAAAAATAATCAATAGGCATGATAGCAGACGTTTCACATAGGGGATCCTTCTAGTAGACCTCATGAAATTTCGCATCAAGTAATAAAGATTGAGGAAATGTGAGATCATAGATTAACTTGTGCCACTTATCCATAAATTGTTTCAATTCTTGCATCCTTTATCGTATATAACTGTATGAATATGAAAGTACAACCTAAAGTATTCCTCTAATGTAACGCTGTCGATGTACTGGTATCTCCTTACGATTGTCTATTAAATGCACGTGTCATGAGTATACATGGAACCTAACAACCACAGGTATATATGCCTCAATTATTATCGGAAGCAACACAGATGTCAAACTGATGTTGTTCACATACCATTTAGACTGTAGCATTTAGGCACGCCCAACCTGAGAGTAAAAGGAATTTACTCAGATGTCCAAGTATTCTTTCCATAATCCAAGGCACGATTCCAAACTCAACTTCTTAATGGGGTCGCCTATCTCTATCTTGGACTATATGATAGATTGCATTGCAGTCTAAAATGGAACCACTTCTGAACGAACATATATATATGAACACACTGCTGCCCTCATGCTCGTGAATACCTATCGTATAGTTGTCACAGTATGATAAGCGATAAAGCATGCTATGTAGAACTTTTATCAAAACATCATTATATTGAATATCAAAATTGTACCAAGGTTATCGTGATTCTCAGGTGAGTGCAAGTCAGCTTCCCTTCCATAGAAACTTCTAAAGGAACATTAATTTTATAATAAAAGGAGAGACGTTTTTCTATTTCTATTTTTCAGAAAAAAACACGTATCATTCATATGATATGATCGCATGACTTCGTTGACATAATATTCATATCATGTACGAATGTGCCATGGTTTAAGTCTCCATAAAGATATCAATGTCTATTAATGTGTACATCATCTCGAACATGATTGCACTTGACTACCCATACTTTCATGTGGTAACATCATAGTGTGCATGAACCTGAACATGAAACGAATAGGTGAGTTTTGGTATGAACCCATCAATCGCTACCAATACAAGCTATATAGATACTTGTGAATCATGCAATGTGTTGGTGGTATATATATTGTATAATAAGAAAGGCAAGGGCAGGAATGGGACACCTCGAGTGGATAACAATAGGGGAGATAATGGCGAAGACTATCTGTTGTCCCCGGAGGCACTGCTATCCAATTCCTCAATGTAAGTTAATGCCTCTTTAATGTCACCCAGCATGTGCATTGAGGAGGCGGCGAGTGACGAATATTAACATTGTCTGGGCGCATAGTGAACAGGGCACAGGTAGCTCTGAATTATGTAGGTGGACAGGTCCCCGTGCCCAGGCCTTGCTTCTGTCGTAGCAAGGGCAAGGAGCCAAGAACAACCTGGAAATAGTTATGTAACTTGACCACGTTGGGATCCATTTGGGGACTACTCATCTTGCATGGAGAGGAAAGGAGAATGTAGCTATGACCTATGTATATACTTGTGGTAATTGTTCGGTATATATTTCAATTGTCACCAGGCTGTGGCAAAGGGTAAGCTCATCCAATAAATTATACAGCCGGGAGTCTTAGCAGGAATAATTTAAGTCATGGCAAATCAAAAAGTACAGGGAAGAATTTTTTGACAAAAACTTCTAGGTTCTCCCATAGTTTAACTATCCTGTATAATTCGTTCAATGTATAGCGTAGTATTCCGGACTGAGGTCCTTGAATAATTCTCAATCTAATTAAATATTATTTCTGGATGAAGTCTAAGATGATTGAACACTACCTCGATTTAACTAAAACGTTGTTCGCTCATGTTTATTTTATTCATCGAGTACGTAGAGCAAATTCATAGAATTGTGCACAATTCATCGCAAACGCTATCAGAGCGCAGAGTAACAATTATTATCCTAATTATAAATATGACACGGCGATTCGAAATCATTGGCATTAAATCCTCCAGAAAGGAATACCATTTTGATCTACATTTATAAGGCTTATTTGTGTACCATCGTGGTACATCCACATCCTCTTTGTATTCTAGCTTTCTGCCATAGCATCCTATTTACATCCTAGGTCAGTTGACACCTCAAACAATGAGTAATCATCACACAAAATTAGTTTCCTCAAACTGAGCGGAACCAGAAAGAGAAAGTGACTATAACGGTAGCCAGATGGTGGGATATTTGGGGTTACTTGCAGTCAAATTCTTTCGTAATAAAGTTGACATACCGTTCGGCATCTAAGTTAGTTGCAATTTGCAACGATTTAGATTGTGCGCGGGTAACTTAACTAGTAACTAGTAACTAATATAGCACCTAATTCTAGGTTTCTGCCGCTGATATTTTATATGTATCAATATTTTGTAAGTGTGTTTGTTCAAGTCAAGATTTCAAAATCTTATTTTGATTGTTTAAACATTAATTAATGATGACCCAAAATAGAACTGTACGAGAGTGGCTGGGGATCATGTCTCTCTCGCCAGAAACACCAAACCTCAAGCACATAATGTTCTCTGGGTTTTCACTTGCCAGTCGATCCACCATTACACATTTTGCCAAGGATAAATTTCAAAAGAAACGCTTTGAAAGTCAGTTGAACCAAATCAACAATGCAAAATAGCAATGCGATACTATTCCAATTAATCTACAAGGTTATATAACTTACTCCTGTGGCAAAGAATTATTCTTACATAGGCATTAAACCAGTATAGGAATGCTGACACACAAATACAGTGCTACCTTCTGTTCTGCACTATTTATAATACCTACGGAATTAGCCAAGCATGACAGAAACGCTCGGATCCAGTTCCCCATAAGCGTTTGTTATTTAGAGGTTCAATGTATAACACTTCGCAAATTTATAGTGTTGTTCTAATACATGCTGTGCATGCTTCTCGTTGCCTTGTCTGCTTCATCAGCAGTCTTCCTCTTGCCAGGTTTCGGGGCTTAGACTGTACCTGGTGTTCTTCAAGAGGTGCCCCAGCAGAGCTGATCAGGCTCCACTTAGCGACTGCAGGTTTCCAGGGGCCGCGCCGTAAGTGAACCCCCTTCCACCTACAGTCATGGCCATTCCAGATGTTATCCTCCAAGGCAATGCCGTTCTTTTGAAGTTGTGGTATAGGCTATAAGCGCTATGGTGTGTGTCCAGGCTTGTCTCCTATGCTGTCTCACATCCATTTCTGGACTGCATTCCACAACTTAACCTCCTGTGCAGCCCCATGGGTGTTCCGGACCGTGTTTCATGCCCGCAGAGCCCACCGGCAAAAGCTGCACAATTTGAACCCAGTCTCTCCCGGTGTCACTAGTCTTTCCCAGTAGTCAGCTAGCCTATTCCTAGTCGTCAGTCAGCCTTTCCCAACAGTCAGCCGTAGCAGGTTCGGTTGTTCTAATACATGCTGTGCATGCTTCTCGTTGCCTTGTCTGCTTCATCAGCAGTCTTCCTCTTGCCAGGTTTCGGGGCTTAGACTGTACCTGGTGTTCTTCAAGAGGTGCCCCAGCAGAGCTGATCAGGCTCCACTTAGCGACTGCAGGTTTCCAGGGGCCGCGCCGTAAGTGAACCCCCTTCCACCTACAGTCATGGCCATTCCAGATGTTATCCTCCAAGGCAATGCCGTTCTTTTGAAGTTGTGGTATAGGCTATAAGCGCTATGGTGTGTGTCCAGGCTTGTCTCCTATGCTGTCTCACATCCATTTCTGGACTGCATTCCACAACTTAACCTCCTGTGCAGCCCCATGGGTGTTCCGGACCGTGTTTCATGCCCGCAGAGCCCACCGGCAAAAGCTGCACAATTTGAACCCAGTCTCTCCCGGTGTCACTAGTCTTTCCCAGTAGTCAGCTAGCCTATTCCTAGTCGTCAGTCAGCCTTTCCCAACAGTCAGCCGTAGCAGGTTCGGTTGTTCTAATACATGCTGTGCATGCTTCTCGTTGCCTTGTCTGCTTCATCAGCAGTCTTCCTCTTGCCAGGTTTCGGGGCTTAGACTGTACCTGGTGTTCTTCAAGAGGTGCCCCAGCAGAGCTGATCAGGCTCCACTTAGCGACTGCAGGTTTCCAGGGGCCGCGCCGTAAGTGAACCCCCTTCCACCTACAGTCATGGCCATTCCAGATGTTATCCTCCAAGGCAATGCCGTTCTTTTGAAGTTGTGGTATAGGCTATAAGCGCTATGGTGTGTGTCCAGGCTTGTCTCCTATGCTGTCTCACATCCATTTCTGGACTGCATTCCACAACTTAACCTCCTGTGCAGCCCCATGGGTGTTCCGGACCGTGTTTCATGCCCGCAGAGCCCACCGGCAAAAGCTGCACAATTTGAACCCAGTCTCTCCCGGTGTCACTAGTCTTTCCCAGTAGTCAGCTAGCCTATTCCTAGTCGTCAGTCAGCCTTTCCCAACAGTCAGCCGTAGCAGGTTCGGTTGTTCTAATACATGCTGTGCATGCTTCTCGTTGCCTTGTCTGCTTCATCAGCAGTCTTCCTCTTGCCAGGTTTCGGGGCTTAGACTGTACCTGGTGTTCTTCAAGAGGTGCCCCAGCAGAGCTGATCAGGCTCCACTTAGCGACTGCAGGTTTCCAGGGGCCGCGCCGTAAGTGAACCCCCTTCCACCTACAGTCATGGCCATTCCAGATGTTATCCTCCAAGGCAATGCCGTTCTTTTGAAGTTGTGGTATAGGCTATAAGCGCTATGGTGTGTGTCCAGGCTTGTCTCCTATGCTGTCTCACATCCATTTCTGGACTGCATTCCACAACTTAACCTCCTGTGCAGCCCCATGGGTGTTCCGGACCGTGTTTCATGCCCGCAGAGCCCACCGGCAAAAGCTGCACAATTTGAACCCAGTTTATACATTGAAAACAAAATCCGCATCTGTTGAACAGAAACAATAAAGGCTACATCTGTGATTACAATTCCTTTTTGCGCCATTATGTAATGTACTTAATAAGCACGGACTTGCCAGAAGGGAGGCACGCGGTGGTAAGACATGTAAATCCAAACAGGTATCGGGACCACGCTTTGATATGATTAATAACATAATCTCTAACCTATAACTTCTCTAGCTGTGTAGTTATTTGTGTTGTGAGAAAACAGTGGCTTCGACAATATTATGACCACCAGGCACCAACCCCCAAACGAATCGGCCGATCAATTAGGTGACCACCCCACCCCCACCCCCACCCCGCACCCACGGCAAAAAATGAGTAACAATGTATAAAGGTATATTATCACATTTCTAATTAGAATTTAGAGAACTATAACTATAGTTGTTGCAGTATTGTCTTTACCTATCTTAAGTTTCTTATATATATTGTCAAGTAGTCCGATATGCTATAAGAACAGGATGCTCAGCAAAACAGTCGACATGAAACTATATATATTTCGTAATACACATTGCAGCTATACAACTGACGGCATGCTAAGTTTTTAACAAAATAGACATAGTGTTCAATGAGAAATTCCCAAATACATTTTGATTTAACTCACTTTACCCATATATGTATGCGGTCGGGGCAATCATACGTGTGTGTTTATCAACAAAAGCCATTGTTTAGAGATCGATCACTATCATCTAGAAACATGAAGTCATAGATTCTGTAAGGGCATAGATTCTGTAAGGGATCTATGATGAAGTGAAGAGGCGATCGGAGCGAACTGTGTAAGCCAATAAAAACATTGATAATCACTGCGATTCTAAACGGATAAACCATGGATTAACTTCCATGCATGTATACATATAACTTTGGCTTCATTAAACAGTTGTGACGCAACCCTCCTTGCTCTATAGAGGATGGGAATTAGTTCAGATGTTATAATATAAATTGAATAGGGTGCGCAGGCCTAAAATTCGTAACTTAAGCCACAACCCTACAGCATGGAATAGCTTGGAATGTGGATTTAAGTAACATGCGCCGCATTCACACCTGCAACATCAATTTTAAATGCGTGTGGATGCTTATGTCCGATTTAAAGCTCGTGCCACAAAAGGTCCAAGCCCGAGGTGTACGTAGGTTAGGACTCTCGTGTGGAAGCTAAAAGCAAACAGCTGGTCTTGGGTGAGGGTACATGCAAGATCTAAGAAGTAGCTAATAATAACTTGGCCACCAACAGGTCCCCGCAGGAATGCATCGACCAGTAAAATACCCGTGTTCTACTACCGTATTCTCCAATGCTGCATTCCCGTAGTGCCTCAGATAAGAGATTAAAAGATCCGGACAGTAAATCCCCGGGTCAAATGTACCCCAGCACCTTTAGCTACCTTTGCAAAGAACAAAATCAATATAGTTCCTATCCCACCCCCGGCCCCCACACACGCACCAAGTCTCGCATTTTCCATTTTAATTCTAATACTCATCATTTCTTTCGAACTTCAAGTAGTGTGTTAAATTTGAAACGTCTATAAAAAATTTTATGAAAGATTATTTTCTCATTGATAGTTTTGTTTTGTTGCGGACTACGGTATTAACAAGAGATGCTGCTCTATTTCAGAATGATACTCTGATATTCCAGTATTCATATCTCCGGCTGTCGTCCTTTTGAAAAAGGAAATTCGCATCTATGTTTCATTATATTATGATTGAATGTACCATTTTAAAAAGTAAAAGTGTAATGAAGACTTTATTATTTCAAAAGCAATTGAAGATCTGCATGGAATCTGTATTTAAGTATGAAATTGAATAAATTGAGAAGAGCCTTCATTAAACTTTTAATTTATGTCAGTTGTCACTAGAACATATAGCTTATTTTTGCACTCCATCAATCTCGTGGGACATTTCTCCGAATATCCTGGACTTCATATGGTATGTTAGCTAAAGGATAACAGGACATCATAAAAGGTGGACTAAATAAAGCTTCGAACAATTGTATCATCGCTATATCAATGAAACTGATCATACTTTTAAGTTTAAACGATGTGTATATTGACATATTGAAAAGGTTTATCACCATAACAACATTCCTGGCATATTTGAGCAGAATGGATGGGTACTCCATGAAACCACAGTACAATTATATAGAATATACTATATATAGGAGCAATGGTGTGCCCTGGTGTGCAGTCTTCTCTTGGTCAATGCTTACGATCAGCCAAAGCTTCCTTGGAGAGTAAAACGAGGGGCCTCATGTCACCTTAGAATAGTATAAGATGTCACCCGTGTCATCGAAGGAGACGTATACAGTAGACCATAGGGCATCTCAAACCCATTATACCAGGGTCTCCAATGGGCTATTATATACACAACATATAGCTTAGACGCTCCAGATAAAACTTAGAGAGCGACACTCCATTCTATAACAACCATACTGGTATGTATAATAGGGGATTATTGAAGTCCATTCAATTAAAGACAATTACATGCAAGGTGTCAAAATAAAGGCCCAGTTAAAGGTTACAAGAGATATATTGGTCACGGTTAGACAATGTCAATACAACAACAAGATGTGATATACACAGAAAAAGCCCAGAACCTCTTATATGCTTCCATGCAATCACTCACCCAGTCATTAGCAAATGCAAACACGGTCGCACTAGGCACTTGGTTGTCCACCGACAACCCCAACCATAGGACCAAAGCAAGGCGGGTGGTTTTGGTATGGTACCTAGAGAAGGGCCAACACACTGCATTCTCTCAAATCACAACAACAATCTGACATCGGGTTCCTACCTCATGTAGCCAATCTGACGGAGAATCCTGACCAGTCCACAATGGTAAAGTCCAGTTGCCACTTAAATAATCCCCCTTTCAGTGTAACAAGTGCTGAGGAGCCACCACCTCCGCCTCCTACATCTAGCTATGACGGTTTGTGAATGAAACAAGTGTGGGGAGGAAACTAGGCTCTCTTCGTTTCTATAACTGCCGCTCTAAGTTTGGGGGCGCTTGTGTATTGGCAGCAGTTGGGCATTCTCTGACTAGAGGTCATCTGCATGTCAACTGGAACATATAGAGCAGTGGTATATATATGTGCATCATAAAATATAGATATAACTAGACCCACGTGGGTCTAGTGCAGGAGATATTATTGTAACATACATTAATCATGCAATTGTAGACAGTTTACAGTGGTATGTTTAAAAATCTTTAGTAAACTGGCCGACACTGTGACGCGGATATTATAAGGTCTAATTTATATTGGTAAAAAAAAGAAATCGAACTAGCTAAACTAGTTTTCTGAAGATTAGCTTAGCTATTTCTATTCGTTGTTTTTTTTATTATTAGCTTAGCTAGAAATCGAACTAGCTAAGCTAATCTTCACAGAGAAGATTTGGGCGAAAATTGTCAATTACTCACTTTTAGGAAAGTAGCCTGTTTTAGTAAATGTCACTTTTAGATTACTGATGGTAGATCTCAATTACCATCATCATCGGTAGGCTACCATATTTATGAAAAAAAGCCAGGTGGCAGTAGCGTTTCCTACAATCCCGTATGGCGTGGGGCATAATACATATGGCAGGGGCGTCGCTACAGGGGGGCCGCACTTTTGGTGGCAGCCTAAGTAGGTCCAAGGCTGTAGCATTCTTTTAAATCTACATAATGTATGCTTCATTTGAATCAGAAAATTAATTTCAATTGACTGATTCCCACGAAATAGGTCCAGGGAGGGAATGGGGAGAAATGTGTATCTACTGTCTCAGAAGCTAAAGATATTCATGCAAAAGTTTAATAAGTATCTGAAGTGCCTCACTTGAAACTTGCTAGAATATTGGTTAAATAGATACCTCACAGTATCACTTTGAGCGTTGTGGTTGAGGTTTACCTTTTCATACTAGGCCTACATACATCGGGGTACGCGACCTTCCTTTAAATAATCACCTTCCTAAAACTAATCCTTCTCTCATATTGGTGTGCCTCTAATTTCCGTATATGATTATTAAGGAAACAATATCTGAGACTGGAAATTAAGGTGTGTTTTCTTGTTGTTTTTTTTAAAAAAAAATGGTACATTTTCTATTCAAAATATCCATTTCCCCCAAATTCTTAGCTGACATTATTTGGCAATGCATGAAAATAAGCACCATTGGGGTTATGCGTATACGATTTTAAATGTACAAGGCCAATACACAAACAAAAAATACAAAAAATGCTAATTTTATCCAAGCAGTATCTGTTTATTAACCTCAAGGTTTTAAAAGATTATGCCAAAGATTAAAATCCAGAATTAACCATTTCTTATGACATAGCCTAGGCCTAGACTAAATATATTTTGGAAGTTTCTCATGTTCCAATGATCATTCAATGATTGTTTTACAAATTTATGATGATAGATGAGTGTAATTGTTCTCTGAAATGTTATATATTGCGGCAGATCCATGTAATGCACTATCCGAACGTTCCCGGGAGCGCTCCCGGAGCCCCCATTAATGCCCCAGTGCTCCCCTTAAAGACAGGATCGAGCGTCCCATAAACGTACGTTGATCAACATGTTGCGCTCCCGGAGCCCCCATTAATGCCCCAGTGCTCCCCTTAAAGACAGGATCGAGCGTCCCATAAACGTACGTTGATCAACATGTTGGGGCACTCATGGAGACTGATCACGGCATACTAGGATCAAAAGAGCTAAAATAGACAATATTGAAGTCAGCAGTTCGATAAGATACCGATAGGCTTACCATTGGACTAATGTTTTGGAGCGGAATTGTAGGAGCAAATTTTGAACAGAGAGTGGGTCAAATTACAGCCAGGTAGTTTTACCCATTATAAGAAATAATTATAGATCTAGGCATGCCTTCCCCGTTTAGCTAAAATTTAAAAAAAACCCAAAAGGTCCTAGGTCATCCTAAGATATCCCTGTTGTAGGCTTATATGCCTACGGTATCTAAAAAGTGTTGTCATATAGTACGGTAATTAAACTTCATTTTGTATGCTACAAACATAACTCTGCGATAAAAGGTCCAAGACACCAAACGTGTCCCGCTCACTTGTAAATATCCAGCGACGCCCCTAGGCTATAGGCCTACGGTAGGCTAATACAATTTAATTTCCCCTCTTTTTTTTTATAGGAAGATAGGCCTTTTATGTTTCCCTGCTAGAGCCTAGACTTCTTTTTTTTTCATAGGAAGATAATGTTTCCCTGCTTTAAGTTTAAGGAAGGAATTATGTTACCCGGTATCCGGCAATGGTTGGTGCCAATCTACGGATCTTATATATATATAACAACTTTTATTCAGTTTACAGCTTACATAGATTGTCAATTTCATCAAACACTGAATTGGACAACAATACTCTGCGTAGCAGATCTACCGCACGATCCAATGCTATTATTATTATGTTATCATTTTGTTAATAAAGTTTTGAGTCCAACTCTGTAAAAATAGAGTTTTGATGATCTTTCCTGTGATTGTTCATAGTTTTTCCTTGTATTTGTAATTTGTCTATCGTTCATCAACTAATTAGTTGTGGTATAAGAGTCAATGTCCGTCAAGGAATATTAGCACTTTAGTGCCAATCTCGTTTTATATTATAGCAGTTAAAGTTGTTTTTAACTATGCAGATGAATTTTACAATATAACATTTTCCCAGACTGTAGGGTCTGATAAAGAGCTGTCTGAATATAAGAACATAATGTACAGTACAGTAAATTTACAGTAACAGCAACAGTCTGATTTCCCTTCCTTTCACCCAATACCGATATAAGTCGGTCTTAAGAATCACAGGACCTACATGCCTGTTTAGTTCCCCCCATATACTCTATACATTTTTTGCAACACTCTTATTTCAATGTTGTGTTGTTTTACACATGAGCAAATCAATATTACATAGATACATTCATAGTTACTCAACCTCAGAAATTTCAATTTCTGCAGACAAGTATTCATCATGTTCCTGGGGGTAGCCATTTTTCAGATAACTCCTGAAACCTTCTCTCGTTTTAATTTCCCTATTTATTTTGGGCAGGTTATTCCATAATCCTGTAATTTTGTAAAGATATGATCTCTTAAACTTCTCATTTTTCGGGAATGGAACCAACAGTTTCTTCCCATCATTGAGACTCCTAAGGTTTATGGTCCTGTTATCAACATTTTCTTCGACCAGGGATTTCCTATATGCTAACTCAAGTAAATGACTGTTTCTTCTCGTTGATAAGGATGGCATTTTTACTCTAATATGTATTTCTTTTGTACTGGTGTACTTTGGTAACTTAAGTGCTATTTTAAAGGCTGAGTTCTGGAGTGATTGTAACCTATCCAAGTAACTCTGTGCGCAGCTATGGTAAAATAGATCACCATAATCAATTAAAGGTAGTATAGTAGTTTTGTATATCAATAATAGAGTCTGTTTATCACATACTCCGTAGAGTTTTGACAATGCCTTAACCTTACTCCTTACAATGTTTATTTTCTTCACTAAGAATGTTTTGAAGTCTACCTTACTATCAATTTCTACTCCCAGGAACTTATAACAATCAACTTTTTCCAAATATCTTGATATCGGTATCTTGAAGAAACTACGAATGAACTAGCCTACGGAACTACGGATTTTTCATTTGGATAAAAATGCATTAGTCTGTAGGCCAGCTGCCCCACTATCTCAGTGTGGTTAGAGCTTGGGTCTGGTCTACCGACTGAAATATGCATAGGCGGGGAAATTCATTTTCTCGGTTTGCCGACAGATCGAGCACCCGTATTAAATGTTATCAAATTTATCTTTGCCGCTAGTCGCCGCCACTTGTTAATTGGCGGTCTTCAAAAATGGAGTACGATCGAGGTGGCTTACAAACGTAAATAATCGACATTTTATCTAAATTAGGTCTGTCATTTT
Source organism: Sthenelais limicola (assembly GCA_942159475.1). Lineage (NCBI taxonomy): Eukaryota > Metazoa > Annelida > Polychaeta > Phyllodocida > Sigalionidae > Sthenelais > Sthenelais limicola. Next base: position 54,228,770 of record OW804100.1, on the reverse strand, counting down.
TCTTAAAAATTGAAGGGGATATTTGCAAAACACCAGTTTGCTCCTCCCTGGATCTACTTTTGAAAGGAATGTGCCTTAATAGACCCATAAACGTGCATTTTCATACAAAGAAAGCGACCGAAGTCATTTTGAAAAAGCACGCGAAAATTGAAGCAGGTTGCTGAAAGAAATCATCGTGTAATTCTGTTTTTGCTGTTGTTTTCGTCAAAGCAAGCCCTACAATCAAGAGAAATGTCTGTCATTAACTACTGAAAAGGCTTAAACATGTGTACCGTGTATATTTATCATGCATTTCCTTTTAAATGCTTTACCTCCCTATTATCGCTCATATTCTTGGGGGACACCTCCGCAAACCCAGTCGAGTCCCCCGCCTACGCTGGGGCAGCTGCCGGAAAGGGCCCGGCTGGTTAGTGGTGCGTAGGCCTAAAGCTAGGGCTAAGTTTTTTTTTAATGATTTCATTTATGTAGTTGTACCAAACAAATGAAAGTTATGGAGTTAGATGAATAACTATTTAGACTTTAGTCTTTTAGTTTTAGATCGTCGCCTTGATTGGCTTGAAGTTGAGTCACTTGAGACTTGACTTTGTCTTTGAGTCGAGAGATTTTTAAGGCCAGATTGACAAAAGTTAGCAATGGCAGGTTTAGCCTTTCGGTATACTTATTCGTTTTTGCAGCATTACCCATTAAAATTGATTTTTTTAAAAAAAAGTCATAATGGTAATTCGTATCACTAGATACACTGCTGTGACGAACACCAGACCTATAGGCCCCGGGACCTATAGCCAGTATAGGCCCCGGGACCTATAGGCCCTGGGACCTATGGGCCCAGCTCTGGACTTATAGGCCCCAAGGCCCGCTCGCGTTGGACTTATAGGCCCCGGGATTTATAGGCCCAGAAGAATACTAAACCATACCAAAAATAACCCTAAACCTAACCCTAAATTGGTTGTCCTAAGTCAGTAAAGGTAGTAGTGGATTGTCCCTAGTAAAAACTGACTAATAAAATAATTATTTGACTAAAAAAAAATATATCACTTTTGAAGCAGGGCCTATAAGTCCAAAACCCCTGTAACGGTCGGGGCCTATAAGTCCAGAGCTGGGCCTATACGTCCAAACGGCTGGGCCTACCGGGGCCTATACGTCCAATGCGCGGGGCCCATACGTCTGGGCCTATAAATCCCGGGGCCTATACGTCTGCACCCCGCCATGGTGACACCACTGACCCCCTATCAGGCCTAATCAAGGCTGTAGGCCCTACTTCAACCCATCCATTTCATATGTCATATGATATGACCAGCGAGATATGATATGAAGGTAAACATAGACCAACCATAGTCAGTAGTCAGTAGGTTTACCGTACTGCATGTAGACTAGTATTTTATGTGCTAAAAGTATTTTTTTGTATATGTAGGCCTACTGGTCCTTAGTCTTAGACTTATAACTATTTGTTCGCTTTTCAGTGTGAAGACAGTCAAGATGTCTAGCGTTACGGGAAATACTAAATTCAGGGACTTTAAGTGCATGATGGAGTGGAGGAAGCGAGTCAAGTCTGAGTACATGCGCCTTAAGCAGCATAAGCGCTTTAAACGTGCAGACGAGGTCAAGACTCTCTTCTCTAACAACCGACAGTTCATTCATGAACAGGTGGAGAAGCAACAGATTCAACTCTCGCTCTCATCAGCTCAACCACTTCGAGCAGCTGAGACTTTCAGCCAGGTCCCTGTTACTCGGAAGGTATGTTACCGGTGTCTTTAGTTATATCCTGCTCTCATCTAATGACCTATTATACTATTTATAGGATGTTAATCAATGTAGTTGTGTGCCGAACCCAGGTAGAAAAAATAGGCCTACCCCAGACGGGAATCGAACCCACGCCCTGCCTAATATATGTCTTGTGTTCTACTACTCTACCATCACATCTGAGCTACCATGCAGACTTGCCTTGTTCAACTACCCTTGTCACTCAATGATCCCAGATCACCCACAGGGCTACTACACTTGTAATTAATGAAGCAATTTAATTGACATGTTTATTAACCAAACAACCTTAGGTGTTACAAAACTGATGTCTATGAAGGGGTTTCAGATACAAGTTTAAATCTAAGGGACTCTTAATTCAGTCGCCGTGTCTTGATTTCAATATGAATATTTTGACAGTGCGAGGTTGAGAGCATGATGTTCCCCGGGAATCAGACTGTGCCTCTCCGCCTACTGAATGCTGTCGCTGCGCTCCCCACCATGTACTCTTGGGCTCCACTTCAACAGAACTTCATGGTAGGTCGAGATATCTTTTTAAATGTTGTTTTCTCACTTCCCAGTAATTTCCCGTATGGATACTATACGTGGCTCATTACCATTATGTATCACTAAAGTTAACGAACCTATCAATTTCATCTACAATGTTGCTGATGTCACTTCAGTTCCATATTTTACAGTGGAAAATTAGTGAACATTAAAAATCGTATTTTGATGTCGATTTCGTTTTTAACTCCTGCTTGTAAACTTCAATCTTTTATTACCATTCATCACCTCAGGTCGAGGACGAAACTGTTCTTCATAATATTCCCTATATGGGCGATGAACTCCTCGAACAAGACGGAACTTTCATCGAGGAGTTGATTAAGAACTATGACGGAAAAGTCCATGGAGGAAAAAACGAAGGATTCATCGAAGATGACATCTTTGTTGACCTTGTCAACGCCCTCCACGCCACCTTCCCCGATGCCGATCTGGATGCGATTGACAAAGGCGATGGTATAAATTGTATTCTAAACTGCCTCCAAAAGTATTTCTATATAGAATTTCTTGATTTGGAATTTCTTGGTGAGAATCAGGGTGCTCATGTTATTATCTTACATTGCAGGTGCTTCTACTAGTTCTCTGTCTTCAAAAGGCAGCAACTTCCCTAGTGACATCATATTTGAAGCTATTTCAGTCATGTTCCCCGACAAAGGCACTGCTGACGAGCTACGAGACAAGTATGGCAATACACATCCTACTGTTTATGTAGTTGATGTCTATCAATTCACAGTATTCATAAATCTGTGGGGTGTAGAGATGATTATATTATTAGATTACTCCCTTTTGCTTCTCTTCTTACATTACCACACCACCACATTTATTTATTATATAATGTGACATAATAACATTTGACATTAGTGCATTTCAGTTTGCTATAATTATTTCCAATGAGGACAATATAATTTCTTTCAATATAGATATTTGCACGATACAAATTTTTAGATTCTAGGTAGACATATTTCAGTTTGCTAGAATTATATTTCAATAAGAAAACTATTATTCTATCAACATAGATATTTTCAGTGCGATGTTGTCATTAAAAGCTCTCAACTGATGTGCTTGCTTTGGTGATCCATAGATTCAGGGAGCTAACTGAGTTGCGGGATCCCACTGTCCAGCCACCTGACTGTACTCCTAACATAGACGGACCTAATGCCAAGAGTGTGCCTCGCGAGCAGACTATGCACTCCTTCCACACGCTTTTCTGTCGCCGCTGCTATAAATATGACTGCTTCCTTCACCGTAAGTAGAACTAGTTAAACTGCTTTAGTATGTGTTTGAATACACGATTGTCAATCAGATATGACTTTATGTATCAGTCATCGATAATTCTACTTGTTTGAGGTATTTGGTCTATTTGGTCTTATTTGTATAAGATCAAACTGTTATACAAATAATAAACCCCCCGAAACAGTACATAGTCAAGTCATCATTTTAATGAATTTCAACTAAAGCTCAGAGTGACTTCAACCTATTGGCAGTTATTCAACCTTCACAATAATTTATGTATATAAGGTAGACTTCAGCATAGCCTGGAAGTTTGTGCAATTGGTGTAGATGCTACGTACAATACCTTGATGTAATGATAATTGTGTCTTTCACCACAGCCTTCAAGCCTAGCCCCAGTATGCTAAGTAGAAAGAACCATGACGTGAAGAACGATGGGGACCCCTGTGGACCAGACTGTTATCTACTAGGACTGGTTAGTTCCTGATATCTATCTATGATACATACTCATATTTCACCGAACCCCTAATACTTCACTGTTAATCACTGTTAATCAGTAATTCTAATAGCTGAGAGAGGAACAGGGGATATATCCTATATCAGGGAGGTAGACTGACGGTGAATGCCATTGCTAAAGTTGATATTGAATTGGAAATTAACCTCCATGCATTAGAACAAAAGTTAGATTAGATTAGAAAACTTTTTTATTGCAACATTGCGTTTCAAAGAAGAGGATCTCTCCGGCTAACGGGAGGTTCTCAGCCTCTTTGTGGCTTTACAATCGATAGTTGTAGAGTACAGTGTCATTCTTATCAATGACCAGAGTGATTCTCTACAATGTTTACAGTTGTTGTGTATTTAAATCGTATTGTAATATAGCACTCAATGTACAGACTTTTACAAGTTAAATAGAACACTAATATATGAGCATGTTTCATCTTATACAATGTAGCCCAAACCAAAGCTCGAGCTCAAACCAAAGCTCGAGGAGAAAGACTTGGAAAAAGATGTAAATGGTGCTTCACTCATCGACAGAGGGCGGGACAGAGATAGGAGTGACAGAGGCTCTAAATCTGGCTCTCCGCCAAGAACCAATGGGCGGAAAAGGCGACACTTAGCTAGCAGTGCCGCAAGCACATGCAGTGAAGACAGTCAAAGTTCTAATGATATAGGTTTGTATTTCATATCGTTGTTACCTATCATTTACTACCCTCATTATGGGTTAATGATATACGAGTTTTTGTTCCAGTGGTGAAGCAAGAACCACCTACGTTTATAATTCTGAGGTCAACTCATTAGTTTTCTTGAAGTAATTCATAATATCTATAATATCATGGAGGTATATATTATACTAAATGCCTCCCTGGTAATATTTATTGATGGGTTGTTTTTCAAACGGTTCGGTGGCGTCTTTAGTTGATTCTATTTCCCTATAAAAGTTTCTATAATGTAAATCGCGTCCCGAGCCGTTCCGTATTTATGGCTAAGTTTATTTTTTAATAAAATGGTGCTTTTGTTTTATTTCCTTAGAATTAACGATGCCCGCTCCGCGGGCGACGAACCCCATTTGGACAGGCGCTGAAGAGTCGTTATTCAGGGCACTCCATCCAGTATTCTACAAGAATTATTGTGCCATTGCTAAACTTATAGAAACCAAATCGTGCACTCAGGTAATCCTTGCTCTCTTTTTATTGTGTTATGCTATACAGATTTGCCTGAAAACATATGTCGGTGTCTTATATAAATGTTATATCAATCTTCTATTGCGATTCTCACGAGGTGACATGTGTTCGAAAAACACCCTTTACATTTTTAAATTACATTAGTTTTAATTTCAATATTTTATTCTCAGGTTTTCGAATTTGCATTACAAGAAGCCACTCACTTCACAGAAGTGGACGAAGAGCGGGATAAGGCCCCACCCAGGAAGAAGAAGAAAAAGCATAGGTATGTGCCTCATTGATAAACCTCTGCTTGAAAGTTGATTTTCATATATAGTTGGATGGATAATTCTTCTGTTCAGTCTCGCCTTTCTTTGTGTTAAGGGTTTATACAGATTTCACATATTTATTTATAATATCTAAATATTGATTGATACGACCCTGCAACCCTGCAAGGGTGTTAATCAATAGAAGCAAACAACCCCACCCAGCTCTCTAACTCTTAATTAGAAAAAAATCGATTAACCAGTTCAAAGCTGCATTCATAGCTAATTTCGATACACAAATACGTTTTGCCCCATTACTTTCCTACCCATATGAAAGTAATCTGACTGAAAATTTACATTTTTTGTTCTGTTCGTTCTGCTTCATAAAGGTCCATTTTTTCCATATTTGCTGAAATCTTATCCGAACCTATTGTCGCTCACACCGACTTACCTTCCCTCGGTTATTTACTTCTGGTTGAGGTGTACTGTAAACCTCAACATTCTATTAGTATCATTATAGCTGTTTATAATATATTTATTTGATTCTTAGTGGTAGGAAGAAATAATTAAGAAAAGAAATCTTTGGTCAATTTAGATGAGAATACAGCTTTAACTTGCAAATGACTGTGTGATGTTTTATAGGTTGTGGTCCATGCATTGCCGAAAGATCCAGCAGAAGCGCGATGGTGTCAATAACCACGTGTACAACTACACGCCGTGCGACCACCCGGGCCTGCCTTGTGATGATTCCTGCCCGTGTATACAGGCGCACAACTTCTGCGAGAAGTTCTGCCAATGTAGTCCTGACTGTAAGTAGCCTAGAACGCTCTATTATCATTTGACCGCTTTATTGGTCTAATTTGTATGTAATAGTTATTACTTTTTCCCTTTGATCGTTGTGATCTCGTTTATGACTCTCTTACCATTGTTTCTTGATATCGCTAATGCCTATCATCATTTAAATGCCTATTTTGGATACTTTTATTGTCCGTATAAAAATGAATCAACTGTTAACATACATTTATATCGTTCCGAATGGTTTTATTACCCATCTTTGTCTGTTCTGTAAATATGCGATGAGGACATTAAACATAACGAAACATTTAAAATTAGGAATACTATAAAAATGAAAAAAAGACACGGTCATATTTATGACACATCGTACTACCACAAACCTGAAACTAGATTTTTAGAACATAGGTAACTTGAGGCATACAAAACGTAGGTAATGGTGTCTTACTCTAAATGATTATACTTAACAGGTCAACATCGCTTCCCTGGATGTCGGTGTAAGGGTCAATGTAACACCAAACAGTGTCCTTGCTTCCTCGCCGTGCGAGAATGTGACCCTGACTTGTGTCAGGCATGTGGAGCAGGTAAGGGTGTTATTTCATTGAATTATTTCCCCCAAAACATTTGCTGCCTTTATTAACAAACTTACATACTGCACTCAAGGATGCTTTGTCTCAGTGAAAGTCTAAACATTTCTTCGATGTCCATGTATTATACATTGTGTCTAGATGAAAAGTATTCAATACTAGTCTACGTAGTGAAGTAATTTACAGAGCAAAAACCTTTGATGTTATTTTCCCCTCGTTTCAGACCAATTTGAAATATCTAAAATTTCTTGCCGAAACGTCAGCGTACAAAGAGGCTTGGGAAAGGTTAGTGACTTCAATAGAAATCATCGTTAAGATCTCATCACTCAATACTAAAACATTTCTATTAGGATAGAAGACTATTTCATGGTCAATGATAATCGTGATTTGACATGTTCACCGTAATACTTACAAACTATAAAATATAATAATTTATTCTTATAAATATATTTAATCATATCTTACTTGCTTATTTAAAGCACCCGTGTTTCTACTAATAAAATGAACATGTGTATCCAAATATCCTCTAAATCAAGATAACAGTTTGTTTATAGTTAATCTCAATTATCCTTGTCATACATTGTATATTTAATCGCTTTTGAGGATTTGATATTCATCTGTTACCTTTTCAGCATTTGTTGCTGGCACCGTCCGATGTGGCCGGTTGGGGTATTTACATGAAAGAGGGCTGCGACAAGAATGAGTTCATTTCAGAATACTGTGGCGAGGTAAATTGTAATTGATAATTGTATCGAAATTATCTGCTTCTATATATTTCATAAAAATGTGAGCTATACGATTATGTTCACTATGAAGAATTGTTGTTCTCTATTTGATTTTAAATTTATAAGATTTAAAAAAATGATTCTTTTCGGCAGATAATATCACAAGACGAAGCTGATCGACGTGGCAAAGTCTACGACAAGTACATGTGTAGCTTTCTGTTCAATCTCAACAACGGTAAGAGAAACTGACTTTTTGCAAATTAGTTTTTATATTATTTCTATATTATAGGGGACTTAATGCTTCCCACATTTGTGACATTTGCTTGTGAATATTCAATAACATAGGGTGTCCTATTAATCTTCAACCGATATAAAGATCTTAAATGTGTTTGCTGTTAATTTCTCCTTACCAGAATATGTTGTGGATGCTACGAGGAAAGGAAACAAAATCCGCTTTGCGAATCATTCTGTTAGCCCTAATTGTTACGCTAAAGTCATGATGGTAAATGGAGATCACAGAATCGGTATCTTCGCTAAACGACCAATCCACGCGGGTGAAGAGCTCTTCTTTGACTACAGGTAGGACATTTGAGTTTCTTATTTTCCCTGGTATCAATATATTTCCTTGGAGTATTTATAGATTTTCATTTTTTATGTGTGTTTACCAAAAAGAAGCATGAAGATGAAGGAAGTTACAATTTTTCTACCAAACTGGAATCCCCACCCCCCACAGTTTGGATATTTATCAAAAACTGTATATTTATCCTCTTCAGGTATGGACCAACAGAACAACTGAAGTTTGTCGGTATCGAGCGGGACATGGAGTTAGTACCCTAGGACTGGCGGCTTCGTTATTTTCTACTAAGGGACAGATTGCAGCACCTCTGTAGGATGTGCTGATAAAGATATATATTTGCCAAGTACAAAGACTTGATTTATTATGAATTTCTATGTACATTTTTTATGGAAGCCATTTTTGTAAGCATTTGTACTTGTGCCTAGATATTTTGCACTATTCCCTCGTTGCTATCAATCGATAACTTATGAATTTTGTAATTCTCACATATGCCCGTCTAGGCGTAGGTTTAGATTCTATGAGGGGTCAGTTTGTTACAAGTTACATCAGTTATATGTGGTAATAATGAACGAGTCGATTGAAACATGGGGTTGTCCTTTATAAGGGAATTGAATGCTGCTTTTAACTGGCATTCTTTATGAATATTCTCTTCATAGGGTGCAGTTTATGTCTGGTAGTTATTCCAAAATTATATATATGACATGATTATTCATTTGGTCGTGTCTTACAAAAAGTGCCAAAACACTCGATAATGCATGGCGATTTTCTTTTCTATATAAACTATTGGTGGATCTATTTATCCGAAATCATTATTTCTGAAAATAAGTGCATATCATAGGTTTTGCCGTGTTTATGTCAATATTTGATGCAAGAAAAAATTACGTCTATACATGTATAACCACAATTGGGATGTTTATGGCGTCTTCTTCCTCCCAAGCTACTGATGTAGTTATTACCATGAACAAGAGCCATATTATACAGATAAAAGGTAATTTACTGAAGTTAAACCGAGAGAGACATTCCATTTTTGTAGTAACGGAAAAATTATATTACTAATGAAATTCCTAGTTGGGCCATAGAATGACCACACGTGCTGCCTTTCAAATAGCCTTTCGATTCTGCACACTTCAACAAATTTCCCCAAATTGTAAAATGCCGCCATAATCTCGAACTCCCAAGTTCAGAGACCACTGGAGCGTATTGGTCTTCGGTCCTAAGTCACCATTGTGTAAATTGGGACCAACTTAATGAGCAATCAAAAGTGGAGAAAATGCGCGAGTGTTCATCTCAGTATCTACTATATTATAGATCATGTTTAAGGCTGTTAGAGATTTTCTAATATCAGACTAATTGTATCTTGTTCGTTTTTAAGACAATGTTGTCCAACTATCCAACGAGAATTTGGTATATATAGTGCAAAAGGATGAACAAAAATATCTTCTCATTCCACTTGGATGTAGGCAAACAAAAGTTTTGAATCTCAGAATCTTTTATCATTTTTTATCATTTCTTGTATGAATGGAACATCTCAGGGGGTTCATTGATGCAGGAACTAAATTGTGAAAATAATGTTTTGTGAGCAGGTCTGTGCTTGAAAATCATGTAGCCAATCGGTGTTCGCTTAAAAAAATGGAATTTGTGTTATATCGGGTTTGTATGGGGATATCACTATTCCCCGTCTCGCCATTATTTTTCTCAACTGTTGTTTCAGATTTAGGTTTTACATTAATGCGCAAATTTCCCTGAGGAAAACAGTTTTTTCTCGAGAAAATAATGTTCATAAATTGATATATATATATACCCTTCGAACACTCGTTACTACGTTACTTAATTATGTGACTGGTCGCAAAGTCATTATTGTTTAAAACATTCAGTGTTCTTCACACCTTTTTAAAAGGAAGTATATTCAGTAAAACCGTCTGGATTTCGGCAGTTCTGCACTTTAATCAGTATTAAACTTTTAGAGTAGAACATTTAGTTTCTTCTCTCTCGAGCACTTTCATGGGGTTAAAAAGGTTAAGTGTCTTAGAGGGCAGAGCACTGACCTTGGTCTACAATTTCTTTATAATGTGTAGTTAAGTTGCCTCGATTGTCATTGCAATTATTTCTTTGTGGACCTTGTAAATGGAAGATCCTATAGATTCATTGTGTCACTGCTTGTGTTCGCATAGAGCAATTGATATTGCCAATAAAACATATTCATAGATTACTTATTGCTTTGTTGTTGAAGCCTATATTCCTGCTTGAATAATTAATTGAGGGTCGCAGATATCTGTACTCTGTGTGCATGATCTGTATCCCGAGCAGATATCGAACTTTTCATGCTGTTCTCTTAATACTATTTTCCGCGAAAGTAAAATGTATAATTATGCGTGTGAAGTGAAGTAGCGTCATTTTATTCGCGGTTCCAAAGAACGAAAAGTACCGGACAACATGTGCATAGTTAGCAGGGTTTCTACGACTAAAAACCTGATGAAATTAACTACTAGTATTCTATTAAATTCAAAGACTACTGGTTTATGACTGCTGTCTGTCATTTATTATTTTCTCAGCGTGGTATATTCATCAATCAGTGATGGGTACAAGGAAATGCGAATTGTCGGGCCATATTAAAAACTTATGCAAGTTGCAAGTTGGCAATCTTTTCCGAACGTTTTTTAAAAAATCCATGTGACAAAATATTGCAACATAGATGTAGATTCATAAATAATGCCATTGATCAGAAAAGAATATACACTTGGAAGATCAGTCTTCTTTCATGTTCACAATAAATAAATTGAACAATATTGCAATTGAGTTAATCTCCCCTTTTGACTTTGTGTACAAGTGTTGGGAGTAATGCAGGCATGGTATATTATAACTGTCACTCAGTCGGAATGTATGAACAAAATAAGTCTGCATCCCTGATCGCACTGTGAACGGTGAGGATGAATGGGTGAGAATGTTTTGGGTGAGACACTGGTATTACATATAAAAATCAGGCAAATGCTCCATTCTCAGCTCGCACAACTGCTTCAGCCTCCTTCACAGTCAGAACTTCAGCGGCGTGTTCATTCCTCCAAGCTGTTATCATCTCGCTTCCAAATTCCTGCTGAAGCTTACTTAATTTTTTTCTGTTCTTGTCGATTTCTTTGTTCATTCTGGAAAAAGATTAATTATAGATTAGTAACGTCAATATTATCAGTATAGAGCACTAATTTGAAGTAGACGTTATATAAGTTTTCCTATTTAGGAATGCTCATAGGAACCAGGTTTTTCTATGAATTTCGAAAGCAAGCTGTAATGAAATAACGAAGATTTTTACCGTGAGCTTTCATTCAACGCTCTATTAAAGAAATTCGCTGTTCTTTCGTCGGATAACTCAGCGGTGGAATCCATCTGCCCGGATTGCTGTGGAGAAAATGTACAAACATTAAACTTGTACAGAACAGTAGTAAGCCTACTAGTTCTGGGGCGAAACTGCGAAAGAAAATCTGTGCATGTCAACGGGACTATAACGTGTAAGATTAATTATTATACTCCTTATTAAAGAGGACGCTCTCGATATTGACGAATACTATCGACTCCTATCTTTTATTTCGGATCACAAAAATCCATGTTACAGAGTTTAGATTATTTAGCATAAGCATTGCATGTAGGCATATAAAGCATAGCCACATTTAAATGTGTAGGCCTATTATAATTTAATTATTTGAACACAAGAAATTCATGGGTCAGAAAAGGCTGACTATAGGCCTGCCTAGGGCCTAGGGCTAGGCTAACGTAGATTGAGTAGATAATGGGGTAGGTGCATAAATTTCACGTAAAGTTACGTGAGTCACTTAACTTTAAGTGTGAAAAGTTACAATCTCTACGTGACTCACGTAAATCCTGGTGCCAAAACAGGCCACGTAAGAATCGTAACTTTAAGTGACCACGTAACTTACGTGGCTCACGTAACTTACGTGGCTCACGTAAAACGACAAGTACGCCATCTAGATTTTATTACAGAACTACAACGCAATTCCACCGGAAACAAGATGGTAGAGAACATGGGCAGTGGATCAGTGATGTCTTGCTTTTGTTTATTCTTAATTCTCCTACTTTATTGGGATGGACAGATTTCGGAAAATATACTACATGATAAAGTTAATAGGGAGGATCCTTTTCCCACCTTATTTCACATTATAACATTCTTCTGGATATTGTTAGCCTAAAGTGTAAAATCAGCTCTTCACCCGTGCCGTGATGTTGACACGCCCACACACCTATTTATAAAGGTTGCGGGACACTTTATCCATCAGGCGTGGGGTCTGTGGCCCTCCAAGGGCAGGGCTCTCAAGTTGTGAGATAAGAAATGCGTGAGACCCGTGGCAATGAAAGGACCATTCTAGGGCCAAAATTTATCTGTGCAATTTCACATTATGTTTTGTATTTATGATGGTGCAAGGTGTTCGCTAACAGAAATTGACAAGCCTCCATCTAGGAGCGGGGGGTCAGGGGCATCCTCCCCAGGGAAACTTTTGCAAAAATGAATTGATTTTGGGGGCCATTAGGACAATACCTTAAGCATATAAAATTTACATGAGATCCAACTTTGTTTTCATCGTTCTAGACCTACATATTAACTGTGTGAATTCAGTAGGCCTAGCCTACTGCTATTTTAATAATTAGGCCTATCCTATTATAGAAAAACAGGGATGTCACTGGAGTCTGGAATTATTATGTTCCGATCTGGGCCCACAGAGCATTCATGTCAGACTACAGAAAACCCAAAATATTGCTCGAAGAATTCTTTATGGAAGCGATAGAACTATCACTAATTTATTTTTGCCTATTAAGTACAGATGAATACAGATGATTGAGTCTAAAGTTTAAACTACTATAGATAGGCAAAAAAAGTTTTTCCTGACAAATGAGATATATCACTTAGTGAAAATTCTGTCAATAAAATTTGTTAACATTTTGTTTACAGATTTAGTCAACTACACTTTATTAAGATGACAAAATTTATATTAAGCATATCGGCAGAGGTGCCATACCTCTCGATTTGCATGGCGGGAGATCTCCCGATTTTTCAAAAAAACTTGGCAAAACCTGACATTAAAAACCTCCCGCCATAAGGCCCAAATTATGAAAATCACAAATATTAATGAAAGTTAAACATTCCCTAACATTGCCTATATTTTGCCCTATTTCGGTCATATTAATATTAAACCCAATTCATCAAATGATATAGTGTAGGACTGATTTTTTAGTCTGAAAAATCACTTTTATCACAATAGGGCCAAGGATTTTGGCATATATGAACTTTGAAATTAGGGTTACCACAGCCTAGTTTTGGCCCAGGAATTAAAATATATTGTTTATAATCATGTGTGATCGTCCTAAATACAGGTTGTAGATACCCTAGACTGGAAACCCAAATGATGCTCTAGTTGGAGAATTACTCCCCTATGATATTTAGAACTGGATTCAAGGGATATTGTTAATTCGTTTAAAATTATACATGGGCGGGGGGACGGGGGAATGGTTTAAGGTATTATGTTAGGCAAAACTATAAGGATAAACGTTTTTGCTTACAAACAAGTGTCTGAATTATGATTTAGGAATAAAAGAGTGGGGAGAAATGTGTGACGCACCAAGCTGGTAGGCTGCCTAAAAATATAACTAATCATGTTTAGATTGACAAATTCATATCATAATTTTGTGATGGGTCGAAAATAAGAAATTGCTATCCAATATTACATATCCTTCAACCTTGCAATAGAAAAAGTTCTTTGCAAAATATGCATCGGTACATACTTTCAGATTTATTGAATATAGTGTGAAAATAACCCTGAAATGCACTATTTCAGACCTAGTTTTTAAAAAATGTTGCCCCTTTTAAAAATCCCCCCTACTGTAACTCTAACGCCTACGGCGTTATACCTCCCGCCCCCAAATACTCAAAATCGAGATCTCCCTCTTTGGCACTTTTGTATCAGAACGTATACCTTCATCATTACAAAAATTATACCCTTCTTTAATTGCTATTAATATTTCCATTCATGCGGGAAGCTCTCCCTAGTGGAGGTTTGCCAAACTGTGAATTCACAGTTGGAACATGAATTAAATCATTTTTGGTCAAAATCTGATCTGGGGACGTTCTCCTTAATCAGAATAATCACATTGCCATTATACTGACTTGTGACTCATTTTCCTGAAACACATCACATACAGGCCCATGGGTGAGGATATGTCTAATTTAGTGAAATATTTTATCTTCTTGAAACACATTTATTTTTATGTGGTATACAACTACAGTTGTGCTGAGTATATCCTGAAAAAATGGGAAGAATTAATTGTCATTTTCATTATAATAATGTGCATTTAGGCCCTTATGTTGCCTCCCCTGGGCAACGTAATTTTGAGCCAATTTACGTGACACTTAAATCTTATGTGAAGCCTATTTAAGTATTCTGCACCGCGATTTGGACTAAGTGAGTCACGTAAAATTTAAGTGACTCACGTAACTTTTAAATTAAGTATTTGCCACCCCGATTGGCTTACGTGGGTCACTTAAATATTTACGTGACTCACGTAACTTTTAAGTGAATATTATGCACCTACCCCAATATAGTGGTCAAATAACATTATTGTATTAAATTATTGTAACAACCATAATTAATAATATCGTCCCTAGCCTATTATAGGTGGCGTCGGGTGGGGCGTCAAAGAAGACAACCGGATCAGCAGACCCCGCGAGATTGGCTGATATGTGGGCCTAGGCTACTATAATCTATATAGCCAAGGCCTAGTAATAGCCACCGCTTAAGCCTTAACCAAAAGCAGGACCATACACCAATGACCATATGACTCTGACCAAAAAGTAACAATAGATTGAATAAATTAGTAATTTTATGACGTTAACTTACTCTTTGTTGATCATACTGCTCAGTTATAAAGTTTGCGAGAGACGATCCTCCATTTTCTGTCGTTGAATTAGTTTTCTCTCCCTCGTTTGGAGTGCAATCCTGTGTTTGGTCCGCCATTTGTAAACAATCTCACCGACGCACCTTGGCGCGCAACTTCCGTCACGCACCTTGCGTGCGTTTGGAACGCGCTGCATGAGCCTACCGCCTGGGGTGGGTGGACACCTGTCATAAAATCCCAAAGACAACAGTTTTAGGATAGACTAGGCCTACTCCCAAACTCAGTCTATGATAACGTTGCCAACCTAGGTTTCAAATTATTTTTGCCATCTTTTTAAATCATTGGAAGGCATTCGATCTATTTGGAACGTTTTTAGATAGGGAGTTTAGGCCTATTAATTTCTAACCAATCTGCCCCAAATTTGACGTTGTAGCTACTTAGAAATGTAGGGCTAGGCTATATGGGCGAAAAAACGTGTAGAAATCATTTT